>CM076579.1:517823732-518146578 GCA_034641835.2 Pinus albicaulis
AGTGAGAAGAAGGGAAACCTCCATAGCCCTAGATTTTCCATCTTGGAGTAGGAGTATGGAAAAATTGGGCAGACCAAAGAACTACTCACAAATAGAGTTGCAAACAATTGATCGAAAACCCTAAATGTTTTAGACCTTAAATGAAAAAGAGGTAGATAGAGGGGAAATTTTTTTGGGCCAAGTTCAGTAACCTAGAGGAGTTGAGTTCATTGATAGAGGCTGTTGAGGAGGTAAATCCCCTCTGCGGACAGAGGCGATCCCTACTAGCCCAGCAGGGGTCTAGCAACAATCAAACAATGTCATGACGCAAGCTCCTAGTTATGAATGAAGGACTTGGGATAGAAGCCTACCTGGATTCCAACGCCACGATATGAAGAAGAAGCGTATCCGTTCCTCAGCCTCGGCAGATCACAATCCCTCCACGATCTCCGCGAATGAACACTTGCACATGGAAGAAACGAACAGATACAAGCATAGAAACCAGCATACGTAACTAAACATCAGTCAGAAAATACATTACTCGCATTAACATGATGGAAAACGGAGTGGAACCATAATCATAATCATCTATTAAATAATAAACGAAGAGAGATTACAACCAAGTTCTGACGTCGCGGTCTCCTTCGGATGGGTCTCCAGTCGTCCACGTCTCGCAAAGCTTGTCAAGGAAAGGGAAAACCTCTCCGGAGTCTCTTGACAATGGTCTCCTTACTTGAGTCAGCCTTAAGGGAAAGAGGGGATTCTTTACAACACAAAGGCTCTTGGGAATATGGAGATTCAGAGCTTAGGCACTTCAAGATTAGCTTGCCATGGATTTGAGCAGGCTTTTATAGATGGGGAAGGAGGGAGTTGGGATCCCTATTATTATGGGATTGGCCCTATCAACAAGGAAGGTTCCATGGGAGGTGGCAAAACTACTTCCCTTCCATAGAACTCCTGCAGCCAAACCTGCCAACTCAAGATAGTCAATGGTTTGTGAGTTTGTTGGAACTCAACTTCCGCCATCTTTATTTAAAAAACAGTCCCTAATTTGGGTGGCGCGACTACTGCTCTATGACAGAGCGCCAGTTGGCACGACCTCTTTGCATAATTTTTCCCATTGGCGCGAGCAATGAACTGCCTACCCGCGCCAATGCCAAAAAGGGATGTTTTTCATGACTTTTGCAAGGAGATGTCTCAAGGGAAAATGAGGCTCATGCTTAGAGGAATGCATTGATGGAGTTTTCAAGCCATAAAAATGTTCACAGGTCACAAAATGGGTCCTCCATTGTGCGGGACGGGGAATGGTAGGGACGGTGACAAATTACTGTGTAACAGATGCCCCCTAAAGTATGAGGCTCGAGAGAGAGAGGGGTGAAATGCTTTACGAGAACATGTTGAACTGAAGGCCCGCCGTCGGAAAACCTGCGCAGAAAGATACAACTGATATCTCAAGTACATGATGTATAAGTGGTATGGACGCAGCCATCCGAAACAGAGTATGCTATAATCCGGATCCAGGGTATGGGCGCAGCCATCCAACTAAGATCAAACAAATAGACTCAGGTATGGTCGCAGCCATCCAATCAGTGAGTCATGACATACATAATGATAATAATCCACAATCGCAGCCTGGATTACAACAGACACAATCCAGGGTCTTGCGCTCCATCTCGACCCAAACAAAGTACAAGTTCAGGCATGTGAATATGTGAGCTGAAGTCGAACATGCCAGAACATCGTCTGATTACCAGCCAATGATGAAAGCTATTAACAGACGCGAGAGAAACCACCAATAATGACAATTGTCCTCAAGATACTAAGGTACAATCTACGGCGTGCGAATAAATGAGTTGACGTCGAACACCCGCAGAGTCACTCGATCGGAGGTCAATGATGTAAACCTCACGTCGAATGCGACGAACCTGCCATTAAGGCATGCAGGCTCCAAGGTACCATAAGGAGTCTCTAGACCAACTTCCTGGATAATGAGTTGATGTCGACAGGAAGTGACCTTGATCGAAGGTGGGCCATAACGATTCCCACATCATCGACACGAGACAGAGGAACATGATGTTTTGTTGTGAATCAGGATCGTATGAGAAACAGAGGAAGGTTGAAATTTGCAGAGGCCAGCTTCTCTTGAACATATAAACGGCACGACAGTGGACTTGGCAGTATTTGACATCAAACGGATCAGAGGTTATGGTGACGAGGCAATGAGCAGATGAGAGGTCAAAAAGGATTATCCAAACCCACGGAGGCAAAGTGAAGCAACGAGATGAGATGTCCCCAACCCGACACAAATGCAGACAAGTGCCATATTCAAGAGCGACATACTGCCGACGACAACGACGATGGTCCCATTTTTCCCCCACCATTTCTGGCGAGTACCCCAATTATTTTTGATAACAAGCTTGAAGGGGATAGCATATGCTTGCGACATAAGTCCGCCCTTTGGGCGAATCCATCCTAGTGCATTTAACGAGTCCTAGGAAGGAGGAACTCGGAGAACGTCATTTCGACTAGATCCGATGTCATCAGGGTTTAACGAGTCTGACAAAGGAAGAACTCGGTGTCTTTTCATGTTTAGAGAGTTTGAAAAGACAGCGGAAAAGAAAACTCCACAGGTCCCTTTTCGTAAATAGTTCCTCAGATCCGAAAAGGTAGAAAACAATATCCGAGAAAACCTCCTAGTCGCGATAGGCTAGGGTATTCCTTTTTCGTAATCAATCCATCCCAGCCCGAAAAATGGTTAAACTTATACTGGGTGGATGTCGATTCATGTCCATTTTAACGAGAACGAAACAACAAGGGCCTCGGCAATCTTTTCATATTTAGAGAGTCAGAAAAGAGCTGAATGATGACTCCAGAGTGACTTTTTCGTGTATTTACCGAGTCCGAAAAAATATAAAATACAACTCGTTTCCATCGTTTAAGTCGCAAAAACCTGCTGCTGCACATACCAAGCAAGCGTAAAATCCATTTTCGACATAACATATGCAAATATTTGATAAAAAATAATTTTTAAAACTCATTTAACGTCGAAAAAGTTATAAATATGTCAAATTGGTAAAAATAAAATTGATTTTACTATTTACCTTGGTTGGGAGCAACAATGGTTCGTTTGGAGCAGAAACTTCTGTCAGTGATTGCGACAAATCCAGGCGACCATTCAGCTTCTTGTCTGTCACAGGTAAAAGGCGTTCCCTTGCTCTTCATTTTCATTCATTTTTTAATGATTTTCCCTTAAAAATCAGTTCTATGAGGCCACTTTTAAAATTTTAGGGCTGCGCCCATTGGCGCGGGTTTCGGGCACAGACCCGCACCAATGAGCTCTTTTCCACAAAGGGCCCGCGCCACGTAGCGCGACTGTTCATGAAACAGCCGCGCCAGCGGCTGAACCTAAGATTTCGCCCAAAATTTCGATATCTGTACCAAATTGCATGGAATTTGAGGCTCATCAAAGATCTAACTAAGGGTTTTTGACCATGTGAATGCAGATAATCACTCAAAATGGCAATCGAATGGAAAGAACGAGAGCACGGAGAAGAGGATGAACAGGCCATGCAAAGCCAAGCTTGCATGAACGCACTTAGAAACTGTGGATTGAAAAAGTTCTTCCTCACGCCATGTTTACGAGCTCAGCCCGAGCTCCTCCAGTATCTAATCAGTATCTGGGACGAACAGGAACAGGTGTTCAGGTTACGAGACCAGGTGTTAGAACTGGAGGTCACCGACGTTTATTTCATCACTGGATTGTCCCACAGAGGTCCAATCCCTGTACTGACTGGAAGCAGACCATCTGGGGAAAAGATGGAACAAGTAATGGCACGGGTGTGCCGAGGGGCACAAACAGGATCAGGAAGCAAGAAGGTGGATATCCACACTATTCCTGATCTAGCACTAAGAGTAGTTCTCCATACCATTACGCGGGCCGCTGGGTCACAGGCTCCGCACGAGGCCACGAAGACCCAACTCCTGCTGGCCTCAGAATGCATGGGTCCCTTACTGTTCAACTGGGCAGAAGCAGTAACTATCAATATGAAAAGGCAGCTCACAAAGTGCAAATAGGGGAAACTGAAGCAGTTCGGTTATGGTTCCATCTTGGTATCGTTCATTCTGGAATGTTTACCAATCTTCCAGGGCCAAGGGGCCGCAGTGGGGAGTCCGATACCATGAGAGCCCAGAATGGCTCGCTGGGCAGCATTGATGCCCAGATCTGGAGGTGGCCAACAGATGTCCTGGAGGCCAGAGTTTTTTAGGTGGTTACGGCGCCAGCTGATTGTCGTGGAAGACTGGCCCTATGCAGGAACTGACTTTACCAGGGACCCAGACCTCCCACTACCAGAAGGAGATGACTGGGACGAGGAGCTAGGTAAGACCTCATATTTTTTATTTTATGCTTATATGTTTTTTTTGTTGATACACATTCGTCTTAACACAATCATATATGCATGCAGATGTAGGACCTGAGAGACCAGCCGGGATGTCTCCAATCTCCCGGAGGACACAACTCGCCCCTGAGATTCAGGGAGAAGGCGTCGGAGGAGATGAACTGATCCAGAACCTCGAGGGGATTGCTCATGGGATTCCAGATTATGCCCGGCTAGCAGACGTACCGATGGCATATCAGCGCCATACGGTGGGAGTTCCGAATCAGATCCACCGAATTCTGAGGCGCCTAGTGCGTGCAGTCACGTGCTATCATGAGCACCATGCGGATTAGTCTTTAGGATTTATACCACACCTGTTTTTTGAGAGACATAGCGTCTCCGGATGTACTAAGATGACTATGTATATTTTTGAGTTTTATGTGTCACACTCTATGTAAACATTTCGATATCTATATATATACATATCTATTTCTGGATGAGTCTTTCTTTACATCTGATGATGATTTATAAATTGCGCAAATGTCTGTCTAATACCAAATTTGCTACTGCATCTGTTAATGTATTCAAATGCCTGGGTATATGATGATATGTAATGTAGTCAAAATTCCTTTCCAGTAATCGAATACACAAATACAGACGTAAGATGGACGGGTTCCTTACCGAATAGTGTCCGTTTAGCTGCAACACTACAAGTTGTGAATCTAGGTACACGAGCAACTCACGGATACCAAGGTTTACTGCCTCGGTTAATAATTCCAACACGGCACTATATTCCGCGATATTGTTCGTGGTACGTCCTAAACACACACCTTGCAGGTCAATCAACTCACCAGCAGGATCGTAAATTACCCAGGCTGCGGAAGACAGATTCCTGGTACTGCGGGAGGCACCATTCGCGAAACCAACAAATGGATGAATAGACATCTGCACAACCAGGAAGACCCGATCAGCAGAAAGATGTTTACAAAGCACACCACACTATGCACACAAATGACAATCACACACCTATGTACACACACCACACCATGAAATCAGCTTCAGGCATAGTACTTTTTAAGGTACAACCCATTCCTGGGCTGCGCCAGCGGAACTCCTTCGTAATCTATAAGCTCATAGGCCCCATTTTTCAAAACATGCTTTACTATATAGGGCCCGTGCCACATAGGCTGGATTTTACCGGCTCCAAGCTTATCATGTGCCTGATCGTACAAGAGGACGAGGTCTCCTTCAATGAAAGAACGGGGAGAAACAGATTGACCAAAATGAGTTTTGACCCTCTTCTTTTGTGCTTCGATGATCAAAGAAGCTAGACGACGGGTTTCATCCAACCGTTCGAGATACAGAAGACGTTCTTCCTCAGGAGAAGTATCCGGTAAGAACTCCACAGCTAATTTAAGCGAAGGAATCTCACATTCAACCGGCAGAGTAGCTTCCAGACCGTACACCAATTGGAATGGTGTGAATCCGGTTGCACTCTTAGCAGATGTTCGGTATGCCCAGAGAGCTGAGAACAGTTGGAGATGCCAATTGGATTTATGAATCCCAACTGTTCGATGAAGCATAGTGACCAAAACCTTGTTCACTGCTTCAACCTGACCATTCGCTTGAGGGTAGTATGGTGTTGAGCTGTCGTGACGCAAGCCCAACGTTGAAGTCAGGTCCGCCATCATGTAATCGCGGAAATGAGTACCGTGATCAGTGACGATGGCTTTAGGAACCCCGAACCGTGCAATAACGTGGTTGAATATAAATGAAGCAGCCATTTTCCCTTCAGCAGCTAGTGTAGGCATTGCCTCGGCCCACTTAGTGAAGTAGTCGACGGCGACAATGATATACGCATGCCCCCCGGCCGAGTGAGGGTTACACGTCATAAAATCCATGCCCCATTTCGCAAAAGGGCCGACGGTAATCACGGGATGCAATGGCAACGGCGGCACGCGCATCTTGCGCTGAAAAATCTGGCACGGATGACATTTAAGGACTGCAGTGATACAATCCTTGAATATGGAAGGCCAGAAATAACCTGCTCGTAGAATCTTCTGGGTAGTAGCATACCCGGACATATGTCCGCCACAGGCGCCACTGTGGCAGTCATTTAAGACTTTCTCAGCCTCTTCCAAGGTAAGGCATCGTCGGAGCACCGAATCTACTCCAATGCGATATAAGGTATCTCCTACTATACGGTAGGGTTGGGACTGATGCCGAATCCGACGGCGGGCAGTTTTATCCAACTCAGACCGAAATGTCGCGGTCTGAAGATACACTATGATGTCACCGTACCAAGGATCACGAGTATCGATAAGAAACAGCGTTTCGTCCGGTATATGATCTTCTGAGTGTGAGGGAACAGAGTCTGTAGGGAGAGAACATATCAAATCCGCGAAGACCAGTGATTTAGTTGACTTGGCAGTGGTGAACTCCAAGTCAAACTCCTGCAGGATCACAATCCATTTGGAGTACTTTCCCCCTAGTAATTGTCTAGAAAGAATATACGTCATAGGGTTGCAGTCTGAAACCACTGTTATCGTGCGCAAAAGGATGTAATGGCGAAAGCGTTGTACGGCGTGTACTGCTGCTAAGGCCAACTTCTCGACATGTGCATAACGCGTTTCCGGGTCGAGAAGATTCCGAGACAGGTAATAAACAACATGTTCATCACCGTTATCGTCATCCTGCACCAAGACCATGGCGATGGTGCTAAATGCGGCGGCTAGATACAAAGTGAAGTCGCGGTGGTAGTCCGGAGGACGAAGCAACGGAGCATTGACTAACAATGTCTTCAGCTTCTCAAAGGATTCCTGAGCAATTTCGTCCCAGTGAAAGGGAACGTTCTGCTTTAACAGACGAGTGAATCCTTTGGCCACCTCGGCATAATTCGGGATAAAGCGCCTAAGAAAATTTTCTTTCCCTTGCAGACTCTGTAACTGATACAGGGAGGAGGGTGATGGGAGATTTACGATGGCCTCAACCTTTAGAGGGTCAAGGTGAATTCCGTCTTTTGATACTATAAAGCCTAAAAGACGGCCAGAATCAACGCAGAAGACGCACTTATGAGGATTGAGCCTGATATTGTAGCGTCTGCAACGAAGAAATATCTGGCGAAGATGCTCAGGATGGTCCTCTCGCTTACCCGAATGGGCGGGCAAGTCGTCCAGATAAGGCTGGACAATATGGCGAATATCATGAAAAGCGTAGGACATCGCACGCTGAAACGTGGCGCCAGCGTTCTTTAAGCCGAACGGGAGTTTTTTGTACGCAAAAGTGCCCCACAGACAGATGAATGTGGTCTTATGTTGATCCTCAGGTGCAATATTGATTTGGTTGTAGCCTGAGAAACCGTCCATTAAGGAATAGATCTCACTCCCGGCACATTCGTCGATGATCTGGTCGATAAACGGAGTGGGATAATTATCCTTAGGACAGGCGCGATTGATATCGCGATAATCCGCACAGACCCGAATTGTGCCCTGCTTTCTATCGACAGGGACGATGTTGGACACCCATTCTGTAAGGGGGATAGGATAAATAAAACCCGCGTTCAGAATTTTTTCAACTTCTACCTTGATAGCGGTGGCTTTCCGAGGATGCATGGGACGTAAGCGTTGGTGCACGGGTTTCGCACCTGGATAGGTTGGAATCTCGTGCACGACAATACTAGGATCAATTCCCGGCATTTCCTCGTAAGACCATGTGAAAACATCTCTGAATTCTTTGAAAAGCTCAGTATAGACTTGAATCTCCTCGGGAGAACAAGTCACACCCACATGAATGTTCTCAACAATCCCCGGTTTGACGGAGATGTCGATTGGAACAGTCTGAGTAATGTTACTCAGATTACCTTCCGAAAATACCTCGTGCATTAAGATCGATGTTTGAAGAGGAGGGGAAGGAACCTGAGTAGCATAACGCTCCAGACAATCAGTCATTGCCCCCAAGCTGGGCATGAACGAGGAGCGATGATGTCCATCGCCCCAGGGCAGCTCCTCAAGAGACAAAGTTTCAATGATAGCCTCATCTGAAGGAAAAGTCTCTCTGAGAGGATCAGGTGAATCAGCCTGACCAAGCCAGGGGGATTGGGAGTAGACGTCGAGAGCCATGCTCATCGGAGCATGCTGAGGAGGTGGAGGATCCGATGCAGCAATAATCTCACAGTAGCTGATCTCTACCGGCGTTAAAGGCATGGATTCTCCAAACTCATATACCTGCTCAGGTGTAGGAATAAGCCAGGGGTCATCGGACCTGGACAACATGTTGACTTGAGCGGTATTCGGTGGCGGTGCGGGGAATATACCCATGAGGACTGGGTCTTTGAAAAGACCAGGTCCTATACTGTCTGGGGGATTCGGAATTTGATCCACGTATGGCACGTTGTTCTCAGAGCTAGAGGTAAAAAATGACAACTGATCCACCGTAACAATCTTGCCCTCGTGAGGGAACTTAATAAATCGAAAGACGGTAGATGGCACGCAGAGCATGGCATGGGTCCAGCTGCGGCCAAGAAGTATATTGTAGTTGAGTTTAGCGTCAACCACTTCTACTTCCACGTTGACAGTCTTTCCCTGTAACGTGATCGCAAGACTCTCGAGAACTCCCAGGGGTTTAGACTCCCGACCATCAAATGCCTCGAGGGCATTGGGAGATGACGACAAGGCTGGAGAGCCGATGGCCTTCCAGCAAGCGGAGGACATAACGCAGGTAGATGCACCCTCATCTATGACGGCCCTATGAATGTTTAGACCGTTAATCCCGACTTGAATGACCAAAGCGATTTGATGTGGAAGCCGGGGAGTAAAATTCTCCAGATCGAAGGTGAGAAGGCTCGAGTCGGCGGGATCGATACCACCGATTGCAGACAGTAAAGCCTTCCGTTGTGAAGGACAACTTTGAAGAACCTCAAGTGCGGACATAGCACATGGTGCCTGTGCCAAATCCTCAACGATACTGTAATGTTGAGCGGCACGAGCATTTGGATTGTAAGAGGATCTTCGAAGAACACCTTTGGGAGGTGGTTTCACAACGGGTTCGGGAGTCGGCTTCTCGATTTCCAAAGGACCGGAGGCAGGTGGGGGAGGCGGCCCTTCTGCAACTGCCTTCCCGGGCGCCTGCCGCGGTTCATTGTAATCCTTCGACCGTGTAGAGATAGTGATAGGTGCATTAGTCTTCATCATGAAAACCTGAGACCCAAACGGTGCAGATGGTGACGCCTGTTCGACCATCTGGGTCTGCTGAGATGGAAATGGCTCTTTTAAAACAGTCGCAGTCCCTTTAGAGCCTTTAAGAAGTTGACTAACCTCGGACCGTCGTGGACAATCCTTAGTGTAATGGTCACCTTCACAGATGAGGCAAGGGAATTTCGGCTTACGTTGGGAGCCATCCTCAGTTCGAGATTTAGATTCTGGTTTCGGGGCATCAGATTTTGATTTTCCTTTGCCCTTCTTCTTCCCCTTGGAGGATTTGTCCGTAGGATTGGCCTGAACGGAATTTACCTCCGCGGTTTTACCAGAATCGGATGAGGTGGGATTAGCAGAGGTGTTGTTGGAAGAATTAGCCTTCTGCTTCCCATTCGAAGACTTCTTTGAATTTTGAGAAATGGAACCAATGACACCATCCACCGTAGGGGTAGGCAGAGCCTTAGTGGCTCCGGGCCGTGGAGCATCAGTCAAGATGTCATAAAGTGTGCCAGACTGCGAATAGACAAGATCCAGGTACTGGGCACGCGTGATAGCTTGTTCCTCTGTCACACATGCTCCCATCGCGATATCCTGAGCAATTTTATTCACAAAGGAGGTGGTGAACCAGTGAGTCAAAATCTAATCAGGTATGTGAAACTTGATCAGTCAACGACGGCGCCGCCACTCATGAATGTGATCTGAGATGTGAGTGGCCTTGTCCTGCTTCAGAGAAGTCAGGAGGTGCGTCCCGGCCTCATACCGGACCGGTAACTGGAAGTGCGTGAGGAAAGCCATAGCCAACGAATTGAAATCTTGAAAAATACCACGGGATAGCTCTATGTACCACTTAGCAGCAGCTCCTGTTAAAGTACGCTGGAAAAGACGCAAACGAATCGAATCGTCAACCCAAGAGTTAGACGAACACCAGAGGTGATACGTCATCACATGCGCCTGGGGGTCTTCGCCGGCTTTGCCCTCAAACTTGGGACAATCACCTGGTATCTTGGTGGGAACCGGAGGCCAATATGGATTATGTGAAATCGGATCATTGGTCAACTTCGAAACGTCCGGCAGTTCCAAGGTAGCCAGGAACGGCAATGGAGGGTTAACTGCCATGCCAGTCCCAGGATGAGGTCCGGTACCCATGCTCCACGATGGTTGTGAATATCCCTGCCCCCACGGGTTTTGTCCCGAAGGATTTTGACCGTAGGGGGCATAGTTCGTATAACCAGACTGATTTGGATTCTGGTAACCATAGTGCGGGGCTTGATAACCAGGGTTCGGGCCCTGATTAGGCGTTTGCCCTGTATAAGCAGCGTTTGGATTTGGCTGCTGAGCGTAGGTAGAACCGGGTGGAGGAGGATAATACTGAGAGCCTCCAGGGTGGTTATAGTTCGGTTGAGATTGACCATGAGGATAATAACCACTCTGAGGATGAGTAGGCTGCTGATAAGTGGAACCCTGCGAGGCCTGGTACGTAGGGCGCAGCTGTTGATTTGGCTGCGGCATCGAATGAACACGCTGTTGAGCAGAGTGAACGGAATGGGAGGGCTGCCCTGAATGAACAGGTTGACCCGAGTGAGGGGGCTGGCCTGAATGACCAGGTGGGCCCGGATAAACAGGCGGCGCTGGTTGCGCAGGTTGACCTGGTTGTAAGTGGGCCCCAGGTTGTACCGGATGGGCCGGCTGGCCTGGAGGCGGGACACCAGGTTGTACCGGATGAGCCAGTTGGCCTGGTGGTGGAACAGGACCAGGTGCTTGCTGGAAACCAGTTTGACCTGAAGCAGAACCATAGAGTGGTCCTGGCTGATATGCAATGTTAGAGACAACAGGATACTGCGGTTTCATCGGTAAAGAAGGCTGGATTTGCCCCCCAGGACCATAGGCCGGTCCCGGTTGATACCCCGGCTGAGGCTGAGCAGGTTGACCAGCAGGGCTATAATATGGTCCTTGCGGATTGTACAATGGCCCTTGCTGGCCCGCAGAGTAGCCTTGGATGGGCTATCCCTGTGGGTCATATAGATAGCCAGGTTGGCCCGCAGGTTGGCCTTGGAAGGGCTGTCCCTGTGGGTTATAAGCCTGGTTGTATGGCAAACCTTGAGCATACAGATAAGCCTCAGGAGCAGGAAGGCGCAAAACCTCCCCGTGCTCGTCAAACTGACCTGGGAAAGCATACACGGGAGTGCCATCCTGTGCATAGTGCGAAAAGAAAGATCGGTAAGGATCTTGGGGGAATTGTCCAGCTTCGGCGATCGGCTGTTGCAAGGACAACCGATACTCCTCCGGAGAGATATTCTCCGGTATAGCAGTAGCTAGATAGACATCTTCAGGAGTTGGCCCAGCCCTGGTAGCTGAGACAACAGAAGAAGAGGCAGCCACACAAACAGTGGGCTGAACGGGAACATAAGTGACGGGCGTTGAAGGGGACACCCCGGGTGTAGTAGCAGCTGGCCTCGAAGCTGGAGAGGATATCCCCATAGAGGCTGCAGCTGAAATGATCTGACCCAGAGATCTGTATCCCTGTGGCAAAGAAGGACTGGCTGACGACATGGTAGCCAGCTCAGAGTCGTCTCCCTCATACAATCTACGCGGGATGCGCTGATAGTCGTCAGACACCGGAATTTCCTCACCAGAATCACTCATGGTTGATCCTGCCGTTAAATCACGTAGAAGACGGCGAGGACTAGGAGGAAAAACATCAGCAACAAATGGTGAACCCGATGTAAGAGAAAGGAAATCAGCTCCTAATCTCAATTCAGACACAGGGTCCGAAAAGGGCCAATTGAACTCAACTGGTCCTCCAAAGGGTTGCTCGGCGAGAACCGGTCCCCCGTCAGGAAACTCGGAAATAATAGGCTGTTGTGGTTCAACAGAAGGCTGAGAAGCTTCTGAAGAATCGTCCGTGTAAGGACTACCAGTAGACGAAACCGAAGGTTCCGCCACCGTGGCAAAAGACTAGAAGAAAAGAGCAAACACACACACGGGCCGAAAACGAGTTAAGACACACGATCAAACGGTCAACAAGCAATGTCTAAACGGGTGTGTAATCGTGGGAGATTAATTTTACCACATTGGAAAGTAAGAAATTCTACCGTTTCATATTTTAAGAGTCGAGAAATGATAAAAAGATGACTCTATCTCTTTCAGAGTTGACACAAGCGTGAAAGGACAAGCGCTTGACGGTCTTTTCAAGTTTAGGGAGTCAGAAAAGACCAAATGACTGCTCAGGAAAAACTAGGCACAAAGGGTGTACCAAATATCTGTGAACTGCAATATACACCTTGGTTTCAAAAATGAAACAGAAATCGACCAAGGACTTCCGTACGTGCAGGTAGTCTCCCCGAATGCTGTGTTCGGTGTATCACGGGTATAGGGCGGCAGACTCGGCTTCCTGTGGATAAAGGATTGAAAACCTATAGGGGTCTCCCTTTATATACGCGACGGTACGGGGAGCGCAAGTCCGTACTAGCGCTGTCAAAAGCCAACAGGCGAATGACAGCTGCTAGGTTTAACGACGCCGGAACACGTCTCTAGCCTAGACCTTCTAAATATGTTTCGTTAAGTTCCAATGCTGCCTTAGGTTAATTGAAATAAATTTTACAGTTGATCTTCAATTAAGTTTCAATTTTCAGGCCCTATCGTATGTAGTGTCTCGAAAGACTTCTAAATGCAAAGCTATATGTCACAGTGCAACATTTCGTTCGATGAAAACTAGCTAGAGAAGAGTTGAGAGCTTTTACACAAACGAAATGAACGGAAGACAAACAATGAGATCTCTAATGCAACTAATGCAATCGAAAAATTTTCATTCAAAACACTAATCACTAGCGATATGGAAAAGATCACAATTTGCACTAATTAACAAAAGCAAAAGAGTGTTTTTTTTATTTATTTTCAATGTTTAATAGCTAATATGTACTAAACAAACTTGAAAACAAACGGAACAATTTGAGAAACGATTTTCAAGAGAGCGAAACCAACAAATTTCATTCAACAACACAAGCAATCAGATCCCCAAATCGACCAAAGTCTCTCAAAACGAAGAGAAGACTCAAAAGCTGCCAATGGACCGTGTGATCTAGGTCCAAGGCAAGACCAAACGAATTTCGAATGAAGGAATGAACAATCACCCAAAAATCGCAATAAAACAATGAACAACTACTTAGAGTATGCGGAGAATCAATCAGATAGTTGACAGGACAATCAAAACACCAAAATTCCCAAGGAGGGCTCGATACACTAAGCCACTAGATGCCCTAGGGCTCAAAACGTGAAATCGGTAGATAAAAGCAAACAACCAAAGGACAGAGGTGAAGTCTCAGTCAAACAGGACTCCAACACACTCAGGCAGTCAGAAAATCAAGAAGAAAAAACACTGATCAAATCCAGAGAGCTCAAAAATGAGGAAACTCAAAAAACTTACAGGGGTGGCGCGACTGTAAGTGTGAAACTGGCGCCAGGAAGCAATTGGTGCGGGCTGGACAAAGGCAACGTGCGCCAATTGGCACGACTGTCGGGTTATAAACCACGCCAGTCGAGTTTCTCAGCAAAAATTAAAAACAAGCTACTCCAGAAGTAGACCAATGCAAGCCAAGCAAACCAAGAAGGAAAAACAATGAAAGAATCCAACCCAAAAGGTTCATCAAGCAAGGAAAAACATAAAACAATCAAGGCGAGACAACACCAACGAGACAATGAAATCTGGACGATCCCTAGTATGGTCGCCAAATTGTTGAGGAGGTAAATCCCCTCTGCGGACAGAGGCGATCCCTACTAGCCCAGCAGGGGTCTAGCAACAATCAAACAATGTTATGACGCAAGTTCCTAGTTACGAATGAAGGACTTGGTATAGAAGCCTACCTGGATTCCAACGCCACCATTATTTCGTTCAGTTTTTAAGTTACAGCACAACTTACTATTTTTAGCAGTTTTTCGGGTCTTGAAATTCCGAAGCTGTTTTGAGGCCCTAAAAGATGTTTTTTGGGAAAAATGTGTACTCCTCGAATATATCTTTCTAACGAGCTATTGAGCATGTCAAACAGAGATTGGATGCCAAAGTTATGTCCCCAGGAAGTTGAAACACCAATTTACCAAATGGGACCCACGGTTTTGGCGCTTGATCTCCTAGAGTTAGGTTTTTGGACGTTTCAATTTTTCCATTGTTTCTCAATAATAAATAGGCCCTTGAGCCTCATTGTAACATAGTTCAGAGGTATGTAGCCACCACATCTCTTCTCAGAGATTCGCTACCAGCACCCTAGCTATTTTATTTCCATTATGTCTGTAAGCTTATTTCATTCATTCGTTTATTAATAAAATGACGCATTATTTCCACTACATCTCTATGTTTATGGTTATTTCTATATTTTGTTGCGTTCTTGCATGAATCCGGATCAGTGGTATCAGAGCAGTTTGCTCTTTCTTTGTTTTTTTTTCATGTCCCAAATGCGATCAGGGTATAAGGAGTTAGGGCTCGATCTGGTTGAACCCTTGCAAGATCATCCTTGCAAACCCCGATGACCTCCCATGGTGGAAGAAAAGAAAGACGAGGGAGTAGGAGATCCTATCAAAATATTGCTCGAGGAGGCCCTCGAGAAACAAATTAACGCGATGATGGATAACTTTTCTCAGATCCTTCAACGACTACCCACCTACGGCACATCTGCATCCAACAGCCACTCTGGAGGCACCACTCCCTTCAAGGTTCAGGTAAACTTTGATATTCTTGTATTTGAAGGCCAAATAGATGTAGACACCATAGACATATGGTTGAATTTTTTGGAAGGGTATTTCTCAGTCCATGATTTCTCTGACCAAGAAAAGACTATTTTTCCACTCCTCAAAGCCGCCCCCCATGTCAAAGACTGGTGGGAAACCTACTGTGAGCAAGAGGAGGGAGGGTAAACTTCTATGTTCTTGGCCACACCCACCTGGAATTCATTTAGAGATGGAATCAAGGAACAATATTACCCCATGGGGAGCTATGAGGACAAATACATCCAATGGACCACGCTGCGGAAACAAAGGGATCAAGATGTGCATGAACTGACGAATCTGTTCCATACCCTATGCACAAATTTGGGTATTAAAGATTCAGAGATACATTTGGTACTTAAGTACTGCGACTATCTACACAAAAAATTTCAGGTTCCTCGACATTACATCGCTTGGCACGGCATATCGCTATGCCGCCAAGATCGAGCAGAAATTTAAGCAAAAGAAGTGAGACTTTGGATCTGCAAATCTGAAAGGTGCCCCCGAACCGGAGAACAAGGGGCAAGGCCAAAGCAGTGTGACTCAGAAAAACACCAAAAATCAAAAGAAGGACATAGGGAAGTGGTGTGAATTTCATAACAGTCCCACTCACAGCACAAATGAGTGTCGGGCCAAACAGTCATTGGTGGTCGAACTAAAGGCACCTGAATCAGATGCATTTCCTAATCCTGAGTCAGAACTAGACAAAGGTAATGACAAAGGGAAGAAGATCATTGATGCAGATGCCAGTGCCATTGTTGCCACCATCAAGATCCAGAGGGAGGACCCAGAGGATCCAGAGGAGGGGGAGCTCCTCTTCCATTCGCAAATGTGGGTGAAGGGTTCTCCGCTACAATTTCTTGTCGATATCGGAAGCCAAAAGAACCTCATTTAAGTAGAGGTCGTGAAGTGGCTCGGCCTACCGACCATAGCAAACCCGCAGCCATATACCATTGGGTGGCTTCACTCAGGGAGAGATATCCGCATCTGCCAACAGTGTCGACTTCCGTATAGCATCAAGCCATTCACGGATGAGTTATTATGTGATGTTGCTCCTCTTGATGTAGTTGATGTATTATTGGGCCAACCATACTTGTGGAGGCGACATGCTGTGTATGATTCTAGGCCTCGTGCTGTTATTATTACTTTGGGAAATAACTTGTATAGGATACTGGTGGTAGTACCACCTCCTGTCATCTCTTTGACTACTGCAAAACAACGCAGTAAGATTGTTTCCCAAACCAGGAAATTCATTTTCTTTACAACTCGCTCACAGGGAAAGAATAATATTGTGGCCATAGCCTCGAAAGAAGGCTCCCCAGCACGTCTGCAGCAGATGGACAAATTCATGGAGGAATACAAGGACATTTTCTCCTCACTCACAGAGGTTCCTCTACACTGTTAGGACAAGCACTTTATTGATCTGACCCCAACGCACTGCCGCCTGATGTTGCCATACCTCCTACAAATACACTTACATAATCCACATAGGTATTGTCTGAGGCTGATAAAGAAACCAAATTTACTAAACGCATCTAGCATGTCTGCCCACAGGTCCATGACATCTTCAACAAATCTAATACCCAGTTCAACAGAATTTGCTTCATCTTAGGGAGGATCTCAACACAATGGGGACCATTGCTTCCTAAGGAGGGAGGAATGATCCAGGTGGATATTGGTGGCCACCCACCTAATCCATTTGGACCCACACCATCAATTCTTGCAACTTTTCACATTCAGCACCACTTAATATTTTTAGCAGGTTTTTGGGTTCTGCACTCCCGGAGCCGTTTTGGGGCCTTAATGATCTATGTGGATATTGGTGGCCACCCACCTATTCCATTTGAACCCCCACCATCAGTGCGTTCAGTTTTTAAGTTACAGAACAACTTACTATATTTAGCAGTTTTTCGGGTCCTGAACTTCCGAAGCCGTTTTGAGGCCCTAAACGACATTTTTTGGGAAAATCGGGAAAACCAATGTTGCTCACATTGAAAGTTGAACTCCTCGGATATATATTTCTAAAGAGCTATTGAGCGTGTCAAACAGAGATCAGATGCCAAAGTTACGTCCCCGGGAAGTTGAAACACCAATTTACCAAACGGGACCCACGGTTTTGGTGCTTCAACTCCTAGAGTTAGGTTTTTGGACGTCTCAGTTTTTCAATTGTTTCTCAATAATAAATAGGCCCTTGAGCCTCATTGTAACACAATTCAGAGGTCTGTAGCCACCACATCTCTTCTCGGAGATTCGCTACCAGCACCCTAGCTATTTTATTTCGATTATGTCTATAAGCTTATTTCATTCATTCGTCTATTAATAAAATGACACATTATTTCCGTTGGATCTCTATGTTTATGGTTATTTCTGTATTATGTTGTGTTCCTGCATAAATCCGGATCATATTCCTTTTTCGTAAATAATCTATCCTAGTCTGAAAAAGGGGTAAACGTATATTGGGTAGATATCGTTTCGCAGCCATTTAACGAGTTCAAAACGACAAGAGTCTTGGAAATATTTTCAATTTTAGAGAGTCATAAAAGAGCTTAAATATGACTCCAAAAATGACTTTTTCGTGTTTTTACCGAGTCCGAAAAAGTATAAAATACAACTCGTTACTTCATCGTTGTTACGTTGAAAAACTAGCGTTGCACAAGAGACGCATGTAAAACCCATTTCTCGAAATAACATAGAGAAATGGTCGAAAAAAATATGCTTTAAAACCTAATTAGGGTTTTGAAAATTTATAAAATGCCAAATATGGTAAAAAATAAATTACTTTTCACTTCTACCTCTTGTGAGAGAATTGTTACCCTTTTTCACTGCGTTTTTGCTACATTTACAGCGGGCAATTCAAAAGACCAATCTTGAATCCGTCAGTTCCAAGTAAGAGTGTTAGTATGAATCCTTTGTCGAAGTGTACGAAAAAAGACCACTTTAGCTACGCATAACTAATAGCCCTAACATCAAAAGTGGCTGCCAATATCTTCAGATCTACAGTTAGTTGATCAAGAAAAGAGTCAAGAAACCAGATCTATATAGAAAGACATTATGTAGTAAAAGAAGGGTTTGCTCCATATATCCAATAGACAAGACAAGAACAATTTTTGAAAGAATTTTTGTATTAAGGGCACCCGGGAGGAAAACAAGAAGGTGTATCCAATTCTCCTCAATGGGATGGGTTCTTGGAAGTCCTCAGCACTTCAGATCTAGAATCTCTCTCTCTTGTTGGTGTAGAAAACCCAGACAAAGATAAAACTCAAAGGGAGCTCACACAACAAATAATGTAGAAAATGTGACCAAGTGTATAGATCCAGAGTGATCTAATAGGCAAAAAAAGGTGAAGAATGGTAGGAAAAACCCTCCTATTTATAACAAAATATTGGGTCATTCTAGATCTTGGTGCATGATTAAAATAATGTTAACCAAATCTAGATCCACCTTTTATGGAATATTTTATTATATTTTTTGGAGGGAAAAAGCATTTGACTTGGGTCAAATCCCTTTATTTGTCAATAATAAATAAATAAATGATTTATTTATCTTTTTAAGGAAGTGGTTGAAGGATAATCAAATAAATAATGATTTATTTAATTATTTGTGAGTGATTTGGTCATATTTAATAAGGAATATTATCTAAATAAGATTTAAATAATTATTCCTAGAAAATAATAAGATAAATAAAGGTTTATCTAATTAATTTCTTTGTTTTGGGTTAAACATGACTAGGAATAATAATTAAATTATGGTTTAATTAATTATTCCATGAGGAAAATCAAACAAATATAGGTTTGTTTAATATTTCCTTTTGGGGTTTCCCGTTTAGACCATAAACAACCTAATAAATGTGGTTTATTAAGTTATTTTACATAGTGAAAGCAATTTTACTTAGGGTAAAATTGGTCTTACATGGTGTACTTGGGTTCATCTAATGATAATAGGTTAGATGACCAAAAAATGGTGTAATAGATTGCCCCCCAAGGTGCGAGTGTTAGGAGCAAATCGTATGACCGAAGTACGTTGTAAGAACTCAATCACCAGATATCAAGAGGGAAGTCAGAGAGAGAAATGTAAGGTAGACTAGTGTGCTGAAGAACTAGACCCTGAGGAGACGAGACTTGCAGGTGCAACAAGTCTCTTTTTATGAGAGGGTACCTGTGCTGAAGGCGGCGGGGGAGGCATACCTATGCCCGCCGAGACAAAGTAAAAAATAATAGTGTGTCCAGTAAACAAGGGACCGAACCATAAAGTACAATCGGCATAAACATGAGCCAGATAAGAATACAATGAGGAATCCCACATACATGCTGTGCCTGAGATAACAGCTAGGACTTATACAATAATATCTGAGTACATGAGATACAAATACAACCCCAAATGCCCCCTATAAGCGGGGAAGGGCTCACAAAATCTGAATGATACATACAAATCAAAGAGGCGCTACAAGCGGCTGAGGCCAACATCATCAAATATATGGAGCTGCATCGAAGGCTGAAATGAAGAGGTCATCCGGGCATGTGGGGGGCTACCTGCAGGGCCACCCCCTCATGAGGATTGGGACATCTCACACACACCCAGGAATCACCAAGAGCTACTGCTGCATCACTGAACCATCAAGTATACGGATCTCGATCATGCTGAAAGGAGCTGGAGTGGAGAAACAATCAAGTCAAAGGGAAATGAGAGATCCCTTTTCCTGATTCGAGGCACCGAACAAGAGTGGAAGCTGGAACCAAGGTACACCGCCCGCTAGACCTGTCTTCTGGAATAAAGGAGTTGATGTCGATAGAAGGCGGTCCGCCATAGGTGAGGCAATGAGAGATCCTCAACTAAGGCACGAGAGAAAATAGTAGAGCTACGGACAGACTGACACCAATGATGATGGTGAAATGGAAGGGACTGAGTAGCGAATGGACGACTTCCCTTGTTAGAGCATAAAGGGCATGAAGGACATGGCAGCGACTGACGCAATATCATAAGGGATAGGGGACAGTGGGACTGAAGGCCATAATGTGCGACGCAAGAGAGAGACCAAGAAATGAAGGATGGAGGGCTATAGCGGGGTACAAAGGGACTCGGAATAGACTCCATGAATGCAATGATGACTCAACTTGGATGCTCTAAGCAAGGGTGACTCGATGGTGCTGCCACACAGTAACAGCCCAATGGGGGACCATGAAAACATGAGTACAAGATGGTGACTCATGACGAAAATCGACACGAACAAAGACAAGTAAGAAGGCAAAATGGTGCCCCTAGTACAAGTGTCGTAAGTGAAGAAATGCGATTTTAAGGAGAGGTGAAGTGACCCTTCTTGGACAAAATGTGTCCTGGTGAAGTATCAAATCACTAAAAACTAACAGATACCCATTTGAGGGCTCAGTGAGAGCTTTCCAACGGTGTAGACGGTTTTTCAAACGGGGCTATGGTATGGTCGCAGCAGGCGAAAGAAGAAACAAGGGTTCTCTTTTAATAAGGCAGTTTTCCCTCCAAGTTCACTCATTTGCTAGTGTTGCTGTGGTGAATGTAGAGAGGAGAGAAGGCCTTAAATCTTGCGGCGAGCGTAGCGAACAAACCGACCGTTGGAATCGAGATCTGTCAGTGGCAGGTAAGAGGTCTAACCTTAATCTTTCAATTTGATGGATTGAAAGTTCAGTTTAGGGCCCAAAATCTCAGTAACAGACCCTCGTTCATCTCTACGGCCGGGTTGCACTTTTTGGGCCAAAAATTGCGACCTGGGAAGCAGGTTTCAGGGAAAAAACTGCGACCTGTCCCAGAATTGGGCAGAAAAGTGCGACCTGGAAGATGAGGGGGTTTTAGTGTTGTTTTATGGCTGAGAGTTGGGTTTTTGTGTTTGGTTATGGTATTCCCTATTTGTATGCTGACAAAGATGATGTTTTTGTGCAGATATGGCAGATATATGAGTTAACTAGAGAGAGAGAGACCTGGGTACATTACGGGCAGAGATCCAGGCAGATCAAGGTGTTTGTCGTGTGTTGGCCAGGTTTGGGGTTCTAAAGTTTTTGGAGAACCCTTTGATGAGAGCAGGAGAGCCTTTGTTGGCCCAGATTATCAGTTACTGGGATCCAGAGCATGAGGCCTTTGTAGTGCAGGGGCACAGGATCGAACTGACAGTCCAGGATGTGTATTCCTGACGGGTCTCCCACCACTGGGGATGGTGGGAAACACGCAGCCAGTATTACCACGGGGGCGGCATATCATGGAGTTTGTGGAGCGACATTGTCGACCAGGTCTCCAAGTCAAGGGGACTCGGATACCGATCGGGGATCTAGAGAGATTAGAGACCCGTGCAGTGGCTGCAGCGGTGCTGCGTATCCTTGGCAACCAGGCACTCCATCACATCACTGGGGGGCAGATGATGATTGTGGAGAGTGTGTTGAGTGGGACCTACTATGGGTGGGCCCAAATGATGTTGGTGTCACTAAAACGACATTTTTCGCTCTGCAAGCAGCAAGTGAATCACGATTGCTCGTATGGGACTTTATTGTGCGCCTTCTTCTTTGAGAAGATCCCGACCTTACGACCTCGTATACAGCTCCCAGATGGGGGCCCGAGAGAGCCCAGGATGCACCAGTGGGGGCAGCCACTGTGCAGAGGAGGAGGAGGGGCGGTCGGACGAGTGTTTCAACCTGAGTTATTTGCCCATTGGGATCAGATGTCATTATACATTGACAACTATCCCTATAGTGGGATGAGTTATTGTGGAGATCCGGACCTGCCACTTCCGCCTGGTCGAGTATGGGGGCCCGATGGTAAGTGACAGACTACTATTCTTGTATGGGCATGTTAAATTTATTGAATAGTAGATATGGTACTGATTCATGTACTTTTGGTATGCAGATATAGCTCTGGTAAAACCGGCCGGATATATGGGACGCCCGGAAGCCTTTGGAGCTATAGGGTCGAGTGGGTCGAGAACAGCGCGTGATGAGGATGTGGCCGCCCTTCTGGAGGACATCCGCCGTAGATGAGAGAGGTTGCTGACCAGAGTTTCAGAGCGCAGATGGCAAGACTTAGACGACCAGTACGTGGAGGCATGCATTGGTCTTCCCTCGGAATGGCGAGGTGTCATGCGGCGCATGGCGATGACCGGTCAAGGCATACGTAATCTACGGACTGCAGGGGCAGAGCCATTGGCTCGGGATCCGCCAGATAGTGAGTAGGTGTGGGGCATGTGGTGCCCTCTAGAGTGTATGTAGGGGCAGGTGGTGTCCCCAGTTTTGAGTTTTTGTAACATGCTATGGGCATGTCATATGTATCAGAGTAGATGGACTCTAAACACATGTTTTGTGACACATATTATGGATATGCATCGTTTTTAATGATTATGAATGTTATTGTCTTGTATGAAATGCATGTGATAAATGCCAATCTAGAACATGGTTTGCAATACTATCTACATAGTGATTCTGTTCTTGAGGTACATGGTTGAAAGTTATGGTTTCGAATTCACATATCAAGAGTTTCACTCGTAAATATCGTCTAAACAGCACAGGGTTATGCACACAATAAACACCATTTAGTTGCATGACAATAAGTAGGGAATCCAAACGAACATGCAGATGGAGGATGCGATGAAAGAGGGCATCGGCTAAGAGACTACGCACTGCATCATATTCAGCCTGATTTTTGGTGGCAGTACCAATGCAGACCCCGTTTGAGAGAACAAGGGCGTGCAAGGGGGTGAAAATGGCCCAACTTGCCGAGGCTAGATTCCGGGAGTAACGACTTGCACCATCGGCGTAACCGATAAAGGGGGGGGATGGGAGGACCTGCGGAATGGTGTTACAAGACAACAAATGGGAGGAGGAGATACAATGACGGCAGCGTGAGTGTACGGAAGACATCGAGTGGAAACTGCAGGAAGGAGTCCAATGAGTAGGATGGCTATGACTCATATATAAACTAGAGGGTGGTATATGAGAGTTATAGGAGGTATGGCAGGGACTCGGGCTGCGGAGGTCAACAGAGATACGGGTGGAGTGATCTCGTGTATGGGTAGAAACGAGGGGGTCAAGGGTGGTCGCTGAAGGGGGTTCAAAAGAGGCAACAGGGGAGGATGCAAGGGGACTGGGCTCTAAAGGTCACACAGACGAGGATAGGTAAAGAATGGTCATAGTAGACTCCGTCATCTGAACATCAGGGAGGGGAATGTCGATGGGAGCGGGGGGATCCTCAAGCTGGCCCGAAGCATACTATGCGAGTATGGGAGAGGCGGATTGATTTTGTTCAACCTCATACTCTCGGACTACTTCTAAAGAGGCGCGGTAATGCGTCAGGTGAGGACAATGGTGGGAGTAATGGCCATGGATACCGCACAAAGCACAGGGTTTGCTAGTGCGAATAGTTTTTGGGTTCTTGGTTACGAACGAGGACGGAAGAGAAGGGTCGGAGACCGTAGACTCAGGGAACGCGACTTTAACCATGGGTTGAATGCGGGGCAACTCAGGACAAGTATGGGTGGCATGACCGATGACATCACACAAGGCACAAGGCTTTGCGTGCGGGGGAGAAGCAGGGTCAGTTGGGGTGGCCTTGTCTTTGGATGCCCCCTTGCGATCTTTGCCTTTCTTTCCTGGAGCTGTCACCATAGGGGTATGGTTCTGGGGAGGTGCAGGGGGCATGGTAGCAATAGAGGAAGCAAGGGGGACCGGTTGAACCGGTGTCAAAGCAAGATAGGGTTTTGGGTGACCAGGAGGGGTAGCGGCTGGAGGGTCAAGGTACCAGACGGGTATACCTAGGGTCAGGTTAGGGAGAGAGAGGGTGGCCATGACGGGGACCGAATAGACTCCGGGAGGGGGAGCTAGGAACGGTATCTGACCAGCGGGATAATGACCAGGAGGGACGGCTCCGAGATGGTTAAGGCTTGGGGGAACCGATCCAGGGGGATAAAGGGGTTCAGGGATACCAGCTGTAGGAAAAGGGGCAGAAGGAGGAGGTCCGGCTGGCGGAGATGAAGGGCTAGGAGCGGGTTGCGGTGGGTGAGGTTGAGTCTAAGGTTGCTGACTAGCCGAAGCGGGTCGCTTAAGGGCAGCTCGAGACGATTGCATCATGCAAACATTCGATAAGCTGGGATCAGAGATGTGAGGAGGGGGAAGACCAAGAAAAGTTCCAAGCAGGGAGGAATCTTTGTAGACGCCGGGGGAGACACTGATCAATGAATCGATGGTTTTCTTATTGGCTACAGAAGAGATGGTCGTCTCAGGGGAGGTTTGAGACTTTGGCTCATGATAAGTCAACTAGTCGATGGTGACTATCTTTCCATTATGAGGAAAAGACATCTTGCGAAAAACCGCAGAGGGGACAGCAGACATGGCATAGGTGTAGCTTCGCCCCAATAGAATGTTGTAATCTAGAGGGGTGTCGATGACTTCGACGTCAACGCAAACAGTCTTACCGGCAAGGGTGATAGGACAATTACGGAAAAGGCCGATGGGCTGGAAGGCGTGGTCGTCCCACGCTCGAAGGGTGATCGTGGAAGGGGCCAAGTCAGGAGATCCGAGTTGCTTCCAAACCGAAGCGGACATCACACAAGTGGATTCCCCCTCATCAATTATACACCGAGAAACGTTGGCATTCCCGATTTTGACTGGGATTTGGAAGGCGAAGGAAGCAGGGAGAGGAGGATGTTCAGCTTGATGGGCGTCGAAAACAATCATTTGGTCATCAGCAGGATCTATAGCGCCCACGGCAGATAGCAGAGCCTTCTTTTGGGAAGGGCACGACTGGAGGAGTTCCAATGTGGAAATGGCAGCAGGAGATTGCGCAAAATCATCTACTATGATATACGAATGAGCAGCTCGACCAGAAGCAGCATTTCGACGTAATGGTCCCTTAGGAATATTGGTATGAACCTCAACTTTGGGTTGAGGGATATGTAAGGGGCCACTGGATGTTGAAAGAGGCTTTGTAGAACCTGAAGAAGGAGGCTCGGGGGCAGACTGAGCGGGAGGCTTGGGGTACTGGCGAGACTGAGTTTGAAGGTGAAGGTCGACGAGAGGGGAAGGATCAGAGTTCATCATGAGGATCTGGTAATCGGAGGAACCAGAAATGGAAGGTGGAGCGGCGACCTGTCCGTCAGGTGGTTGGGTAGCCACGAATCCTTGCTGAGGGAAAGGATCAGTAAACACAGCTGGTTGGGTAGTGGCCACATTAGGAGGAGCATGAGGGGAGGCATGTTGTCCGCGCAATGTGGCTTGAGACTCCCACATCTGCCGCATCTGTGGTAAGAGGGGAAAATCGTGGGTGTAATGACCGTAAACACCGCAACACGAACAAGGCTTATTTGTGCGAAGCGGCCTGTCCAGCTTGGTCTGAGTGCCCTGTTGCTGGTTAGCAGTGTTAGGGTCAACACCTTGAGGATTCGGTCCCCGAATACCAGGGGCAGATTGTTTTGGATTGCCTCTTCACCTTCTTTGAGAAGAAGGGGGATTAGTCGCGCCCTGCTGTGCAAATACTTGCCCTGGAGGGGGCTTTAGGTGCTGTTGCGGGTTTGGAGGAGGCAAGGGAGATGGAAGCGCATATGCTGGAGGAGCTGGCACACCAGGCTGCGAATAAAGGTAATGGTTAGGTTGGGAAACATTGAGGTAAGAAGGAGGTTGGGTAAAAGGAGGAGGCATGCTGTATCCTGGATACATGCTACCGGGAGGGGGAAGAGTGCTAGAGGTGTTGGCCCCTCCCTGAGGGAGACCATAGCCCATAAGAGGTTGAGCATACGGATGAGAAAGGGCTCCAACGATACCGTCAGCGGAATGAGATGCCCCCGGGGCGTTAGCGCCACCGGGCCTGGGGAGGTCATGGAGGACGGTATAAACATAACCAGACTGAGCATAGATCACGTCATATTTCAAGGCTATTTGGAGGGCGGCTTCTTCGGTTTGAGGGAAATGGGAGGCGACATATTTGCCAATGGGAGCTAAGAGAGAGTGAAGGAACCAGTCCATATAGATCCGATCTTCGAAGGGGGGAGCTCGACATAAGCTTCATCTTCGTTGCCATTCCTGGACATGAGCGGAAAGGCGGGTCGAAGAGGTTTGCTTGAAAGAGGTCAAAAGCTCCGTACCAGTATCGTATCGGAGGGGGAGCTGGAAGTAAGATAAAAAGGCTTAGGCAATGGTCGCAAAGGTGGTATGGGAAGAGGTGGCTTGGTCAACATACCATTTAGAAGCTTCTCTGGTAAGCATGCATTGGAACAACCGAAGACGGATGGAATCATCAGTAATGGAGTTGGAGGAACACCACATGTGGAAAGATCGGACATGGTTGGTTGGATCTTCTCCAGCAAGGCCTTCGAACTTAGGGATGTCGGAGGGGAGCTTGGTTGGCATAGAAGGCCAACCAACATCGTGGCGGATAGGGTCATTGATAAACTGATTGAAATCGGGGAGGCTAAGGCCTGCGATGTACGACAACAAGGGTGTGCCAGAGGTAGTTCCTGTGGTGGTTCCGCTAGTATTAGTTCCGGCATTAGGGCCGGGAGCACTGCTAGCATTAGGCCCTAGACCAGACATAGTGAAGGTGACAGTGGGAGAACCTGAAGGAAAAGGATAACCCAAATAATCATAAGAGGAGTCAGAGTGAAGACTCGGAGGAGGACTGGATCGACGACGGCGGGACGGAGCAAGTCGATCGACCGGAAACTGAGGGTGAAGGCCAAGAAGTCTTCAGAAGTGCGCCTTGGGGGCGCAATGGTGACAACACAAACACGGCACAAGGGGAAGAAGAATGACCACAAGGGCAAGGAGGTGCATAATCAAGTGATTACAATGTCGAAACAAGGGCAGATAGGTGCAGTGTCAATTGATTTTAAAGTCTTTGCCTGGTGGTGTAAACCAGGCTCTTCTTCTCTTAGGGTGAGTGTGTGGCGTGCATTAATTTTAATTTTTAAACCCTTTTCATTTTGAGAGCAAGAGAAAAGTGTGCTGCGTAACTGAAAATAAATCTGCAGAGAACAGTATATAATGCTGAAATAACAGAAAATTAACAGCTACTATTGCATCGATTCAACCCAAAAAGGCGGGTCTCTCAAAACTAATCTAAAAGAGGGAAAAAATATAGTAAAAACACACTAAAAAGAGGCCAATAGATCTAGGGTCGAAAGGGATAGGGATCTAAAGGAGAAAGCTGCTGAAAAGAGGTGCAGATCACAGCCAAGAGGCAGAGGCAAGGTGGCTGGAAAAAAGGAGGAAATCAGCAAAAAGCGGAAAGGACAGGGAGGCGGTCCTAAAGGGAGGTCCAAACAAAACGACAAGAGGTGATTTGAAAGGAAGAAAAGCTAATTTAAAGGGATCTGAGGAGGAGGTATCAGATCTGAAAAAGGGAAGGCTGAAACTCTGAAAAACAGATGGCTGAAACAGCTAAAAACTCTTCCAAAAAAAGTGGAGGGTACTGAAGCCCTAGGGGGCTAGGTTCCCACTTAGATGAGAAAAAAAGATCAGAAACAGGTCTAAACGAGTGGAGGAAGAGGCTGGAAAACCCTGACAGAAGCTTCAGCAGAACCCAGAAAATTTTCAAAAAAATAGCTGAAAAATTGGCAGGTCGCAGGTTCTGACCTGTTTTCAGTGCAGGTCACAGAAAATTGGCTGAAAAGTGCGACCTGGAGGTCCAGGTCGCAGGTTATGGGCTGAAAAGTGCGACCTAAAGCTCCGGGTGTCTCGGCAGCAAATTTTCAGAAAATTTGTCGTCTCAGTTGCGGCTGATGTCGATCACCTGCGCAATAGGGCCAGCAACACGCGGAAGTTATAAATTTTAACGTTTTAGGGTTTTATGTGAGAAAAACAACAAAAAAATAGGAAAAACAAAAAGCTGAAAAGAAACCCTAGGGTCTGAAGTAGCTGGATATGCAGGAATATGAAAAACGACTGCGGTGATAATTTAAAACCCGTATGGAGTCGCCATTTGTTAGTATGAATCCTTTGTCGAAGTGTACGAAAAAAGACCACTTTAGCTACGCATAAATAATAGCCCTAACATCAAAATTGGCTGCCAATATCTTCAGATCTACAGTTAGTTGATCAAGAAAAGAGCTGCAAAAAACCAGATCTATACATAGAAAGACATTAAGCAGTAAAAAGAAGGGTTTGCTCCATATATCCAATAGACAAGACAAGAACAATTTTTGAAAGTATTTTTTGTATTAAGGGCACCTGGGAGGAAAACAAGAAGATGTTTCCAATTCTCCTCAATGGGATGGGTTCTTGGAAGTCCTCAGCACTTCAGATCTAGAATCTCTCTCTCTTGTTGGTGTAGAAAACCTAGACAAAGATAGAACTCAAAGGGAGCTCACACAGCAAATAATGTAGAAAAATGTGACCAAGTGTATAGATCCAGAGTGATGTAATAGGCAACAAAAGGTGAAGAATGGTAGGAAAAACCCTCCTATTTATAACAAAATATTGGGTCATTCTAGATCTTGGTGCATGATTAAAATAATGTTAACCAAATCTAGATCCACCTTTTATGGAATATTTTATTATATTTGTTGGAGGGAAAAAAGTATTTGACTTGGGTCAAATCCCTTTATTTGTTAATAATACATAAATAAATGATTTATTTATCTTTTTAAGGAAGTGGTTGAAGGATAATTAAATAAATAATGATTTATTTAATTATTTGTGGGTGATTTGGTCATATTTAACAAGGAATATTATCTAAATAAGATTTAAATAATTATTTCTAGAAAATAATAAGATAAATAAAGGTTTATCTAATTAATTTCTTTGTTTTGGGTTAAACATGACTAGGAATAATAATTAAATTATGGTTTAATTAATTATTCCATGAGGAAAATCAAACAAAATAGGTTTGTTTAATATTTCCTTTTGGGGTATCCTATTTAGACCATAAAAAACCTAATAAATGTGGTTTATTAAGTTATTTTACATAGTGAAAGCAATTTTACTTAGGGTAAAATTGGTCTTACATGGTGTACTTGGGTTCATCTAATGATAATAGGTTAGATGACCAAAAAATGGTGTAGCAAAGAGCTTACATCTTTCCCTGCATTTTGGTTGTACTTTCATTACCTGCAACCCTCATTTTGTAAATCTATGGGGGGGAATTTGAAAAAACTAGGGCGCGGCAGTTGGCGCGGGTATCAGGCATGGACCTGCACCAACCATCCTAAATTTGGAACGAGGGTGTGTTAATTAGCGCGACTATTTCTAAAACATTTTCACCAACCATGGAAGTCAATTTTAGCATGTAATTTTAAACAAGGAAGCCCAAATTAATCATTCAAAAGCTTTGGATTTGGCTAATGTTAGTCATATGCACGTTTTTGTAGGTGTGAAAAGACAAAATGGTGATCGAATGGAAAGAACAAGAACATAGTGAAGAATATGAGGAAGCCATGGGCAATAGGAGATGCTTGGAAGCTCTTAGAGATTGCGTGCTCAAAAAAAAATTTATGGCACCATGTCTTAGATCTCAATCGAAGATGTTGCAGACTTTATCAGTGTTTGGGACGTTGATCAGGAAAAATTCATTATTCACGACTAGGAACTTGAAATTGAAGTCTTAGATATGTATTTCATAACTGGACTTTCGCGGAGGGGGGAAGTGTTGGGTATGTGTTATATTATTTCCACAATTAGTTCCACGCACAGCAGGGGGGTGTTGGGTGCAAGAATTACACTTAAGAAAAATCCTCAACACTTAATTTTTCAACCTGGGGGATCTGTAAACTTAGAGACGAAGCACAAGCAATGCCAAAGATGGTATGAATCTTCCTAAGATAAATCCCTACTTTCTTTAAAGGAAATATTGCAAAATCAAATAAAAAAGAGAAAAAGGCAACTTGAACCATAAAAAAATTAATCTAAGTCTGGAACAAGAAAGAATGCATTTGCAAGAGGGAATTAAAGATAAAAGGCAATCACTCCAGCTAATTATTGTTTAAAGACTGAGTGTGTGTTTTTCTTTAGTAGAGACACTTAGAAATCTCACGAAATGGGCCCTTAAACCTGCTCCTTTGGAGATTTCCTTCTTGCACTATCGTAGTCTGCTTGCACTAGTGCAAGAACAGAGATCTATGCATAAGGTATAAATGGTGTCTTTACTAAAGGTTTTTTTTTTACCTCATGCAAGGGCTTGAACTTTTCTATGTTCAAAGCACTCAAATCCCGAGGCAAGAAAATAGTTCTTGTATTAGATCAGAGCTTCCTACACTTAGCATTTGATTCTTAAAATGAGTGCTTAATTATTGCAAGTGCTATTATACTGTTAAATCAAATTGCACACATAAAAATGAATGTTTCAAAATGCGGAAATAAATAAACAATCAACATACATTTATCCTATCTTAAGCATTTAATGAAAGAAAGAAGATTGTTGGAAGTAGAATAAGAAAGCTTACTACATCACACCAACGTGCACTGGTGTAGGTTCATTTCTCCTGCTTGGACCAGGCGGGGAAAACCAGTCAAACAGAAATGCAGAAAAAGAGATATCACACCCACGTGCACTGGTGTAGGTTCATTTCTCCTGCTTGGACCCGGCGGAGGAAAACCAATCTAAAATCAAGTGAAGGAATAGAAATTGAAGGAAAAGGAAAGTTATATACTTCACACAACATATCCGCATGCACTCAGACAGGAATACATGTGTTTAATATTAAATCACACTTGACAATGTAAACACAAATTACAAGAAAACACGAAATGGGGTAAACGTGTTGGGTTGGCTGGGCCCTAGCCAACTAGCACATTTCCCTTTTAAGTAGAAACGTTTCTTAGTACTTTAATTAATTTATCAGCTCAATATAGAAACATAATTTTCGAAACATGAGGCGGAGATCCTTTTATTAATTCACTGAGGCAAGTACATACATTAAGGCATTGTTCAGCCCAGATTTGGGCGATAACAAAATAAAATGACCTGCTACCACCTCTTGGCTGTGTTTCTATTCTCCTCTACAATCAAAACTTCCTCCCGTTGTCCTATTTACATTTTAAATTATATATACCTTTGGCCAAAGGAAAAAATAGATCCTTTAATTGATTACATAACAAAACGCAGAGTTTAGCTTTTCAGTCTTCAAAATTAGGCAGTCAGCAAAACTAGCCGTAGCTAATCTCCAACTTTCGCCCTTCACGGATTGGTATCGACTACTTTCGGATCACTCTACTGTCATCGCTGAAGTGGCTCAAGATGAGGCGGTGATCAAGGAGGTTCGGATCTGCTGCAAGGATTTGCTGTGTTGGCAACGGTAAAAGATCTGATCCTGCACTAGGATCAACGGTCACGATAAGTACTCTAACTATCAAATAAACATAGGAGATATCGATAAGTTACAAATAGTAATTAAAAGTAAGAAATCGTGTAATAAGTAATTAATAAATGCTAAGTTGAATTAAAAATATGAAAAATAAATTTTATACGAAATATGTCACCGTGCTTGGACTGGTGCAAGATGAGGGTGTATAAAAGAGGTAAAATAGAGGTAAATGGTTATGATTTAGGAAGGGGAAAAAGCAAAAAAGAGAGAAAATTAGGGGGCTAACATCCTCCCATCCCTAATCTGTTGTTTTTTCTCACACAACCCTTTACCTTTGCAAAAAACCTTCAAAACTTTGAGCATTCCAGCTCAATCCTGCTCTGGCATACTAACATCAGCCTGCAATGTTTCAGAAATTTTCTTTCTGATGTTCTTTAATTTCTTTGTCACCTTTTTAAGTCACCTGAAACATTGTGCAACACAGTACTTATAAAATCTAACTTCTCATTTCTTTTCTTGGATCTCCGCAATTAACTCTTCTCTACTTTGTTCTTTATCCTCCTGCGCTTTAGCTATGAGCTACTCTAAGTTCTACACTTGAAGCTCCAGTTCAGCTATCTAGGCAGCAAGACTTAACAAATATTTTGTCTCGACAGGGGCTGTGTCTTCCTCAGGGACCTCATTATCCCTCATGGTTTCAGCAAACTCTTCTTCCTCTTCTTCTTCTTCTTCTTCTTCTTCTTGCACTTCTTCTTCTTGCACTAGTGCAGGAAGAGATTCAACGTCCTGTGGGGACTGTGGTTCTTCGCCTGCACTAGATTCCTCATTCTTTTTTCGAGCCTTTTTAATAAAATCGACCAACAGTGTGTCATCTTCAACTTCTACAGATTTTGCTGCGTCTGCAAGGGCTGACAGGTTGTCTTCTTCGGGTGTCTGTACCTGTACTGGTGTTGAAGAAGGAGTCTCTTCAACTGGTGCACTAGCCGTCTTCTTTTTCTTTGGATATGGGGCCTTTTCTTCTGTTGGTTTCCTGGGTCTTTTCATTTTTGCACTCGTGCAAGAAGGACTTCCCTTTTCATTTTTACTCGAACCCTTACTTGTGTTGGCGGGGTCCTTTGTCTCCTTTCCAACAACTTTCTTTGTATGCAGCTGTTTTAACAGTGCCTCCCAGGTCATGCCTTTAATTCCTAATTGTTTTTGGACCAAAATTTTTATCAGACCGTGGTGTTATAATTTCTTATCGGCCTAGTCTGCCCATGCGTCCCGCACACCTTTGGCCATTTTTTCCAAACTCTTAAGCAAAAAATAGGGGAAATCAATCCGCCATCGAACGTGTCGGCCGCCTTCAAAATGCTGCAACATCCTAAAATGGTACACAAAAGTGAGGGAGTACCTTCCCTCACAGGTCACAATTTTTTGTAGAATGAAAATGAGGTCCCGCCACAGTCCTAGCAGGGCATTGTGCGGAATTCTTTTCTTCCAATATACCTTCATGCTCTGATCGACGAAGAAACGCTGCGATCGATTCCTTTCTAGTTTCTAATTTTTAAAATACTGCTCACCAGTATTCTCCAACCCTGTCGTTACTGCTATAAACGCTTCCGTAACCTTGAATTTTAGAGGCCCAATTTGCACTCGGCCATTTTTGAAACTTTTGGAAAACTGTAGGGCCACTTGATCATGTTTGTGCCCGTCAAAATTTTGAAAAAATTGAAGGAATCCTGAGTCGCGCAATAGTGCAAGACTATTGTGAGTCTCACAATAGTGCAAGACTATTGTGAAACTTAGTAGTTTGTTCTACCATACTGAGAGATGAGGGTTCGCTTCGAACAGGCGGCATTGCTGCTCAACGGTTATGAACAGTCAAAAATTTACATGCAACACTGGGAAAATTGGTTCTTATAAATAGGGATGCAACTGTCCACCATCCCTACCATCTTATCATCCATTCATTCCACTGAAATAGCTGTGAATACGCGACATCTTTGAGGTCATGCCGGATTGGTACTTGCGGTGGCGTTTTTAACAGCTAGATGAGTTAATCATTACGAGTGTAGGACATATGGGATTATGGTGGAAAGGGAAATTATATCCAAGCAACGGTTAAAACATTTCCGCACTCCTTCATAATTCAAAAAAAAAAGAACTTTAGCATTCATTAAAAAATGATCATGACTCTTAACTTAAAAACACCTTGTACTTTAAATTTTCTCCTAGTTAATATGATAGTCACAAGTACTGCTCGACTAAGTGAAATAATTTCTCATAAACCTTCATGATGACCCTTTCCTATGACATATGCTATGAAAAGAACAAATTGTACTCTGTTTCTAAAAGGGTGCATGCTTGCACCGCTTAAATTATGCCATCTTGTTGGTACCATTTTGCTTGCACTTATTATATAGGACGACGTGCTTGCACTAGTGCAAGCATAATATTTGAAAAAGAACAGAGAATTTAAGTAAAATATAGGTTGGACTTCCAACATGACTTCCTCAATTTATACTGTAAATTTGCTTCGCCCTTTCTTGATGTTTCATAGCATATGTTTTTGCTCTTTGTACACGAGATGCTACAATTCATGAGGGAATAAAGAAGTGGGAAAAGGGAAATTTAAGAATGGGAAGGAATTTTGTTACAGGGATTCCAAGAATAGTACCACAAGAGGGGATAAAAAGAAGTGGGATAGGAAAGAAAAATCAAGGGTAAAGTGGGGTTTTACGAAACGGACAGGGTATATCAGAATAATATGGGAAGGTTAATCATTTGGGATTGAAGAAGAAACTGAGGGAATATTACGAAATGGGATATGAAGAAAGGCAAAAAAAAAATTGGAAGGTCTGCCTACACTAGTGCAAGAAAAATAATTGCAGCGAGAATTAATCATTACTTGAATAAAAATATCCATGCTAATTACCCCAATTGTATAAATTTTGGTTCTACTGAACCTAATTTTACTTGGTGGTCGCTAGCATATCTAAAAATCACACAACATTCTCTTTTTATTAGAAATTTTTGATCTTCCTTCCAGCAAGCTAGTTTTTAGGTTGATCCTTCTGCAATCATGTCAGTGAACTAATTTTCATAATTACAGGAAAATATTTTTTCTTTACTTTTTATAAAAAAAAAAATCTCTTTTTTTTTCTTTTTCTTTTTAAGAAGAAGAAGAACTCATAGTTTCAAAAATTTTTTATTACCATTCACCACTACCATCCCAAATTGTTGTTGGACTTGCTGTGTAAAATCTTTCCTGGCAAGTGGCTGAAAATACTTCTTTAATCTGTGTCCATTTACCAGGAATACTGAATTTTTTCCATCAATATTTTTAACTTCTACTGCTCTATTCTTGAATACTCGGATCACTTCATACGATCCCATCCAACGTGTATGGAATTTCCCTTTAAAAAATTTAAATCTAGAATCATAAAGGAGCACCCAATCACCTGGTTGGAATTGCTTTTTCTGAATAGACTTGTCATGCCACCTTTTGCGTTGCTGCTGAATTAGTATGTTCTGCTAAACAACATTCCTACAAAATTCATCTAACTCATTTAATTGGAGAAGACGTTGTTGTTATGCCTCAGAGAGATATAGTCCTAACTAGACTGCAATTCTGAAAGTTTTGATTTGGAATTCAATTGGTAATAGAACCTGTTTTCCATATACCATCTCATATGGTGTATGTCCCGTGGTATTTCTCCAAGTGGTTTTGTATGCCCACAATGCTTCTGGTAATATTTCAGCCCAGTCTTTCCAATACATGTTTACTATCTTTGTAAGAATGGACTCGATCACTTTGTTTGTGGATTCCACCTGGCCATTTGCTTGCGGGTGATATGGCATGGATTTCCTGTGCCAGATCTTATATTGCTCCATCACACCCTGTACCAGATTAGAAATAAAATGCGGATCATTGTCAGAAACAATTTATCTAGGCACACCGAATCTAGGAAAGATTTCAGTAAAAATAAAATCAACAAAAAATTTTTCTATAGCAAAGGAAACAATTTTAGCTTCTACCCATTTTGTAACAAAATCTGTACAAACCAGAATATTCTTTTTACTTAATGACATTGGATTTATTGGCCCTATAAAATCAATAGCCCATTTTTCAAATGGCTCAATCATAACTTGGGGGCATAAAGGCATTTCATTGTTTTGATTAGGCTGGCCCATTCATTGACAGCTATCACATCGCCTAACATACTGTTTAGCATCCTTAAATAAGGAAGGCCAAAAGTAACCAGCACACAATACTTTATATGTAGTCCACTTATCGGTGAAGTGGCCTCCACAAGGTTCATCATGAGCAGATTTCAATATGTCAAACGCTTCCTCCTCTCTTACATATCTACATATAATCAGATCTAGACCAATGAAAAAGAGATCTCCTCGAATCCAGGAATATGCAGCACTTTTCTGAATAATATTCTTCTTTTCACGAGCGGACAAGTGGGGTGGTGTTTTCCCAGTAACAAAGTAATTATCAATGTCAGCAAACCACGAAGAATCTGTTGAGATAGCAAAAAGGTGTTCATCTGAAAATCATCATTAACAAGAGTTGCTTCACCAGGATTATCTAATCTAGAAAGAAAATCTGCTAGAACATTAGATTTCCCTGGCCTATCAACAATAGTAACATTAAAATCCTGCAATAATAGCAACCACCTAGTTACTCTACCACTAGTCAATGGTTTTTTCATCAAATATTTAATCGTGGAATGATCAGTATGTACAAATACTTCATACACTACAAGAAAAAAGGACATTGGTGAGGGGCAATAATGGTCACCATAAGCTCATTGGTGAGGGTCAAAAGAGCCTTCGTCACCAAAAATTGAACGTCACCAAAGGTGGCGTCACCAAAAGGATTGGTGTTGTGGTGACATTCAAGGTCTGTCACCAATAATGATTTATAGTGACGGACAGTGACCGTCACCATTTCGTATGAGCAATGGTGACGGACAATAGCCTCTGTCACCAAAAACATGAACGTTACCAAAGGTGGCGTCGCCAAAAGTATGTGTTGTGGTGACATTCAAGGTCCGTCACGAATATTGATTATAATGACGGATAGTGACCGTCACCATTTCATATGAACAACAAATATTTTTTGTGATGGACCTTTCATGGTCGTCACTATTAGTGCATATATATGGCGACGTTCATTGACCGTCACCATAAACTCATTAGTGACATCAAGGTCCGTCACGAATAAATAATGACAAACAGTGACCCTCACCATTTCATATCAACAACAAAGATTTATGGTGACGAAAATTGAATGGTCGTCACTATTGATGCATATATATGGTGGAATTCGTTGACCGTCACCATTTCATATTTTGGTGAGGGTCAAAAAATGTCACCATAAGCTTATTGGTGATGGTCAAAAGAGCATCCGTCACCAAAAATTGATCGTTGTCATTCCCTATGAATATCAGGGCACGATGGAATTGAACCACCAACCTCCTGCTTGTAAAGCAGGTGCTCTTCCATTGAGCTAGCACCCTTTAAATAATTAGACTTTAAACTAGAAATTTCCCCTAAAGGTGCAAAGGTACACCAAAGGAATAGAAAATCTAGGAAGATCAAAAGTTGCTAGAAATAATATGTTCAATATACATAATAAAAAGACAACAAGAATAATTTTTGATATAATCTAACAAAGCATGTACTACATAGGAGAATAACTGGAAAGCACAACTAGAAATTTGAATCACAACATAACAATATAAAAGAACATGCAACAGGAAAGGAACAACTCCATAGTTTGAGAAATATGAACAATCCATGGGCATGTTCTTATATATTGATATAGATAACGAAATAGAAATCTAGATTTATGAAATTCAAGTATCACACAAGAATGTCTTGAACAAATATGAATATGTAAAATAGTATTTTTTTCATTTGGATTTACCTTGGAGAACCTCGGGAAAATTTTTCCATAAAAATAGCCAATAAACATAACAACATGGACCTCAAGAGCAATTGTGCAGGGGATAAAATATGAAGGTAAAGCATGAGAGAAGTATTCAAAGAAAATTATGAAAAGCATATCTAGAAATAACTGAGAACCCTCTGAAGTAAACCACACATTTATCTTCATGACCAGTACACTTGCAAAAAAAGATTAGAATAAATTATGAACTATTCCACCAAAAAACAGTGAATTTTTCCACTAAAATACAGTTTCAAATTAATCACTAGCATGAAGCTAACTTCTCTACAAAAATAGGGAAGTTTCAAGACAATGTTTAATAGCTTGCATGGCAATCGTGTTGATAAAACCTTCCAAGGAATAAGACCACAACAATCAACAAGAGTGCCATCATACTTAATACTATCAAAGAGTGGTCAATAGAAAAATTGAATTGACGGACCTTCATAACTTGCATTGGTTCCTTATCCTTCATCCAACCCTAAAATTTTAGACCAAGGTTAACATTTTGAAGGAAAATTAAGAAAAGTCACATGATCTTGTGAAATAAGATTTTTATCACTACCATTAACTATAATGCAACAATTTTGCACAAACAAAGCATCCTTGTCTAAAGTGAAGTAGTAAGTGATGATTAAGACTAATTGTGGGCTTAGAATTGTTTTTCCAATTTTTTTTGAATTGTTAGAATATCGTACTTAGTAGCAGAGGCATTCCCACCATGGATTGGGAAGTCCACAACAACCACTTATGTAACTGGGATTGTTGAATATAATCATTTTAACCTTATCCTTCCTTTTGCTCAGCCACTAAAATATGTGTTGAGAACTCTTTTCTTAAGACATCCCTCATTAGAATGAGGCAGACCATTAGTGATAATAACAATATTCTCGTAACATTTCCACTATCATTACAATTGATTTTGGGCTGAAACTTAGACTTATGGGTATCTTTTTCATGCCTTGTAAACAAATGAAGATGACAAGGGGAAGGATCAGAAGAAGAGGGATTAGAAAACATCCAATGAGAGGAGCTTGAATCGTTGTCAATGATGCTCCATCTTTAGGGATCACTTCTGTAACTTGCTTTCAATATTCAAGGCAAGCTAGAAAGCCTTGCTCCAATGAACTGAGTGCATGCAAAGTCCATATTGTGTTGAATATGAAATAAGAGACACTTGATAAAATTGAAACATTAATCCCTGACGATGAATTTTTCAATACACTAATGAAAAATCAATACCATCAACTGTCAGAGAGGCAGCCACCGCTAAGTAGCTCCTTCCTAAGAAGTACAATACAAGAGAAATGAAGGCAATTTTGAATGGGTTACCAAATTCTGTGAAGGCCAATTTTGAAAAATGTTCATCAACAAAAGTTGTATGGGAGAAACTTCATGATCTTCACTCAAAAGGAGCGTTGACAATGATCTCTAGTCAAAACGATAATGGAAAACAAGAAAGAAGTCCAAAATCCATCAAGGAAGTTGAAGATAAGAGAGATGAAAACAAAGCTAAAGAAGACATAGAAGATGAAGAGAACAAAGAATACTTTTAAGAATATCTCCTGAATAAACTTATGGCTTCCATGGAAGAGATTAACAGGTTGAAAAATGAAAATGGGGAACTTGAGAAGAAAGCACCAGTTGGTGACCAAAACATGACAAGGAAGGAAGTTGACCTTGTCAAGCTTCAAGTTCAAGAAAGAGATGAAGAGCTCGCTAAACTTAAGGAGGAATTTCATCAAAACAAAAGAAAGCATCATGAAAAAGTCATATCTATGACAAATCAATTGGATAAGGCAAAAAAAAAGGAAGAAACTTTGTCAAGCCACCTTGAAAAAAGACTTAAGAGTTTGAACAATCATGAAGCAGAGATTGGTCAATATAAGGAAGAGGTCTCGTCTCTTAGATCTCAACTAGAAGAAGCAAGGAAACAAGCACAAGGAGTCGAGAAGGTGATGGAAACTTTTGCATTCATAGAAGGACAAGTTGATGAAGTAGAAAATGAGAGAAACACCATGATATGCCAACTAGAAGAAAAGGATAAAGAAATCTTCAAACTAAAATCAGACATCAATCTTTTCAAGGCCGAAACATGTGAAGCTACAAGAATAAAATAATAAATGGAGAGCAGTCTAGCAAAGAAGAATGAATAAGTCTTCATAATGAACTCAAATATCATCTCCCTTAAAAATGAAGCACACGAAGCAACAAGTATGATGGAAGAAATGAAGAAGCAACTAGTTATGAAAGTTGAAGATTGTGAAAAGTTGAAAGGAGAAATTGTCTCTCTTAAAAAGGAAGTTGACTTGTTGAATAAGAAATTTAAAAGCTCTCAAACCCTAGATGACATCATAAGTCATCAAAGGTCCCCCCTTGATAAATCAGGGCTTGGCTATGCAGATGAATCCTCAAGCAAGGATGATAATGTTTCAAAAAACAAGGATGTGAGGAAGCCAGGAAGAAATGATACTCCCAGTTCCAGCAAAGGCAAGAGTCAACATGACATTAAAATAAACCCTACTCCAAGGAGAGTTACAGATGGTGTCAAGAATACAAAAGGCAATGAATATCATCAAATAATTCCAAAGTAAAAATACTTCAAAAGTACTTCAAGGAACTCTTCATCTCCCAGGTACCAAATTATATTTCTTGGATGTTGTTATTCTTGTACAAACTTTGGGCACGTGGAAAAATATTGTAGGGCATATCACAAAGACAAATATAATGGTCCTTGTCAATCTCCTAGAAGTAATTTTGCAAGAAGTCATGATTTATTATTCATGAACAAGATAGAGTGCTTCAATTGCCATAGCATTGGACATATGGCACGTGATTTTAACTTGACTTGGATTCCTAAACAAGCTAAAACCATGACAACCAAGCTAGAGAAGAAAGTTACACAAGTATGGAGAAGGAAGAAAGTTGAATCCAGAAGTCTCTTGAACACTACAACCAAAAACTCATGTTGTTGACTTGATGAATTCATCCTTGATATTCCAAGTGTTTGAAGATGAGACTATGCCAAAAAGGAGACCATGCATACTATTAGGGGGGCTGGTGACTCGTGACTATTCTTGCAGAAACAATCCATGAAGAGTCTTATGAAATTTTTGATGGATCACACATGGACAATATATAAAGATCATCTCCATTAAAGAAAGATGATTTGTTACGCACCCAATCTACCATTGTTGAATATGTCTTCCACTTGATCACAAGGATGCAATCTTCTTCTCGAAGGAAAAAAGAAGAGCTAGCGGAGGTTATGTAGACAAGGGGAGTCGATTCACTATTTACATGAATATATGCAAAGGCTTAGGGGGAGAAAGTTAATTGAAGAGCACCATGACAATGAGAGAAATGTATCTACCTATGAATAATTATTATTGATGAAGAAAATATGATAAAAGAAGCAGCTTGATTGTGGGAGCACTTGGGCAACCCATTTTCCATTGATATCAAAGGGGGAGAGAATGTTGAAGGGAAAGAATATTGCCATCAACAATAAAGGGGGATATTGTTGTTCTATGGTTGTCATTGATGTTAATAGAATGATTTCGTCATTGAAGATAATGAAAACCCTAAATCTATACTAATACCTGTGTTGTTGCACAAACTGTAAATCCTAAACACATAAAACCTTAGAAGCCTTATCTTATAAAATCCTAAATTCTAAACCTTCCTCTAAAATCCCTAAAACCCTAACCATACATTCACACTACCATACATTACCCTATGCTACCTTACATTTACACTACCAAACATTACCTTATGCTACGATACACACTACCATTCATATTTAATAAACATAATCCTTGGTTCCAAATATGTTTTGAAACAACATAAAAATTCCTTATTAACAACAATGAACAAACGTTGATTAATGACAAACATGGCATACATATTCCCTATGACCATACATGGAAAACATAACGCTGGCAGCATAGTTTAATACATCACTCATGGGATACAACACTTGCATGGTAGACAAGGTCTTATATGATCCATCTTTTACATGGCAAACAAGGTTTTATATGATCCATCACATGGTAGATAGATGTAATGCATATATCACATGGCAGACATATTGTTTTTAAATGATATACCAAAGATATGTCGGCTACTAAAAATATGACTGTCGGCTCCCAAACATATGTATATATATAAATTATGCATTGAAGTCAATATGGAAACAACAGCCTCAATGGTCTCCACATACCCCTATAGTCGTTAAACAACATCAGAAAAATACATACGCAGAGGATAAATAAGCGAGCACAACTCGAGAAAAATCAAGGTGTTGGCAGTTCGGTTTTTGAAACAAAGACGTCTGACAGTCTCAAACCACATAAACCCGCAGCCTCTTTATTAAATAAACGTTTCAGCAGAATGAAAATCTTCTAACTTGTTTCAAGAACATACTCGTAATAATGTTGTTGTAATTTGACAACTAGATTTGGACGTGCAGATTCTGTTCAGTGATAACTGATTTCTGTTGTGGGTTTATCCATTTAAGATTCATTCAAAATTTGTCTTCGCATTAATAATTGGTCTCGACATTGTTCCATACCCTTGCAATGTGATGTATATATGTGACATCGATCCTCTGCAGCGTATGTATATATGAGATTGAGGCATAAGCTCACATTTGGAGTAATACAACCTTTTCCTTGGACATGTGGTGGCATAATTCACACTTGTATGGAGCTAGAATCCTATTGAAGTGCATAACTCAGACCCACAGAGAAGAAAAAGAGCTCAGACCTATTGGACAAGAAGCTTGGAGTACAACAATCTTGTGGAGGCTCATAGAAACGTGGATTGGCCACCTGTTTGCTGATTGTTGTTACACTTCCCTCGGATCTGCAAGCTTGGGTGTGTCCTTGTGGAAGCATGAACCTACAGTTCTATTTGGCTAGTCCTTCAAACAATGATAAAACTTGAAAAGCCTTGAACTATTCAAATAGTCCGCAAGATAAAAAGATCACTGGGAGTTTGGAGAAAAATGAGGGGAGAGAACACTTCATCAAAATAGGAATTGTCATTTTAGGGGGTGAGGAAGGAATTTTGGATGGAGAGGTTTTCGTATTTGAACAAGTATAAGCAAATCTTTGGCAGGGAAAAACCTCTGCCCAAGTGGAACGATGCGGATGTGGAGGAGTTCATCCAATCGGATCCCGTCTATGGCCCTCAGTTGAAGCTCACGTGAGAAGTTTGTCCATGAAAAGTAAGTTTACGAGGGATTGACAATGGTTGTGGTGGAGGGTTGTTTTCACAAGCCCATGCATTACTTTATTCCTGGTACTCTGGAAATGTCAATACCGATTATCATGGGTTTCTTATTTTCTAGGTGTTTGTCCATCGTTGACAGCCTATATGTTCAATGTGTTTATATAACCTGCGTTGGTTAATTTTAAGGTGTGTAGGTTGGCTATATGTTTAATGTGTTTATATAACCTGCGTTGGTTAATTTCAAGGTGTGTAGGTTCGTTGTATTTTCATCGAAGGACAAGGCAAACTGGTTTTTATTGTGTCTCAAGCCAAAACTGGTTTTAATGGAGTTGTTATGGTATACTTTTTATAAACTTGCTTGGCCATCAAATGGGCTACTTGCGTTGAATTAAGTTGTGACTTTCTTGATGGAGAGTCATGAAATGAACTTTCAAGAAGAAATAACTAGATATATTACTTTTGATATAGAATCACGTATTAATAATTATAATGGGAATGCTGGTATCTGTTTGTGAATATAAATTTGGAGTTGGAGATGAACAAGAGGAAATAACATATATCTATCAAGTGGAGTTGGACTTTAATGTAAAGAAATCACAATTATCTATCAAGTAGATTGGTTTAGAATATTTTGCCACAAGTTAGCTTTTAAACTCACGAAATCTTAAATTTCATTTCAAACTTGATCACATGAATCATTATAAACTTGATCGCTTAGATCTACCATCATTATATGAAGGAGAAAATGAAAAACCAAGTAGTGCAGTTGGTGCATTGTCTTACAATAAAACTTGCAATACAGAATCAAACAATGGTTGAACGACATGAATGGATTGCTTAAAAGTTCTCTAGTACTTTCAGTGTACAGAAATGGCTATTTTTGAGCTACAATTCTGGAAACATCATCAACTGTTCATTCAATTTCTTTTAGAGCCAAACTGTCAGTGAAATGTGATACCACCAAACCTTTCATGTTTAGTAATAAAGTCCTAATGAGGGCTGAAACTATATATAAAAAAAAAGGTTTTCAAACAAGCCTGAATGGATCGTTAACTAGATATATTACTTTTGATATAGAATCACGTATTAATAATTATAATGGGAATGCTGGTATCTGTTTGTGAATATAAATTTGGAGTTGGAGATGAACGAGAGGAAATCACAAATATCTATCAAGTGGAGTTGGACTTGAATGTAAAGAAATCACAATTATCTATCAAGTAGATTGGTTTAGAATATTTTTCACAAGTTAGCTTTTAAACTCACGAAATCTTAAATTTCATTTCAAACTTGATCACATGAATCATTATAAACTTGATCGCTTAGAGCTACCATCATTATATGAAGGAGCAAATGCAAAACCAAGTAGTGGAGTTGCTGCATTTTTTTACAATAAAACTTGCAATACAGAATCAAACAACCGTTGAACGACATGAATGGATTGCTTAAAAGTTCTCTAGTGAAAATTTCTTTCGTCATTAACAGTTAGTTGAAGGAGTACTCACCATTAACAGTTGCTCGAGGACTATTTTGTATGATTGCTAAAGATTTAATGACTATCTTTTTAGCCTTGGAAAGTTTTAGTTCATGTTCGTATTTATTATCTGCATGTATTAGCTTTTACAGATTGGGAAAATATGATCGGTAGGGCGAGATAAGAAACTGAAAATCGAGCTGGGAATCACCTCCAAAATGCAGTGAGGTACGGGGGCAGGGGCTTAGGATTAGGGCACTCATTCCCCAGATCGCCTAAGGGCCTGTGTCATCTAAATTATTCTCCTAGCACCTGAAGAGAACATAGAATTCTGAGTGGATTTGTCCTTTTGAGATTCTAGTGGCAACTTTTTAGAGATGAGATGAAAATCAGGGAGTATTTTCAAGATTATTTCCTCCATGTGACGCCTTTGTTGAGTTTGTTAAAGAAGTAGTTCCCAAGAAGGGTTAAAATTATAGAAGGTTTTGTCTTTGTTGACAGCTATTTGGATACGGAAAATCAGATTCGATTGAAAGGGCATGTTTATGCTTGATAATCTTATAGCTATAAGGTGGCTTTTAATGGGCTTAGTGGATTGGTAAAAAAAATTCTCTGTCAAAATTAATCCTTGATTTGAATAAAACCTTAATCCTTGATTTGAAACAGGCTACATTGTAACCCATCATCTAACTCGTCTAACTGGTGGTTTGGCTCTCAGGAAGATCACCACATAGTCTACTGTGTCAGTAAATCCAGAAACCCAAAATCCAAAAAGGGAATTTATCGGTTATGATATGTACACTAGAAATAACAAAGATTTCAGCAAAGGCATTACGAGTTTTGACAAATGTAGTTTGGACAAATTACAAGTTTGGACATCAAAATTTTAATTAATGGCAATAAGAAATCAAGCTCGTAATCCAGTATGTTGTTTTTGTTTTTTTGGTTATGTAATTAATTTGTGCTAATTTATGCATATCAAAGTTTTTGGAATGTCATTTCTGTAGCATAGTTCTTACGCATCATTCAGCAATGAACCTATTGGCTGCAGAGGAAATCCTTGTATAAAATAAGATTCCATTAAGGGGACGAAATTCTACTCCTTGCAATTACGAAACCAAACCAGCTACTAAGAAATACACAGGAAATGGACGCAGAGATAAAGAATTTGCTTCAAAAATATTAAAGAAGTTGTTAATGCTCGAAACTTACACAGATCAAGACCCTTTCTGCCGTAGATGGAAGCAGAAATCACTGCATGTGAAGAGAGAGACGAAATTGTTTCCATGTTGTTGACTGATATCTTTCCCTCGGCCCTGATAGAATAAGACCCACAACAAAACCCTAATCACTAAGCCAGCAGGAGATAAGCGGGAGATGTGTTTGGGGCGGGAGATGTGTTATTTTAATTTGATGTCTAAAAATTAAACTAAAAATGAATACACCATCATTCCATATTTTATTTTTCCAAACATCATTTTTAATATTATGCTTTCCAAATATCATTTTTAATATCATACCTATTGTTGTTTTGATGGATGGTGAGCACACTCCTTGATTCTTTGTAATGTTAACAATAGTTTAAAAGGAAGTTTCAAAAATCAATTCAATTTCATTCTAATAAATTTATTTTAAAAATATTGATGATGAACCACATAGAAAGGTGTCGACTTTAAAAAATTTCTGATTTATCTAGAAGAGTTTTTAAAGAAATTAATTCATTAATTATTAAAATAAAATTGAGATAAAATAGTAAATTTAGGAGAGGTTTTTGCCACCCATGGAATTAACGTGATCGTATATCCCAACTAGACCTGCTCTCATTTGGAATGGCTAATCCCACGGGTTTTAAGGATTGTTATAATGGTTAGGGGAATAAAGAGTTAGTGGTTAAGGGATTAAGGATTAGGAGCTTAGGGGATAAGGGAATAAGGGCTTAGGAGTTAAAAGTTTAGCGTTTAGGGGTTAGGGGAATAATGAGTTAGTGGTAAAGGGGTTAGGGATTGGGGGCTTAGGGGTTAAGGGGTTAGGGATTGGGAGCTTAGGGATTAGGGGATTTAGGTGCATTTAGGGGTTAAGGGAATAATAAGTTACGGGTTAAGGGATTATGGATTCAGGTTGGGGGAAATGAGTTAGTGGTTAAATGGTTAGGGATTTGGGGGTTAGGGGTTAGGGGATTTAAGCGCATTTAGGGGTTAGGGGAATAATGAGTTAGTGGCTAAGGGATTAGGGATTGGGGGCTTAGGGGTTAGGGGATTTAGGCGCAGTTAGGGTTAGGTGAATAATTATTTAGTGGTTAAGGGATTAGGGATTAGGGGATAGGGGTTAGGGGATTTAGCAGTTAAGGATTTGAGGGGTTAGGGGTGATGGGTTAATGGGTTATGGGTTAAGCATTAGTGGTTTAGGTGTTTATGGGTTGAGCGGTTAAGGGGTTAGGTGTTAGTGGTTTAGCGGTTTAAGGGTACAACAAAGATAATGATTATAGGGTACAACAACACTATAAGGTTTATAGGTTGATTGATATTGACACTGATAGGGTAAGCTTCAATAGTGAAGTTATTTTTGATGAGGAGGTTGGACCTTTCCAAAATTCTCCCAAGTTTTGAATTACTTAGAAGCTGGAAGGGGTTAGGGATTCAGGTGTCAAGCTTCAGGTAGCTGCACTTGAAGGGGGGTGGAATATTTTGAGCATGATGAGTCTCCTAGACTAGTAATTTATGATCTAGATATAGGTGGTCCAATTCATGGTGACAATACTGACTTCTGAACATTCTGTAGAAGATCCACAGAGTTTGTAGAGCTTGTTAGGTAGGGAAACTACATTGAATACCATTTTATGAAGGACAAGCTTGGAGAGCATAGAGGGTCCTTCAGTTGGTACTTTCAGACATATGTGGACCAATGAACATGACATCAACCACTGGTGCTAGGTACTTCCTTCCATTTTTTGATTATTTCAGTAGAAAATGTGGGTATATTTTCTATAATTAAAATATGATGTGTTTAATGAACTTAAAAAGTTCAAAGAACTAATAGAGAAACAGTTAGGTTGTCATATTGCCTCTCTTAGATATGATACTGGTGGGGAATTCTATTTAAAATATTTCAATAAATTTTATGCTAAACATGGGATCCAAAGACAATATACTACACCTTACACTCCACAAAAAAATGTATTGGTTGAGAGGCAAAATTGTACTATCACAAAGATGGCTAGGTTTAAGTTGCAGAGGAAGTCTATTCCAAATAGGTTTTGAGCTAAGGCAATGTTCAGAATAGTATACCTATTGAATAGATCTCCTACGATGGCGATGAAGTAGAAGGTCATATAGAACCATGGTTTGGAAAAAATTCCAAGAAAGTCATCTTAAAGTTTTGGTTTTACTGCCTACACTTGGATTCTAGCTAAGAAGATAACAAAATTAGATCCAAAAGAGCAAAGCTAGTGATTATATGGTACAACAACAGTATAAGGTTTATAGTTTGATTGATATTGACACTAATAGGGTAAGCTTCAATAGTGAAGTTGTTTTTGATGAGGAGGTTGGACCCTTCCAAACTTCTCCTAAGTTTTGAATTACTTAGAAGCCAAGTGCCAATGTGTGTCAGGGAGTGTTATGCATGTTATGAAGTGGCAGGGCATGTCAAAAAGTGCTAAGTTGAGAGTGCCAATGCATGTTGAGGAATGTTAAGGAGTACTAGGACAACACAAGGGAATAATAGGTAAAAATACATGGAAGTGAATGAATATGAGGGTATGTAGGGAGTGGCAATGAGTGATAGTTGTCATGCCAAGGAGGGAGTGAGAAGGTATTCTAAGCAATCACACACCTTATTGACCACTCAATTCTTACCATTCTCACACCATAACAAAAAACCATAAAAATGCCATTCTTAAAATCTATTGTGTAGTTTCCTAATGTCATTCAAGTAGAATCTCTGAATTACTTATGTCAGTAATGGTGAGATCATTACTAGACATGCACCCCTTCAAACATAAATCATCAAGTCGAAAAGAATGGAAATGAATGAATAAGAGGGTGTGTTGGGGGTGTTAGCGAGTGTCAAGCGTGGCAAGGGGGGGGTGACAAGGCATACTAGGGAATGCTATGGCATTTCAAGAAGTGTCAGGGTGTGCTAATATGTTCCAGATAGTGTCAAGGCATGCCAGGCATGCCAAGACATGCCATGTGTTAAGGAGGGAGTGTTAGAAAGTTCTAGGTGTGCTAAGAAGGGAGTGACAAGGTATGTTAGGCAATTCCAAGGCATGATAGAGTGCTAGGAAAGCATGCCAAGTTTTGCCAAGTTCCAGGGTGTGCCAATGTGTGCCAAGGTGTTTTAGGGAGTGCTAGACAAACACAAGGTAGCACTGTGTCACAATGTATGGAAATGAATGAATAATAGTGTGTGACAAGGAGTTTAAACGAGTTCCATGTGTGATAAGGAGGAGTGACAAGGCATGCTTGGATGTGATAAGGAATGATAGAGTGCTAGAGTGGGATGCATCCAAGATGTGCCAACGCGTGCAAGGAAGTGTTAACTAGGAGTGCCCGGGAAACACAAGGGAACACTACGTCAAAATGCATGGAAATTAACAAATAAGAGTTTGGGATTGGAAGTGTCAGTGACTTACAGGTGTGCTAAGGAGGGATTAACAACGTATGCTAGGCATTGTTAAGGAATGCTAGAGGCCAAGGCAACATGCCAAGATGTCCTAGGTGTTAGGGTGTACCAACACGTGCCAAGGAGTGTTAAGGAATGATATGGAAACACAAGGGAGCACTTGGTAAAAATGCATGAAAATGAATGAATACAAGTTTGTGATTGGGATTTTCAATGAGCTCTTATAGGTGTGCTAAGGAGAGAGTGAAAAGGTATGCTAGGTAGTGCCAATGAATGCTAGAGTGCTAGGGTGGAATGCCAAGATGTGTCAGGTGTTAGGGTGTGCCAATGCATGCTAGGGAGTGTTAGGGAGTATCAGGTAAACACAAGGAAGCACTAGATCAAAATGCATGAAAATGAATGAATAAGAGTGTGTGATATGGAGTGTCAATGAGTTCTAGGTGTGTTAAGGAGGGAGTTACAAGGTTATATGCTAGGCAATGCCAAGGTATGTTAAACTACCAAGGTGTGTCAGGAAGTGCTACGGTGTGTTAGGGAGTGTAAAATCATGTTAAGGAATGTAGGGGATGCTAACACATGCCACACAATTCCAAGGCATTTAAGACATATCAGGTGTTATGGCATGTCAAGATGTAAACTATGTTTCTTAATTGTTTTACGACCACAGTTGTATGTGATGAGCCTTGTATTGGTAACTTGTTAAGTGGGATCAATTGAGATTGGACATGAGTAGTCTAATATAAGTTACATGTATTTCTTAGGTGAACAAGGCATATGTTGAATTTCCACGACACATGAGAATTTGGGGTTGGTCTTAGAATCTTGATGCAAACACACTCAAGTGACACAACGCATCAACTTTTCACAATGAAATCTACACACATCACAAAATCAATTAGTGCACATGAAAATTTTTAACTTTTTCAAACCTTTCTTCGTTAAATTACAAACTGTAATAAAATAGGCTACAGCTCTCATACTAGGGATGATGACCCTTTACAGTCACACTAATACAAGGAATACAACTAGGACTTGGTGTTAGTCCTTTGACAACCAATATACCTTGAACAAGACAACACTTGAGCCAATTTTTTATGGTGGACAAACATAGCCCTTTCAATCCACATGTCTTAAACACATCTGGTAAGACCTATTTCCTCCAATTATGCAACTCCTCAATCTACCTCTATCAATGAACTAAATTCCTTTATGTTATTGAACTCGGCTCAAAAAAAAATTCCCTCTATCTACCTGTTTTTTCCTTTAAGGTCTGTAACACTTAAAGTTTTCGATTAGCTGTTCACAAATCTGTTGTGAACAACTCTTTGGTCTACCCACCTTTTTCATACTGCTACTCTAAGATGACAAGTCTAGGGATATGGAGGTTTCCCTTCTTCTCAATGACACAATACTCTACAATACAGTGAAATAGGGCTATTTGGCTAGCCCACTTGACTGCTACTTTAGTCCTTCAAATTTTGCACGTCCTTAGGCCCAATACACCTACCCTTCTATTGATCTTGTTTTCCTTCACAAGTATAGGACTTAGAGCTCTTCTTTCACAGTCACCTATCAACCCTCCAATTGTACTTGGACTGCCATCAATTTTCCCAACCACAGTAAAAAAATTTACTGATCTAGTTCCCACAACACTGCCCTCGTCTAGGGCTCTTCAAATATGCCACCTAATAGTGATTTGAGTCCTCTCAAAATAACTACTCTTGTGTGCAAATTTTTTGTTGTCCAATCTATGAAAAAATCTGAATTACTCATCTTATCATCCTTCTAAAAATTTGGAGATGAATGAACTAGGGTCACAAATAATCCATTAACAGTCCATTCACTAACTGTTTATAGACTGCTTCAGATATCTGTCCAAAACTCTATGGACAGTCCAACAAAATCAACTCCTCTTCATGTAAATCCATTCTTTATATGGCACATTTATTCTGCTCCATCTTCTACTCAGGTTCCACCTTCCTTTGGATTTTCTATCTCCGCACATACTTATGCAAACCATCTTCCAAATTTGTGGTATATATTGCAGAGACAAACCTCTCTCTAAGGGTCACAACCCTCTTCTTCTATGAAAATTTGTCACAATATTAATTACATACCTTAGAGATGTGGCACACTTTGGATACATCCTCATGTTTTAAACTATTTTAGATAATTTCATATTGTACATTGTTGTGTATAATTTTGGGGGCAGTCAGCTTGTGTTAGCTTATATCTTGTGGTTTTTGCAAACTCTTAGTTAATGTTCTATTGTTGCCTGTGTAAGCTATGTTGCTTAGTTGTTTTATGGCCATGGATAGATCATGTGATCCTTGTCATTGTAAATAGTTAAGTGGGACAAGTTGAGATTGGACATGAGTGGCATAAGATGAGTTATAGGCAGTTATTAGGTGAACAAGGCACAATCTACTTGTAGTAGGTGCAATTGGTCAAGTTTTTGGGCTTGAAGCAAGCCAACGTTTTCACATGAACTACAGTGGCCAAGGACTTGATTGGGTTCCCAAGTTGTGAAAAAATGTAAAGGCTTGTTGTGAGGACATGAGTGCCAAGGCATGCTAGGGAATGCTAAGATGTTCCAGATAATGCGAAGGCATGTCAAACATGATAATATGTTCCAAGTGATAAGGCATGCCAAGATGTGCAAGGGTGTGTCAATGCGTGCCAGGGACTGTCAAGGCAAAAAAAGGGAGAAAAAAGTTAAACTATAAGGAAATGAACAGATAAGAGGGTTAATTAGTCATCAATTTACCTTTTCTAAGATGGGTATACTAGGCACACCAACATGACTATGCCCCAATAGGTGCCAAGTGCAAAGTCTTAGTGCATTCTAAGTGCCAAGTATTCCTTTATTGCTTCTCATATACTTTCCAAAAATTGATCTAAAATAAATTTAATATTAAATTGTGCCAAATCATACCAAGGAATCTCAACGTGTTCCATACATGTTAAGGCTTTCCAAGCACCAACACGTGCCAAGCGCCAATATGTGTCAGGGACTGTTATGCATGCTATGAAGTGGAATGGCATGTTGAAGACTACCAAGGTGTGCTAGAGAGTGCTAATGCATGTTTAGGAGTGTTAAGGAGTAATAGGACAAAACATTAAGGGAGCACTAGGTCAAAATTCATGGAAGTTAATGAATATGAGGAACGTGTGCCAAGGACTAGTGTTAATGAGTGCTAACTGTCATGCCAAGGATGGAGTGACAAGGTATGCTAAGCATTGGTAAGGCATGCTAGGGAATGTCAAGGCATGTAAATAAGTGCCAAAGTGTGCTAGTGAGTTCCAGGGTGTGCTAATTATATGTTCCAAATAGTTCCAAGATATGCCAATACATGTCAGGTGCTAAGGATGTGCAGGGTGCTAGGTTGGAATGTTTGAATGGCGCTAGGCGGAACCATGAGAAAGAAGACAGGCGGGATATCACCTGGTTTGAATGGTGTTGGGTGAGATAGTGTGCAGGTGCTTGGGTAGTGTGACAGTGAATTTGCAAACAGTGCGCAGGTGCTAGGGCTGCGATATCTAGACAAGGAGGTGATCCAACTCTCCAGCGATGCAGGAAGGTTGTCCTCTTTGTTTCTTGAAGGCGGACAAGCTGGGAGGTTTGCAGAAGTTTTTCCTAGTGTCGGGTGTGTAGTAACCCAGTTAAAAGGGTAGTTTGCAAAGGGGAAGGGTCTATTACACAGTCTGGAAATAGTAGGAACGGATCTTGTTGATGGTGGAACTCAGAATGTGAGGAGGGGGCATTTACCTGGGCATGAAGAGGATCTGGGCTATTTTCTGTTCATAAACAATGGGGTGGGAGGTCTTAGCGAAAAGGAGGACCAGAGAGTTGTCGCTGGCAATATCAGTTTTGTGGAACAGTGTGGGATTTCTGGCCTTGAAGGTACAAAGGACAAGGGCTTAAGCATAGCTAGTGAGGCTGGAGCGAAGAAGAAGGGGGGCAGAAAAAAGAAATGGATCAAGTCAAAAAAGGTAGAGTAACTATGTTTTGGGTGAGGACATTGGCTGGGAGCAGGTGATTCAAATAGCCAGCAAGACGCTGGTTGGCAGGGCTATGGGGAGGTTTTTTGTTCTGAGAACAGTAGTAGCATGGGTTGAATTGAATTGGAAAGATGCCATTGGATATGTGCCTGAGGTAGTGTCCCTCTTAAGGGGGTGGTTTGCATTTAGCTTCTTGCATCCTGATGATATTCAATGGGTGATGCAACGCAGCTAGGCTTTGGACCACTCACCTATGCTCCTTAAACCATGGCACCCTCTATTTGATGTAAGCAGGGAGAGGGTGGATTCGGTCCCTTTGTGGGTTCGCCTGCCGGGTTTTCCTCTACATTACTGGACATAGAATCACCTCAGGGGCATAGGCAATATTCTTGGGTCCTTCCTGGAGGCCGATCTCTCTTTCTTAACGACAAATCATAGGCGTGTTGCTTGGATTCTGGCCAATGTTAACATTAGAGAAGGCCTTGCCGAATCTCTGAATCTCGGGTGGGGAAATTATGTCATTAAGCAGATCCTTGATTATGAAAATGTTCCCTTTAGGTGTAGAAGGTGCCATGCATATGGGCATCTGGCCTCTAAATGTAGGTTTTTATCTCGTCAAACAAAACACCAGCGTACTAATAGAACTGAGGTGGAACAGGTCTCGGTGGGGGTTGTTTCTGGTCTTTCAAATAGGCAGCCCATGCCCCCTAAAACTATGCTTGTGCTTAGAACCTTATGTTAAATGATTTTAACAGTCCGATTGTAGAAGGCTATCAGTCGATGGGGGCAGCTTCTGGTCCTTCTTCTTGGCTGTCTATGCTCCCACAGATTTTAGATTGTGCTTCGACATTTGTTGTGAAGGTTCTTAGTAGTCATATTGAAGAGGATTATCAATTGGGGATTGATGGTATGATGAAGGCTGTGTTAACATTATTGAAGCCTTCTCTCATGTGATCCTTCCCATTTTCTAAACAAGGTCTCATTTTCAGGCTCGAATTGGAAGGATGGGTGTAGGATTTTCCTTGCTGCTGGTCCACCTCTTTCTTCCCTTTCTTTTCCATTTCCAGCTACTCATGAGGAGGCTATTGAATCTGATCCTAGTGAAGGTATGTTGGTTCCAGTATTCACTTCAGTTTCTCCGGTCTCTGGTTACAATCTGAGATCTAGTGCAAAAAAAGGTGCTGGTGGACTGGGGAAGGGGAAGTTCCCATCTTCTCCGGGAAGGGGAAGGATTTATTTTTTGGCTAAAGCCCAGGATAGGGCTAATATGGATGTTCACGATGGGAGACAACATTCAATAGAGAGGGTTCTTAGATCAATCTGACCCCTGAATCCTGGTTTATAATGAAGATCATGTCCTTTAATTTCAGGGGTTTGGCAGGTCCCCATAAGAAATCTGCCTTATTGAGGGTTATTTTTCTGGATAGTCTGGATATAATTCTGCTACAAGAGACTTTAGGAGAAGGGGATGTGGTCAAATCTAGATTGGAAGGCTGGATGTCGAGGTGGTTTTTTGAGACGTTGGATGTTAGAGGGCGTTCGGGTGGTTTGGTGGTGGGATGGAATGAAATAACCATCAATCCATTGAACACTTGGGGTATGGAGTCGGTCCTGAGTCTAAAATTTCTGGAATTGGAGTTGGGTGAAGCTTTTACCATTTTTAATATTTATGGTCCGTATAAAGATAGGATCCCTTTCTGGGGCTCACTCCTAGGTAACCCTTTGCACAAGGGGGACTCTGTGATTTTGGGAGGGGATCTGAACTTTACATTGGGCCAGTCTGAGGTCTGGGGTCATCATGCTCAAACTAATTTATTGACAGGTTGCTTCACTCAAAAATTGGAGGAGAGTCTTCTGCTGGATATTGAGCCCATAAAGATGAAACCCACTTGGAGGAAAAACAGATGTGGGGAAGGTCGAGTAGCGAAGAGACTCGATATTTTTTTGGTGGCAGAGCAGGTTTTCGATAGGCCTTTTCAAATCAGGCAATGGATAGGATGTGGGGGTGCATCGAACCATTTTCCTATTTTTCTTGAGTTTAATATTGGGCCTCGGAAGCCTCCTAGCCCATTAAAGTTTAAAAAAATATGGCTCAAGAATGAGAGATTTAAAACTCTCGTTCACTCCAGGTGGATTCCTTTCAGTGCTAATAGCACACGCTCTATGGCATATCAGTTTGCTGATAATATTAAACGTATCAAGGATGCTGTCAAGGAATGGTCGGTTGCTAAGAGACAGAGGGAGGACATGGAATTGAAGTAGGTGGAAAAATATCTTCGCTTGATCTATGAAGGGAATGGAGGGGGTTTTCTGTCCCAAGATGATAAAGATACTCTTGTTCATCTCGAAAATAGTAGGAACTCCCTCCTTATGGATAAGGATGAATCTTGGAGGTTGAAAAGTAGGGCTACATGGTTGGCATGTGGGGATGATAATACAAAATTTTTTCATGCTTATGCTCGAGGTAGGAAGGTAGCTAATACTATTTGGAGCTTGAGAGATGGACAGGGCATTTAACATTCCTCCTCTAAGGCTAAGGCCAAGTTGGGGGTTGATCATTTCAAGGCCCTTTTTAAGGCTCTGGTTCATGCATCTCTTACAGAAGTGATAAGAGCAGCTCAACTATTTCTGAGGTTTGTGGAGGAGGCAAATAGCAAATCCTTGATGGCTGAGGTTTTGGAGAAGGAATTAAAGGAGGTACTTCATAGCTTCCAAAAAGACAGAAGCTCGAGGCCAGATGGATGGTTGATAGAATTTTTCTTGGAAATTTTTGATTTGTTGGGTGCGGATCTGCTAAAAGTAGTGGAGGATACCATAATTTTAGGGAAGATTCCAGCTTGTTTCAACTCTAATTTCATAGCCTTAATTCCGGAAGTGGATAACCCATCTTCTCTGACTGATTTTCATCCTATCTCTTTGTGCAACTGTATTTACAAAGTGGTCTCCAAGATTGTTGCCAAAAGACTCAAATGTATGCTGTCTGCTCATATATCTTGTGAAAAAATCAGCTTTCTGGAAGGGATACAAATACATGAAGCCATTAGAACAGCTCCAGAGGGTATCCATAGCATGAAGACCAAGAACCTCAAAGGGATGGTGTTGAAAATTGATCTCTCCAAAGCATATGATCAGGTAATTTGGTTATATATACGTATTCTTTTGACTCACCTTGGCTTTGATATTGGGTTTATTAGATGGATCATGAGCTGTATGACTACAGTCTCTTTTTCTGTTTTGCTTAATGGGGCTGCCTCCCCCTTTTTTCATGCTGAAAGAGGTCTTCACCAGGGTTTTCTGCTATCTCCACTTTTGTTCTTATTGGTTGCGGAAGGATTGAGCAGGGCTCTTAAGAATGCCAAGAGACAGGGTACTTTGAAGGGTATTCAGGTAGCTCCAAATTTATACATTACACATCTATTGTTCGTTGATGATGTATTAATTTTTTGCTCTGGTTCGGTGAGAGATGTGAATACTATAGGAGAGATTTTGGACCTATTTTCCAAGGCCACAGGAATGGAAGTGAATGCTGAAAAGTCTTCAATTACTACTCATCATTTGAGGGAAGAGGAGAGGCTTGAGTTTATGAGGATCTTTCCTTATAATTATGCTAGTTTGGATGATGGGCTGAATTATTTGGGTTTCCATTTAAAACCAAATGATTACAGAAAACAAGATTGGAGAAGGCTGTTGGAAAAATTGGAAAAGAGATTAAGAGTTTGGAGTCATAAATGGATTTCAAGAGCCGGGAGATTGATTTTAGTGAAGTCTGTTTTGGAGGCTATCCCGGTATATTGGTTGTCACTTTCTTGGTTTCCAAAAGGTATTTTGGAGGTAGCCAGGCGGATACGCTTTAGATTTATTTGGAGTGGGAAGCAGGACTCGTTGGTGACCCCTTGGGTTCGATGGGAGAAAATAGTTGTACCAAAAGTGATGGGAGGTTGGGGATTGAAAAATATTTTTCTCTTTGCTTAGGCTCTTGCTACAAAGGGTGGATGGAGGCTCATTAATGCTGATAGTCTTTGGACCCAAGTGATCTCCCAAAAATACATAGCTCCTTTTTCTATTGTGTATTGGATTAGGAATCCTAGGAAAAAATTTGAGGGTGGGTCGGTGATTTGGAAGGCTTTGGTTAAATCCTTTCATATTTTGGAATCTAATCTGGTTTGGAATGTGGGTAGTGGCAAGAAGCTTTGTGTTGGTGAGGATCCTTGGATGGGAAGTGTACTACAACACCTCCTTCCAGGGCGTACGATCGAGGCTTTAAGATAGTGGAGGATTACTTTTCTTTCCCATCTTGCAGATCTAGTTCAAAGAAGGCCAGGGCTTCAGTCTTGGATTTTGGCCTCATATTTGGGGCTGGATGCACATGATGAGAGGGAATTGGTTGTTTACATTCGAGCCTTAAAACATGCACATATTATTCTTCGAGAGAGGGAGGATAGGATTGCTTGGGATTTTGATCCTTCGGGGATCTACTCTCTGCGGGCTGGCTGCTTAAAACTGAGTGTTGGGGTTTTTTTGGGGGATGGGCATTGGTGGTGGAAGAAGCTTTGGAAGCTCAGAAATCCTCCCAAGACTCGCCTCTTTATGTGGTGTGTCTTAGAAAATAAAGTCCCTACCTGGGATAATCTGCAACGAAAGTGCTTTCAAGGCCCTGGCTAGTGTAGTCTCTGCAAATCAGATGAGGAATCTATCAACCACCTCTTCCTCAGTTTTCCTTTCATGAAAGGGGTATGGTTGGAATGCTCTAGATTATTGGGCCTCCCCTGTAGATGGGAGGGCTTAACTGTGTCTCATGCATGGGACTCGTGGTGGGTGTCTAATGCTAAGCCTAATCTTAAAGCCCTGCCTCTCCTTGTCATTTGGGGTTGCTGGTTGGCTCGTAATCGACTTCTATTTGATGAGGTTGTTAGTTCTCTAGAGATCATCGGTGCCATGACTATTGGTTTACACTCTGCCTTTCCTTATCATATTCGTGTTGCTAATCAGAGGGAGCTACTTTTTTTGGAGATTGATAGGGGGACACCTTGGGGTTTCTTTGATGGGGCAGCGCAACAGAATGTTTGTGGCAGAGGGGCTCTGATTTATCTTTCAGTATCTCATTTTTTTGAGCTCTTAGTTTGGTTTGGGGAGGGCTCAAACAACTTTGCTGAATTGCTAAGCCTCAAGATTCTCCTGTTGTTGCTGTTGAGAAAGGTTGCAGGAAGATAAACTTCCATGGGGACTCAATGAATGTGATAAGTTGGATCAATGGTATACAACAGTGCAAATTTCTTCATCTACAAAACCTATTACTCTCTATTCAGGAGCTCCTCCATTCTTTTGTTTCTTTCTCCTATCAACATATCTATAGAGAAAATAATGGTGAGGCGGATCGGGCTTCCAAGATGGGGCTTCTGCAGGCTGTGGGAATCTGGAGGGTTAGAGAACACAAGGATGGAGAAATCAGAGAATTTTTTCATCCCTTATTATTCGATTGAGTTGTCTATGTTTTTTTCTATCGGCCTGTAATTTTAATTTCCTCAGGCCGCTATCTCCTGGTGGTGTTGGCGCCCCTTTTTTTATAACAGAATGTAAGATGGAGGATGTGTTTTCTGTTGTTTTGGTTTATCACTTTGTTGGGCTACTGTAGTGGGCTAGGTTATCATCCATCTGATACACTTGGAACATATGCATTTCCCTTGGGTGGTGAATCCTTTTTTTGTTAAATGTTGCGGATTAAGCTCTTTAAATTTTTCTGCTGGCTGTTTCAAATGGAATTTTTTCTTGACTGGGCAGTGTTCTGGGATTGTCTCGGTGGTGTCTTAGGTTGGAAACCTCGGTGATTGCTGGATCAATATAACACTGCAGTTTTTGGACGGATATTCAACTTGGACTGCTTATCGTTGATAGCATTAGGACTGATTTTTTTATGAACAATTTTTGTCTTTAGATAGGTCAGGGGTAAAAGCCGGATCTGGTTTTTACACATGGTTTTCTTACAAATGTCTTTTTTAGACTGTTACCCAAAGGGTTGACTACAAACTTTTGGGTTTTTTCTTCTAGATCACAGTTTTTATGTGCTTCTTATTTTAATTTTGTACTCACCTGCAGTAGTAAAATTACGATTTTTTCTCTAGGAAAAAGAATGTACAGGGTGCCAGGGTACGTCAATATGTGTCAAGAAGTGTCAAGGCAACCAAAGGAAGAACCAAGCCAAAATGTAAGGAAATGAACACATAAGAGGATTAGTAATTCATTACTTTATATTTTTCAAAAGGGACATGCTAGTCACACTAATAATAGGTCCCAATACATTCCAAGTGGCATTGTGTGCCAAGTGCTAATTTATGTCAATGCATTCATCCAAGGTGTTTAAGGGCATGCTAGGGACTACATGCATGCTAACACATGCTAGGAGAGTTCCATGTTGTGCTAGCGCATGCCACCATATGCTTGGGCATTAGTTTCATGACAAGATGTTCTAGGTACAAAGATGTTCCAAGACATGTGAGGTGCTAAGAAATGTTAGTGTGTGACAAAGCATTAATTTAAGGTGTGCTCGGATTGTTGAGGAGTGTTAGGTATTTCTCATTAATAGAATTGGCAGAGCTTGATTATGTATTAAATATTATATTTCCTATACACACTAGTGGAACTTTATCTAAAGGGAATTTTATAGATAATAAACTTAATAGATATGAATCATGCGTTGACTCATAGGAAAATTCTATTCGACTAGTGATTACTTGAGGGAAATGATACACACTAATTACTTCTTAAAAAATTGACTGATTATAACCAATATGGCCTTGGAAATATCATAAAAAATACTCCACAATAATGGCCTTAAATCGTTATATTTTGAAAAAAAATATATTAAGAGGCATATAGCGTCATCAAAAACTCATTGGAATGATCAATGATGACGAACATTTTTTGACAGTCACCAAAAGTAACAAAAAGAGCATTGGTGAGGGTCATTAAAAGTTCATCACTAGAAGTGTCACCAAAGAGAGAATTAGTGATGGGCCTTTAACGACCCTCACCAAAAGTGTCATTGAAAATGGCTTTGGTGACGAACCTTAAAGGACCATCACTATATACACTTACAGTGACGTTTTTTAAAGGACCGTCACCATATGTGACATTGGTGATGGACCTTAAAGGTCCTTCACAAGCATGACCCTCACCGATGTCATTTTTTCTTGTAGTGATATCCTGTAATATAGTGTCTAAACTTATTAATTGCAAAAATTACAGCTAAAAACTCTTTCTCTGTAACTGTATAATTCAATTCAGTGGAAGACAAATTCTTACTAATATAATAAATAGCATAGGATTTCTTATTTTCCTCTTTTCCTAAAGCTGCACCAATAGCCAAATCTGAAGCGTCAGAGGAAATGTGAAAAGGCAGGGACCAGTTAGGACCTTGGAAAACTGGTGCCTGCACCAACTTTTCCTTCAATGTTTCAAAGGACTGTTGGCAAGATGTGGACAAAGAAAATTCACTATCCTTACCTAGAAGTCGGAAAAGAGGGGCAGATATCTTAGAAAAATTTTCAATGAATCTTCTATAGTAACCAGCATGTCCTAAAAAACCTCATACTTCCCTTTGAGTTTTGGGTGCAAGAAGAGGCAGAATGATTTCAATCTTTGTCGGATCAACCTGGATACCTTTATTAGAAATCAAATGGCCAAGCACCACTCCTGCTTTGCACATTAATCTACATTTCTTGTCACTCAAAGCGAGATGGGCTTCTTGACAATGAAGAATTACTTTCTCCAGATTTTTGAGAGCTTCCTTAAAAGAATCACCAAACACAAAAAAGTCATCCATATAAATTTCCACAAATTCTAGATCAACAAAAATGGCTAGGACTATCCTTTGAAAGGTAGTCGGGGCATTACATAAACCAAAGGGAAGCACTTTATAAGAAAATGTACCCCATGGACATGTAAAAATAGTTTTATCCTGATCTTCGGGTGCAATCTGTATCTAGTTATAACCACTTAAGCCATCCATAAAGGAAAAATATTTCTTTCCTGCAAGGGTATCAAGCACCTGGTCAATGAAAGGGAGAGGGAAGAAATATTTGAGAGTGGCTTTGTTTAATTCTCGATAATCAATTCAAATATGCCACCTTCCATATTTCTTAGGTATTAGAACTAATGGAGAGACCCACTGACTGTCAGAAATAGGATAGATAAAACCGGCATCCAAGAGTTTCTGTACTTCTTCCTTCACAATATCTCTCAGTGCTAGATTCATTCGCCTTTGGGGTTTTCAGACAGGTTGGGTTCCTTCCTGAATATAGATATGATGTGTACAATTTTTAGGAGGGATACCCTTCATATCTTCATAGCCCCAAGCAAAGGCACTAAGATGGTTTTGCATGAAATTCATAAGTTGCTCCTGCTGAGATGGGTCCAAATCTGAACTAATATGCAAGGAATTACTAGGGCTAATTTCAATAAGAGTGGTATCAGGCTCAAGATTACTCAAGGGAGTGTTCAAATGCAATGGTACAGAAGAATATGAATCATGATTATCTTGAAAATCTAGGCTGAAAATCCGGTTCAATGGCTCAAAATTAGGCATAGTGTCTAGATTATTCAAGAAATATTGAATCCCATCTTCTTGTGAAGACCCAATATAATGATGGATAAGGGAAATAGGTTTAATCTCCTCATCACTGCTTTGATCCAACCATAAATTATCTCGAAGATCCTGAATGGATCTAGCAGGGGGGTATAAGGTAAATTTCTTCCTAGAATCTCCATGCGAAATATACATATCACTGGAATGACATCCACTATATGCATCAGCTGTAGCAAGCCATGGTCGACCCAAGATCAAGGGATTTCCTCCTACTGGGTTCTTTGGCTAAAGCACAATGAAATCAACAGGGTATTCCCAAGAATCTAATGAGATGATCACATCATCTAATACTCCTTCCGGCTTAATTTTAGATCTGTCTGCCAATTCAAGCACAGTGGGAGTAGGGCGAAGATGAGATAACCGAATTTGATCCATGGTTTGCTTAGTCATGAAATTAATGGCTGCCCCCAGGTCTATAAGAAGATTAGAGACAAGGACATTACCAATATGAACTAAGACAACAGGGTTCCAGGATTAGTATATTTTTCCACAGACACACATCCTGTCATTAACTCTGCTGTCCTACCAACAAATTGAATGGTTTTGGGTTCCAGTCTCTTCCTCCCGGGTTTCTTGAGACAGAGTTACTTAATAATCTTAGTACAAATGGGGATCTCTTTAATATCTTGAAGCAAAGGTATCTTAATGAAAATATTCCGAAGCTCAGATGCCAAACTAGTCTCAAAAATAGGTTCACTCCTTTCCATTACTAGCCTCTCTGGGAAGGGAGGCTGGTTGGAAGAAGATGGAGAGGATTCAGAGGGTAAAGGCTACTTAGTGATAGCTTTCAAAGAATGGTTAAGAGTTTCCTCTTCTCCTTTCTCTTCAACAATCACCTTAGGTTTCTTTTGATTTTTTGATGTTACGGTCCTTCCCGATCTTAATTTAATATCATGAAGCCCAACTGGAATAGACTGGTATTTGAATGGTAAAGGTGGGCTTGTTACATAAATCATTTGCACTGCTTTATTATTTTTAGGATTGGGCATAGGTTGAGTAGGCAAATGAGGAGGTCCAAAGGGTGGAGGTAAAGGCAATGGTGGAGTAGACGGACTCGGAAGTTGAGGCATTGAATAAGGTGTATGCATAGATGGATATGATTGCATGGGTGGCTGGTGGGAATATGGAAAATAGGTTGGCCCTTTCCAACCTTGTTGCCATGGTTGAGAAGGTTGCCCATGCTGATATTGATTCCCATACTGACACTCCTGATTAGTTTTAGGATAAGAATATGCATGTAAATTATAACCAAAATAGTGTGGAGAAAATTCAGGAGCCATACCTGCACCTACCTAAGGCCAATTCCTTCATGCTCCCATAGCATACAAGTATTCAGCTTCAGGTTGTCCCCCTGTAAATACAACTTTAAGTCCAGGTATAGAGGGACATTTTTCTGTGACATGGTCTTCTGCACAAATAGCACACTTATTAGTTTCTTTAAAATTAAGAGGAAACTCTTTAGGAGGATGCTTGTATCTACATTTAGGATAGAAAATACATAATGACTCTTGTTCCTTCATGATTTTTTGCTAGAATTTTAAAGAGTATAACTGTTTGGTAACAATATTCATTATATCAATTTTCATGTTTTCCATTTTATTTTCTAGTCCAATAATCATAGTATCAGTAGATTCAGTTTTTCTATTTCTGTTTCGAGTTCCTCTACCAGATCTATACTGATTTCTTGAAAATTTCCTGCATAATTCACAAATTTGTTCAAAAGTTTACTGAGAAATATCGCATTGTCCTAATAGATTCAAATTATTTCTAGCATTATTAGTAAGTCCTCTTAAGAACAAGGTTCTAATAGTACGGGGATCAAACTTAAGTTTCGACCTTTGTAAAATATACAGGAACCTTTCTAAGTAATCTTCAAGAGTTTCTTCCTCGTCCTGTATGATTGTAAAAATTTCATCCTACATGTCCCGAGTTTTGCAATATTCTTGATATTTAGACGAAAACACTCTCTTCATCTGATCCCAAAAAATTATAGTGTTTCTTTCCAACCCCATAATCCAGCGTAAAGTTGACTCCTTGAGAGTAACAGGAAATAATATTAACTTCTGAGCATCAGTTGAATAATCATAACTTCTACACAGAATATCAAACTCAAATAGAAAAGAGTCAGGATCTTCATGAACTTTACCATGGAAATGAGGGAGAGATGATGGTGGAATATTCTTCAGTTGTGCCACAATATCAGGTTCCACAATTGGAAACACAAAAGTGGATTGTTCTTCACTTACCTGGTTGTCACCAGTCCTTTCCAAATGATCTTGTTGGTCCACCATTGTTTCCCTTTTACTTGTACTACTCTCGATAGGCTGATCCACACCTGAGCTGTTGTTACTAGAATCTAGGTGGATTGTTCCTGCATGATGGGTTTGAATTGGATTGGGCTTCCTACTTACAGAAGGAGACCCAATATGATTTTTTTTTTTAGAATTATTTTGGCCCTTAGTGGGCTTTGAACCCTTACCTTTCCTAGGCATTCATTTCAAAGGGAAAAAATAAAGAAAAAATAACAAAAAACTTCTAAAAAATGCTGTCAGAAATCAATTAACACCAGTAAAATTCCTTCAAAGAATATTTTCCAAACAATACTGCAAAAATAAAGGAAAAATTACCTCTATTGTATAATCAGAAAATTCTTACCAAATCAAATCGCCTCCCCGGCAACAACGCCAAAATGTTGGGTGCAAGAATTACACTCCTCAACACTTAATTTGTCAATCCAGGGGATCTGTAAACTTAGAGACGAAGCATAGGAAATTCCAGAGATGGTATGAATCTTCCTAAGATAAATCCCTACTTTCTTTAAAGGAAAGATTGCAAAATCAAAAAAAAAAGAGCAAAAGGCAACTTGAACCATCAAAAAATTAATCTAAGACTGGAACAAGAAAGAATGAATTTGCAAAAGGGAATTAAAGATAAAAAGTAATCACTCCAGCTAGTTATTGTTTAACTACTGAGTGTGTGTTTTTCTTTAGCAGAGACACTTAGAAGTCTCACCAGATGGGCCCTTAAACCTGCTCCTTTGGAGATTTCCTTCATGCACTAATCTGTCCTGTACTATCGCAAGAACAAAGATTTATGCAGAAGGTATAAATGGTGTCTTTACTAAAGGCTTTTTTTTTTACCTCATGTAAGGGCTTGAACTTCTCCATGTTTGAAGCACTCAGATCTCGAGGCAAGAAACTAGTTCTTGTACTGGATCAGAGCTTCCTGCACTTAGCATTTGATTCTTAAAATGAGTGCTTAATTATTGCAAGTGCTATTATACTGTTAAATCAAATTACACACATAAAAATGAATGGTTCAGAATGCAGAAATAAAGAAACAATAAACATACATTTATCATATCTTAAGAATTTAATGAAAGAAAGAAGATTGTGCGAAGTAGACTAAGAAAGCTTGCTGCATCACACCAACATGCACTGGTGCAGGTTCATTTCTCCTGCTTGGACCAAGCGGGGAAAACTAGTCAAACAGAATTGCAGAAAAAGAGATATCACACCCACGTGCACTGGGGCAGGTTCATTTCTCCTACTTGGACCCTAGGGAGGAAAACCAATCTAAAATCAAGTGAGGGAACAGAAATTGTAGGAAAAGAAAATTTATCTACTTCACACAACAGATCTGCTTGCACTCATACAGGAATACATGTGCTTAATATTAAATCACACTTGACAATGTAAACACAAATTACAAGAAAACACGAAATGGGGTAAACGTGTTGGGTTGGCTGGGCCCTAGCCAACCAGCACGCTTCCCTTTTAAGTAGAAACGTTGCTTAGTACTTGTTGAAGCCCTTGAAATCCTAGATTCAAAAATTAGGGAAACCAACTGGTCCGGACCTTAGTACAACTCCTTTTCCATTTGTGATAGTGGCTCCGACTGGATAGTATTAGACCACTTTCCCAATAATAAATGGAATGAGTTGGTGATGAGGTGTTTGTATAATGGATGACAAAATTTTGATTTTTAATCTACTGCTTGATAAATACAAATAACTTTAAACTAACCTGGGTATTTAAATATGAACACGATTTAAGAATAATTTCATTTAAACAAACAAACATAAAGATGACTTATTTATTTAAAAGAAATATGACATTTCATATGATGATAACTCTATTTAAGAAGTTAAACAGAGTTAGAATAATGTGTCGTATTCACAAATTTGTATTTCTATATTGTCTATACATACTATGAAAGATACCATTCCTATATTTTCATAAATGATATAACAGAGAAATGTTTTAGAAACATTTATATATATAAACAATAGCAATTTTAAAGGGAATATTTCATTGCATAAGAAAATTGAAACATAAATGATAGAAATATCATATAAATTTAAAATTCTCTGATGCAATTGATACTCCGATCCTGTTCTTTCACTTAGAACTATCTCCAAGACGCAAAATTTCAGACTCTTAAAAATGATTCCTCAGAAAATCACAGAATGTAATTCATCATAAAAATAATATATTTAGAAGTACAGTAGTGTATCTTCCAAGTCAAAAATTATTACAAATTCAGGACCCCTTTCTAAATACATGAAAGGGCTTTAAATAGCACTAAAAATCCTAACAAACTATCCTAAACATCGCTTAGATGTTATTTTGAATGTGTCGTATTCACAAATTTGTATTTCTATATTGTCTATACATACTATGAAAGATGACATTCCTATATTTTCATAAATGATATAATAGAGAAATGTTTTAGAAACATTTATATATATAAAAAATAGAAATTTTAAAGGGAATATTTCATTGCATAAGAAAATTGAAACATAAATGGTAGAAATATCATATACATTTAAAATTCTCTGATGCAATTGATACTCCGATCCTGTTCTTTCACTTAGAACTATCTCCAAGACGCAAAAGTTCAGACTCTTAAAAATGATTCCTTAGAAAATCACAGAATGTAATTCATGATAAAAATAATTTATTTAGAAGTACAGTAGTGTATCTTCCAAGTCAAAAATTATTACAAATTCAGGACCCCTTTCTAAATACATGAAAGGGGTTTAAATAGCACTAAAAATCCTAACAAACTATCCTAAACATCGCTTAGATGTTATTGTGAATACCAAATCATGAAAGTTGGATATGAGATTTTACAAAAATATATCGGCGGTTCCCATCAGAATAGATCTTAGATACTTTCTACGTATCTGATGTGTGTAGTTGGCATATCGATAACATATCTTTGACCTCTGGCGGATGAAAAAATGAGAATGTAGTTGACCGGTGTAGGTGGCATCAAAAAATTTTGGAAGCATATTAGCAATAGCATGGGAGAGGCATTTCATAGTCAATTTTTGGTTTTGTGGTTTGACTAGATATGACCAGAATGTATCCCATGTTAGTTCTTGTATTGCATCAATTTGTTGGTACCTGCTTTTCAATTCTTTCTCCCATTGTTTTTCTAACTCTTTGACCATCGGAAGTTGTCCTGGAATGTGATCGGAGATTAAGTTAGCAATATGTAGGTTATCATTGATTAACTCTACCACATTGTTCATTAAGATTCTTGCCCTGGAAATGGCTCTCTCTGTTTTAATTAATTGTACCTCCCACTCTACAAACAAAATTTCTTTATGTGCTTCTTGAATTTTAGGAAAATTAGCTATAATTCCTTGATCTGTTTCTTTCCATGTGAGAAATCCTGAGATTTTCTCATCAGCGTCTTCATTACCTCGGAAGCTTTATCTATGGTTGTTGTTGTATAGGCTCTTGCATACTGAGATAATTTTGTTAAGTCCTTTGAAGGATCAATTTTGGAGTTTTTCCAAACAACATCAATCAATTCGGCCTGGGAGGATGATAATAGATTGTGGTCAAGTTTTCTTTTCTTCCTTTGCCTCTTAACCAAAGTTCTATGCTTTGGACTGTAGAAAATGTCCAAGGGTGGTATATCTTCAACTTTTAACACAATCTCCTTAGATGGATTCTCAGGAATAATTTCAACCTCTGGAATGTTGATATCACTCACTGCCTCTTTAACTGTGATGATATATGTCTGTGTTGTATTCAGATTCTAGGAATCATTTTGTCCTTTGATCTGCTGACCAAACTGCTCACATTCTTTTGAATTAACATGTATATCAATATCGGAGGAGTTGTAGACCTTCTTTCTTCTTTTTGATCTTCTTGGGATAGTAGAGGAGTTGTTTGTAGCTGGTCAAAAGGGATTGTTAGTAACCTCTTATTCCTGTAAAGCATAAATTTCTCCATATCGCTTGTTTCCAGTTTTGAACTTGCTTGTTGTTGAACCTATGCAAAACCTTCAGCTGAAACAAATAGGTCATCGAAACTATCATCTTCATGTTCAAACTTGGAAATTTGTATTGTAGATGTAACATTAAGGGCGATTTTCTTCGGGTCATATTTCCTTAAGGAGATGAATGCTAGTTTGAGTTGTTTAATTTTCAAAGTCTCTTTCTCTGCATGCTTGAAATCATTGAGAGTGTAAGATCCACTTTTGAGAGGAAATGTAGGCCACATTTGTTTCTTGAAGGTCTTAAGATTCCTGGACAAACCATTCTCTGTAATCTGATAGGAAATTTCTTGAGCTAGTAATTTATCAGGAATTTATAGAGGCAAAACATGAGGGTTGGTTACATTTCCGAATATTCGGATGTAAGTGAAATTCTCCTCTCCAAACCAATTTCCAAGTAGGGTTGATTCAAGGTTGGCCTTATCTTATAGCCGCGGAGAGGGTTTGTTAAAAATGGCTTGATGAATGGGCAGCATAAATCCATGGCAAATCTTATACATATGATTTCTATAATGGGCTTTTCACAAATATTTATGATAGATATGGATAGGAGTGGGGTCCTAAGGAGTCCATTTCCATCCAAAAATGGGAAATTCAGAATTGAAGCATATGGCATCTATAATGTAAGCACACAGATGAAATGGGGGTTTCGTTCTGGTAGACATATGCCTATTCCTTCTATAATCAATAATTTTATTTTCTATATTATCGAATAGGATGACTGACCAATCCATAATATAAGAATTCATGGTAGTATCAATCAGTGGTACTATTTCAATAGAAAACCTTGCAGAATTGGCAAACCCAAACAGTCTGCATATTAGGGCAGCAGCGTAGCAATAAGGAGGTGCTAGAGATTCTACAGAGTACATACCTGAGGATTCATGTTTTTGTTTCTCTGGAGCTTGCCTCCATTTGCTAATAGGGTCCGACTCTATTTCTTTTTTTGAAGTGAAATCCTCTACAAATTCTTTGTTGTAGATCTTTTGAGGCTCTGGTAGATGATACATTGCCCTGATATCCTCTGATTTGAAGGATCCGAACATCTTCCCACCAGCTATGAAAAATGCTCTGTCTGTGATGTTTATGCCCTCTATTACACATCGTACTAAATCATAGTACGAAAATACATTTGCTCGAGCTGCTACTCTAGGAAGATAAGATTTTTCCAGTTCTTTGAGGGGATTATCTTCTGATTCTGAGTCTTCATCTGGAACTGTCGCTTTTTCTTTTGTCATAGTGGGATTTTTAGCTTCGAGCAGATTATAAAATTTTTCCCAAGACATCTTTCCGAGACCAAGGCATGTAGTATCGGTTATTAACTTGACTTTGGCTTGCTTTTCCTTTGGGATGGTGGTAACCTTTGCTTTTTTAAGCTTCTTTGACATTTTCTCTGACTGAAAGCATTTTCAACAGGTCTACAAATAGGTGGAAAATTTGTTCTACAGATTTGTAAATAAGTGGGAAATGATGGAAAATTCTCTTAGAATCGTAAGGAAAACAACGAAGAATGAACATCGTCATATAAAAAGGAAGTCATTTAAAGAAAAACAATCTGTGAAGGATTTCGTTCATGAACTTGACTTAATGATTTTCGTCTTAAAAATTAAATGCCATTATGGAAAGTCACATCGTGCATTCAAATTTGAGTTAATGTCATGATTTATTTAATTTCCGATCAATAATGATTGTACATCGGGGATCGGCAGACTCAAAGTCTCAATTTAAAGATTACCGTTTGAAGCTTCAGATTGTGATTTTTCGATGAGTGATGTGATTTGGAGTGATGAGCGATGAGCGATGAGAGTTTGTTTTTATTCTATCGCGTCGGAACTTTTGAAATGAATGCATAAGGATGTATTAATTTTTCCGCCGATTTGGGATTGTGATTGGACTTATCGCATCAGATCTTTGCAAAAGGGACCACTTGTGATATGACTGCCGATTTGCGGTTGCGATTGCACTTATTGGAACTTTTCGAATGAGACCACTTGTGATAGGACTGCCGATATGCGATTGCGATAAGACTTCATCGTGTTGGAACTTTTCGAAAGGGAATCATTAGTCGTATGTTTAGTGCGATATGCGCTTTTTCGATCCGATCTATCACATCGAAATGATGGAGAAGGCTTTTGAATTTTTTCCTATGTGATATGCGATTAAGTGATTCACTTTATCGCATCGAAACTTTTCGGAAAATGACATATAGAGCTATTCCTTTCATACTTTGTGAAAATGCGATAATGGCTTATGTTTAGGCCTTGCTTTGTTTTAAGATTCATTTGATTTTCTTTTAATATTTACATATATACAAATATATTTATTTAATATTTGCAATAAGTGAAGCTAGGAAAAATTATTGAATCTAAAAGAAAAAGAAAAGGGGACCCATTTCTTATAAAAATTTCAAAATGGGGAGGGTTGTTGTACAGTACAACAATTGCCGATTCACTGGGAGAAACAGTTATCTCTAAAAAATAAAGTGAACACTACATCTCTTGTAGGTAAAAGTTTTAAAGAAAAATAAAACTATCTTAGAAAAATTTAAATAAAATCTAACTCTGAATGTAAATAAGAATCATTTACAATTTCTTTTTAATCCCTTTAAAAACAAAAACATTTTTAGTTTAATCAAGCTTTGATTGGTTGATAAAAATAAAGTATGGGGCTTTTCCAACTTAACTTTGTAGTTTACTCTTTTGTCATAGGTAGTGCCTCTGCTGCTCGCAAACATTTATAGTCTCGACAGGGTTACCTTTTAACCATTAATCATCCATTATCCCATCCATCCAAGAGTATAACTTTTTAAAAGATAAATTCATAAAGATATTCTATCTTTTGTTTCTTTTATTCTTTTAACTTCAAAGCATTGTCTTGGTTTGGGAGCCAACTGATAACAATTCCATTCACTGGTTGTAACTAAATTGAACAAGCTGGCTCGTGATGACACCCCTTGTCTTATGATTATAACCCATTACTCTGTTTTGGTATGCAGTAGTGGTAATGTCAGTTTGATGATCATGGTAAGCAGGCTCGTGATGAGACCTCTTATCTTTTATCTTAGACACAATTTTTTAGAATTACACTCTAAAGAATCATAACCTTAGTGGATGGAGTGAATGATTCTCTCCTTAAGAGTTAATGGATGACCGTTTAGAGTTTTAAGTGCCAAAAGTTGGAAAAAGTCTTTACTTTTTATAAATAACCTCTCTCTACTTTATAAACTTTCGAATGATTTACAATGTTTTCAAGGTTTTGGAAGATCTTGCAAATATTAAAATAAGTTTTCAGAGTTTCAAATTTTATTTTAAATTTCAAAAACTGTAATCACTTCCTTAAAAATTTCTATCTACATAAACAAGTATTCACAGTATTTTCTCAAAGATATTTTCAATAGTAAAAGGTCAATGGAAGACTATTAACAACATTATTTGTAAAACAAACAAATTTGCATATTGAATATATATAGATAAGAAGGGGTTGCAGCCTTCTTAGGAAAAGAATTTTTTTAAATAAGCCCATTCACATGAAGGGAATCTCTCCTTCCTGTTAGATCTTGTAATATGAATGTTGATGAGCCTATATTTTCAATGATTTGGAATGGTCCAAGCCACATCTTTTGAAATTTAGTATGTTTTCCTTTATCTTCGTGTGCTTTGTCCCATTTTAAAACAAGATCGTCGATTTGTAATGTTTTAGATCCAGTATAATTTGAATCAAAAGAAGATTTTATAAGTTTTTGATGTTTAGCATGAGTGATTTTAGATTTTTATCTTTCTTCATATAATTTTAGGATTTGATCAAATCTTAGTTGGACAGAAGATGAAGGATTTTCTTCAATAAATTGTACTAGGACTAGAGATGGGAGTACTAGGTTTGAAGGTATTACGACTTCTTTCCCATACACAAGATTAAAAGATGAAGTACCGATTGAAGATTTCTGAGTTATACAATCAGCCCATTGTGCAAAAAATAAAGACTTATGCCAATTCTTTTGATTTTGATCTACCGTTTTTTTAATGATTTTAATGAGATTTTTATTAGTTGATTCTGCCAAACCATTACCTTGGGGGTAATAATTTGCAGAACATTTTAATTTGAAACCTCTTTTGAGAGCAAATTCCATTATACTATTTCCAGAAAAATAAGATGCATTATAAAAAACAAGGGCGTTAGGTACACCAAACCTGTTAATGATGAATTGATCAATGAATTCAATGATTGCATCAGAATTGGATACCTTTAAAGGAATTGCTTCTACCCATTTCGTGAAATAATTTGTGGCTATAAGGATGTATTTGTGTTGCTTGGAAGAATGTGGAACAATTTCTCCAATAATATCAAGTCCCCATTGTTCGAATGGTTGCTCAATGCTTATTGGTTGTAAAGGAAAAGTTGGTTTCCTTTGTCTTCCACTGGAAGTTTGACAATTCTTACATTTCCTTACATATTCATGGGAATCTTTAAATAAACTAGGCCAATAATATCCAGCATGAATTATCTTGTGAGCTGTAGTGTCTCCTCCAAAATGTCCACCTGCTGGTCCATCATGTTATTCCTGCAAAACCTTTTGTGCTTCAGTTTTCTCTAGACATCTTAGAAAAATGGAATCATAGTTTCTTCTGAATAACACATCATCAATGATTTCAAAGTTTTTATCTTCTAATCTTAAAGCATGCTTACTTTTATAATTGATATTAGAAGGAGCATACCCATTTTTTAAGTAAAAAATCAAATCAACATATTGAGATTCCAAATTTATGATACTTATCTCGTTTACTTGAATAGTATTATCTTGATCTTGATGTTCTGGAATATTGGAAGCTCCTGCTAATAACCTACAAAAACCTTGTCCCCTAACAATTTTAGCTGGTTTAATTTCAATATCATATTCATGTATTGTTGTTACCCAATTGGCACTTTTTTCTCCTACTTCTCTTTGTACTAGCAATTGTCTCACTGCAGAAAATGGAACAATGACATTTGTATGCGTCTTTAGGATAAATGGACTAAAATTTTTGATAGATTTAAACACAGAAAAAGCTTTTTTTTCTACTTCTAAATAGTTAATTTCAGCTCCTTGTAGATTTGAACTAAAGAAGGAGATAGGTGCTTCAATCTGTTGATCATTGAGTTGTGTCAAAACGACAGCATAAGATGTTTCAGTGGCTAAAGTATACAAAATAAAATGATAAGAAAAATTAGGAGTAATTAATGTTGGAGCATTAATAGTTGTCTGTTTGATTGAATTAAAGGCTTCCTTTTCTTTATGTCCCCATTTTAAAACTGAATTCTTCCTAATCATTATCTGTAAAGGTAAAACTATATGAGAAAAATCGGGAACAAATCTCTTTGCAAAATTTATCTGTCCTAAAAATGACTGCATGGATTTCTTGTTATGTGGCAAAGGGATATCATAAATATCCTTTATTTTGTCAGGGTCAATATATATGCCATCTTTAGATACAATAAATCCTAAAATTTTCCCTTCATTAAGAGCAACGAATGATTTTTTTGGATTCAAAGAAATTCCATACTTTTTACATCGTTCAAAGATCTGTTTTAAATCATGTAGATGATTAGTTCTTTTCTTTTAATAGACAGTTATGTCATCTAAGTAGACAACAACCGACTTATTAATCAAACCTTTGAACGCTATATCCATGGCTCTTTGGAAGGTAGCTCCAGCATTTATCAAACCAAAAGGCATTTTTTGGTAGGCATATGTTCCCCATTTGGTTCTGAATGTGGTTTTCAGCCTATCATCGGGATGCACCAATACTTGATTATATCTTGAAAAACCATCAAGAAAAGACATTAATTAAGAACCTGATATTGCTTGAATTATATGTTCCATTTTAGATAATGGGAAATTATCCTTTTGACACTCCTTGTTGAGATTTCTAAAATCTATACAAATCGCAATATCTCCATTCTTCTTCCTAACAGGTACTAAATTTGAGACCCAATTCGAATGTCTAATAGAGAAAATAATTTTGGCTTTCAAGAGTTTATTCAAATCTATTTTAATTTTACTTTCCAAGTTGGGATGAATCTTCCATAGCTTTTGTTGAACTAGTTTTACATCGGAGATCATTGGAATTGTATGCTGAATGATAGAAGTATCATAAGTTCTCAAATCTTCGTAATTCCAAGCAAAAAAACTCTTGTGTTTGTTTAGAAGTTTGATGAAAGCAAACCTTTCTTCTTGTGTTAGCCCGAGTCCTAGATTGACATTTTGTGGTTTATATTCAGTACCGAGATTTATTAACTCAAACTTTAAAGTTGAACTTTGAAGTTTGGCATTAGTAACCTTTTTGAATCTATCTTTGATATCATAGATATCTTCAAGTTTTACCACAAATTTTGGAATGGAATTTTCATTGTTTCTTGATTTTATTTGAAGATCATGATCACTTTCATCAACTATTTGATCATCATAAGATTTCTCCAAGGTTAAGAAGTTCAGGATATCTTCATCATGATTAAACACTCGCCAGTTGGTAACATTGTCAGGGATAGATGGTTGAAATATTAATTCAACTGAGAACCTATCTGGACTATAATCCTCAGCTAGAAGGATCTTAGAAGTAACATTAGCTACTAAATCAGCTGTTGAATTCTGAGATCTAGGAATAGGCAAAATATTGAATGCTAGAAAATGAGTTGTAAGATCTTGAACACAGGTTTGGTAATGTTTAAGATGACCTGAAAGACAATGAATAGTATTTCTTACTTGCCTGATAACAATTTCAGAATCGCCATATACCTTCAGATATTTAACATTCAACCCTATTTCTTTATAAAGTCCTTGAATCAAGGCTTCATATTCTGCAATGTTATTTGTATACTCAAATTCTAATCTGCATGACAACATAGTTTTCTCCCCTTCTAGATTAACTAAAATACATCCTACTCCTGCACCATCATTGGACTTTGATCCATCAAAATAAAAAGACCAAAATAAATATTTATCTATAGATTTATTTACAGATTGATCAACAATATTAATACATCTTGAAGTATCAGTATGTGAGAAATTTTCAACTTGTGAAGTGAAACTATTTACAGAGAAAGGTGATTGTTGAGCATTAAAATTTCCGAAGAATGATTCAACTGAATAATTTCCAAGAATGTTATTATTGAAAGCGACAGGTTGATTTTCTTGTTCAAACTTTGTTACTGTATGAGTCATGTGTTTCTCCCGCTCAATCTTAATTTGATTAGGTTTACATTTATAGGGAAGCCACATGTGAGACCAATCGATAGAAATGTATCCATGGAGTTTTTCGGACCAATCCCTGCTTAAGATCAAACCATAAAACTCAGGGATGTCAGAAATTAATATATCAATTCTCTGAACTATTCTTGGATCAGATGCTAGCCTAATAGTGACTGAATTAATCTCTCCTAAAACTTGCACTTTAGTTCGATCTAATTGGAAAATATGAACTGCAAATTTTTGGGGTTCAATGTTTAATTTAGAGCACACTGAAGTTGGCATTATGTTTGATGATGCTCCTGAATCTATCAAGAATTTATGCAAATTCCTATTACAGATCTCGTACGTTAAGAGGAAAGGAGGTGTCTGTGAATTAGATCTATATCCAATTAAAATAGTATCAGTAGCATCTACTTTATCGGGTGGCTTACCTGATCCTTTGGTTGCTTTGGATATTACACCATTTGGGAGGGGAGAAACAGGCATTGCATTTTATTCTTTCAACAACAGCTTATGTTGATGCTTGAGCTTGCTGAGTTCATGTAAAGAAATATATTCTCTGGTCTTCTTCATATCTTCTATAATGTTATAATCCATGGAATCGGACACTACTAGTGTTTTAGATGTTGATGGAGGATTAGAAGATGATGATTGATTTTGGGTAGGCAAAGGAGAAGCTTTCTTTACAGGAGTTTTATCTTTAGTAATCAGAGTTGATTTTTTCTTCTTGGGAGATGTTTGAACTAGATCTACTACACTCTTACTTCTTGTACTCACTGGGAGAGCTTCTTGTTCATTTTCGTTATCTGAGTTAGGAAAAATAAAATCCCACATCCAATGGCATTAAATTAATTCTTCTTCTTCATTTTCTTCTGATGATAGGATTGTATCTTCTTCTTCCTCTTCCTCTAAATCTGACTCTACATTAGATATTGCATTAGGTGGTTGAGATTCAGTTGTCTGATTTCTTTTAAAATTCCTAAATGGCCTTTTAGTGGAAGTTTCAGCTACTTGTTTCTTAATTTCAACCATTTCATTGGACATAGTCTTCAGGAACTTTTGTAATCCTTCCATATCATATGGATCTTTAGGTGCTTTCTTCTTCAAATCATATTTGAAACTAACTTTTTTGGATTTTCTCTCCTCATTAGCATTCTTTTTATCTAAATCGATGATATGTTTTTCTACTGCAATTTCTTCCTTCATGTTTTCAACTAGTGTAGGTTTAGCAGCTCTATCTACAAAGATGGCTATGTTTGAAGGCAAAGAAGATATATACCATTTACTTCGGAATTCTTCACTAGGTTTTGATGTTGCGGGAATTTTATTCAATAGCTTGTTAAATCGGGAATTGAAATCTTTGATGAGTTACCTGGATTCTGATTTCAAATTAGAGAGACCATTAATCAAAGTTGCTATTGACCAATCATCTCCGAACTTGGTTAGGAATTGTTCTTGAAAAATATCCCAGCTAGTAATGGATCCTGATGATAATGAAAAATACCAAGATCCTACTGCTCCTTTCAAAGTGTATGGAAATATTCTAACCACAACATCTTCTTGTGTTACTCCATTTAAATTTACAGACAACATGAAGTTGTTAATGTGTTCTTCAGCTAGTATGCCAAAGTCAGGACTAGACTTTGGTAACCATTTTTCAGGATTAGCTGGTAATTGACTCAAAGGTGCAAGCATTGTAATAGCTCCTGGATTGGTCCATGGTATTTTTTCAGGTTGTACCATCCTTGTACTAATGGTAGAGGAAGTTGGAGGAACAGTTGAAATTGTTTGAGTAGGTGTTGTTGAAACAATTGTACCTTTCTGGATTGTGATTTGAAGTTGGGAAGTAGATGATAATGATGAAAGAGTCTCACTGTCTGACTCAGAGGGTATTTTTATAGCTCTTTTTCGACTGGGCAGAGGAAGTTCAGTTGGTAAAATACCAATTTTTTTGCTCTGCAGTCTAGGAAGAGGCTGAGAAGGAATGTATTTTGAAGTAACATTGCCTTGGGATAGCTCAAATTCTTCTTGTGATAATGAAAACCATTCAAGTTTATGAATTGGAGATTGTATCTCAGGAGATTCAACAGATGATTCTTCTTATATGTTTAGGGTTTTGGCAGTGGGTGTAGTAATTTTCTTTTCAACTTCTTCTCTTGAGATTTGAGATGAAGGAGAAGTTGAAGAAGGTGATGAGGGTGAATTTCTCTTGGAATGGCCTATGGATTTGGATTTACCTGCCATTCATAGCTTAGGCCCTCCTTCTAGCGCCAAAAATGTTGAAGCCCTTGAAATCATAGCTTCAAAAATTATGGAAACCACCCGGTCCGGACCTTAGTACAGCTCCCTTTCCGTTTATGATAGTGGCTCCGACTGGATAGTATGGGACCAGTTTCCCAATAATAAATGGAATGAGTTGGTGATGAGGTGTTTGTATAATGGATGATGAAATTTTTATTTTTAATCTACTGCTTGATAAATACAAATGACTTTAAACTAACCCGGGTATTTAAATATGAACATGATTTAAGAATAATTTCATTTAAACAAACAATCATAAAGATGACTTATTTATTTAAAAGAAATATGAGATTTCATATGATGATAACTCTGTTTAAGAATTTAAACAGAGTTAGAATAATGTGTTGTATTCACAAAATTATATTTCTATATTGTCTATACATACTATGAAAGATAACATTCCTATATTTTCATAAATGATATAACAGAGAAATGTTTTAGAAACATATGTATATATATATAAACAATAGAAATTTTAAAGGGAATATTTCATCGCATAAGAAAACTGAAAAATAAATGATAGAAATACCAGATACATTTAAAATTATCTGATGCAATTGATACTCTAATCATGTTCTTTCACTTAGAACTATCTCCAAGACGCAAAAGTGCAGACTCTTAAAAATGATTCCTTAGAAAATCACAGAATGTGATCCATCATAAAAATAATATATTTAGAAGTACAGTAGTGTATCTTCCAAGTCAAAAATTATTACAAATTCAGGACCCCTTTCTAAATACATGAAAGGGGTTTAAATAGCACTAAAAATCCTAACAAACTATTCTAAACATTGCTTAGATGCTATTGTGAATACCAAATCATGAAAGCTGGAGATGAGATTTTACAGAAACAGATTGGCGGTTCCCATCAGAATAGATCTTAGATACTTTCTACGTATCTAATGTGTGTAGCTGGCATATCGATAACATATCTTTGACCTCTGGCGGATGACTCAAATGAGAATATATTTGACCGGTGTAGGTGGTATCAGAAAATTCTGGAAGCATATTAGCAATAGCATGGGAGAGGCATTTCATAGTCAATTGCTGGTTGTGTGGTTTGACTAGATATGACCAGAATGTATCCCATGTTAGTTCTTGTATTGCATCAATTTGTTGGTACCTGCTTTTTAATTCTTGCTCCCATTGTTTTTCTAACTCTTTGACCTTCGAAAGTTGTCCTGGAATGTGATCGGAGATTAAGTTAGCAGTATGTAGGTTATCATTGATTAACTCTACCACATTGTTCATTAAGATTCTTGCCCTGGAAATGGCTCTCTCTATTTTAATTAAATGTACCTCCCACTATGCAAACAGAATTTATTTATGTGCTTCTTAAATTTTAGGCAAATTAGTTGCAATCCCTTGATCTGTTTCTTGCCATGTGAGAAATCCTGAGATTTTCTCATCAGCATATTCAAATTCAATTCTTGAGTTTGTTGTTTTTTCTGCAAGTGACATGGTTATTTCACATAAAGGATGAACAATTTTTATCTTCTGAGATAAAATATCAAGTTGTAATGATAACATTTTGTTTGATTCAGGGGCTTCCTTCTTGAATTGATCTACCTCAAGACAATTTTTAAATCTTTGCAATTTTTCTTGCAATATTGCATTATGTTCCTCCTTGGCCACTTTTTCTCTTTGAAGCAATGTCTGCAATTTATTTACCTCTTGGGTTTGTTGTTGTTGTTTTTGTATATCTTGTTGGTCAAGATTTTGTCTTTCAGAATTTAATTGTTCTCTAAGTTCTTCATTATGTTGTCTTTCTTCAACTAATTGCTGCTCTAGCTGCACTATTATTTGGCCTTTTTCTTTTATTAAAAAATTTACCTCAGAATATTTATCTATGGTTGTTGTTGTATAGGCTCCTACATACTGAGATAATTTTGTTAAGTCCTCTGAAGGATCAATTTTGGAGTTTTTCCAAACAACATCCATCAATTTTGCCTGGGAGGATGATAATAGGTTATGGTCAAGTTTTATTTTCTTTCTTTGCCTCTTAACCACAACTCTATGCTTTGTACTGTAAAAAATGTCCAAGGGTGGTATATCTTCAACTTTTAACAAAATCTCCTCAGATGGATTCTCAGGAATAATTTCAACCTCTGGAGTGTTGATATCACCGAATGTCTCTTTCACTGTGATGATAGATGTATGTGTTGTATTTAGATTCTGGGAATCATTATGTCCTTTGATCTGCTGATCAAACTGCTCACATTATTTTGAATTAACGTGTATATCAATATCGAAGGAGTTGTCAGCCTTCTTTCCTGTGTTTACCTATTCAGTTTGAGTATCACTCTTTTTTCCTTTTTCTTCTTTTTGATCTTCTTGGGATAGCAGAGGAGTTGTTTGTATCTGGTCAAGAGGGATTGTAAGTAACCTCTTATTCTTGTAAAGCATGAATTTATCCATATCACTTGTTTCCAGTTTTGAACTTGCTTGTTGCTAAACCTATGAAAAACCTTCAGCTGAAACAAATAGGTCATCGAAACTATCATCTTCATGTTCAAACTTGGAAATTTGTACCGTAGATGTAACATTAAGGGCGATTTTCTTTGGGTCATATTGCCTTGGGGTGATGAATGCTAGTTTGAGTTGTTTAATTTTCAATGCATCTTTCTCTGCATGCTTTAAATCATTGAGAGTGTAAGATCCATTTTTGAGAGGAAATGTAGGCCAAATTTGTTTCTTGGAGGTCTTAAGATTCCTGGACAAACCATTCTCTATAATCTGATAGGAAATTTCCTAAGCTAGTAATTTATCAGGAATGTATAGAGGAAAAACATGAGGGTTGGTTACACTTCTGAATATTCGGATGTAAGTGAAATTCTCCTCTCCAAACCAATTTCCAATTAGGGTTAATTCTAGGTTGGCCTTATCTAATAGCCATGGAGAGGGTTTGTTAAAAATGGCTTGATGAATGGGTAGCATAAATCCATGGCAAATCTTTTACATATGATTTCTGTAATGGGCTTTCCACAAATATTTATGATAGATATGGATAGGAGTGGGGTCCTGAGGAGTCCATTTCCATCCAAAAATGGGAAATTCTAAATTGAAGCATATGGCATCTATAATGTAAGCACACAGATGAAATGGGGGTGTCATTCCGGCAGACATATGCCTATTAATTCTATAATCAAGAATTTTATTTGCTATATTATCGGATAGGATGATTGACCAATCCATAATATAAGAATTTGCGGCGGTATCAATCAGTGGTACCATTTCAATTGAAAACCTTGTAGAATTAGCAAACCCAAATAGTCTGCATATCATGGCAGCAGCATAGTAATAGGGAGGTGTTAGAGATTCTACAGAGTACATACCTGAGGATTCATGTTTTTGTTTCTCAGGAGCTTGCCTCCATTCTCTAATAGGGTCCGACTCTATTTTGTTTTTTGAAGCGAAATCCTCTAGAAATTATTTGTTGTAGACCTTCTGAGGCTCTGGTAGATGATACATTGCCCTGATATCCTCTGATTTGAAGGATCCGAACATCTTCCCACCTGCTGTGAAAAATTCTTTGTCTATGATGTTTATGCCCTCTATTACCCATCGTACTAAATCATAGTACGGAAATACATTTTCTCGAGCCACTACTCTATGAAGATCAGGGTCTGCCAGTTCTTTGAGGGGATTATATTCAGATTCTGAGTCTTCATCTGGCACTATCGCTTTTTCTTCTGTCACAGTGGGATTTTAAGCTTCGAGTAGATTATAAAATTCTTCCCAAGACATCTTTCCAAGACCAAGGCATGTAGTATCGGTTATTAACTTGACTTTGACTGCCTTTTCCTTTGGGATGGTGGTAACCTTTTCTTTTTTAAGCTTCTTTGACATTTTCTCTGAATGAAAGCGTTTTTAATAGGTCTACAAATAGGCAGAAAAACTATTCTACAAATCTGTAAATAAGTGGGAAATGATGGAAAATTCTCTTAGAATCGTAAGGAAAACAACAAAGAATGAGAAGTGTCATATAAAAAGGAAGTCATTTAAAGAAAAACAATCTGCGAAGGATTTTGTTCATGAACTTGACTGATTCGCGTCTTAAAAATAAATGCCATTATGGAAAGTCACATCGCGCATTCACATTTGAGTTAATGTCATGATTTATTTAATTTCCGATCAATAATGATCGTATATCAGGGATCGGGAAACTCAAAGTCTCAGTTTAAATATTATCGTTTGAAGCTTCCAATTGCGATTTTCCGATGAGTGATGTGATTTGGAGCGATGAGCGATGAGTGATGAGAGTTTTTATTTTATTTTATCATGTCAGAAATTTTGAAATGAACGCATAAGGATGTATTAAGTTTTTCGCCGATTTGCGATTGTGATTGGACTTATCGTATCGGAGCTTTGCAAAAGGGACCACTTGTGATATGACTGCCAATTTGCGATTGCGATTGGACTTATCGTATCGGAAATTTTCGAATGAGACCACTTGTGATATGACTATCGATTTGCAATTGCGATAAGACTACATTGCATCAGAACTTTTCGAAAGGGAAGAATTAGTCGTATGTTTAGTGCGATATGCGCTTTTGACATCCGATCTATCGCATCAGAATGATGGAGAAGGTTTTTGAATTTTTTCCTATGTGATATGCGATTAAGAAATTCACTTTATCGCATCGGAACTTTTGGGCAAATGACATATAGAGCTATTCCTTTCATACTTTGTGAAAATACGATAATGGCTTATGTTTAGGCCTTGCTTTGTTTTATGATTCATTTGATTTTCTTTTAATATTTACATATATGCAAAGGTCTTTCTTTTATCTTTGCAATAAGCAAAGCTAGGAAAAATTATTGAATCTAAAAGAAAAAGAAAAGGGGACCCATTTCTTATAAAAATTAATATAAAAATTTCGAAATGGGGAGGGTTGTTGTACAGTACAACAAGTACCACATTTGAAATACATTGTAACAAGGGCATTTTTTATGGACATATATGACTCAAATCCATTTTTCATAATCTAGGAATGGATATGCTTTCCATAACCCAAAGTAGCTATATTAGCACATGCACTATGAACACTTGAGTAAGTGTAACTATCATGTTTCATTCCTCCTTGTTGCATTTAGGAAAAGAGTCTAAAAGCCTCTTCAACAAATCCATATTGAATATATCCTGATATCATTTTATTCCAAGGCACAATATTCTCTAGAATTTTATCAAAAAGTTGCCATGAAAATTCTATTCTCCTGCATCTTATGTATCCTTCCCTTAACATTGTCCATATATATACATATTGTGTACATAATTTATCAAACACCTTGTGCACATGATCCATACCTCCGCATTTAGCATACATGTCAACAAGGGCACTCCCCACAAAAAGATCTGAGTAAAATCCACCTTTTATTATGCCAATGTGGACTTGTTTACCATCTTCAAAAGCTTCTATTTTTGCACATGCATTAATAATACTTCCGAATGTGAACTGGTTGGAATTCATGCCTACTCACTGCATTTCATAATAAATTTCAAATGCCCTCTTGCACTACCTTTGTTGTACATATGTCGAGATCATTGTAGTCCATGAAATGAAATTCCTTACAGTCATTCTATCAAGCAGATGGCATGCATCATCTACACTCCCCCATTTTGCATATCCTAAGATCATAGTAGTCCATGGCACCACTTTTCACTCAACCATCTCACTAAAAAGTTGCTCTGCTTTTTACTTCTTTTGTTTTATCATATTGCTCCACTCTTATCTGTATTGGCTGATCTATCGATGTTGTATTTTCTTCCTAGATTGTGGTGTATTTTAGAAGTTTCTTTCATAGTGATTAGGATAACATATTATGTTTTATAGTCTAGTTAATGTTTTTCTTACATTGTAGTAACACACACACAGATATACCCGGATGCGGGTGATTAATTTTGGAACAAAGTGGGAGCCAGACGGCACTACGGCATGTAGCTGGCCTCATGGCACTGCAAATGTCCATTGGCAACTGTACTCCGGCGTGAGACATTTATGTCAAACCTTAATGGGCGCGGTTCACAATTCTCCAAACGCAACTCGAGATCATTCTCCGCAAGGTAACAAAGATCTGGTTATAACTCCTTTAATGGCGAAGTTAATACGCTGGGACAACAACAGATTCGAGGTCTTTGATTGTAGAATGGAGAACGAGCACGCTAATAGCAGCTTCCCTCGGCCTTCTGCTGTGTATTGTTCGCCCACAGTGAGGCTCTCCTTCGAGCGCACTGTCACAGGCAAGCGAACCAAGCTTCATGGTTGCCTTGAACTGGGCGACAATATTCATTTCTCCATTGCTGGTAATTGTATGCGTCAGTCCGGGATTTGGTTTGAGAATCTGCTCAGCAATCCCATAGCTTCCCCGCTCTCTCACTCAACCAACGCTCAGCTTAGGTCTCAGCATTCCTTTAGCTTTCCTGCAACGATTGACAGCATGCCTCGTTTAAGGCACAGAATGAGATGCCGTCGTGGTCCTTCCAGGAGGGTGAACAGGCGCTCCTCCCCGTCCTCTAGTACCTCGGTTGCGGACTTTATTGGCTCGGCCAGCACCTCTCATGTTGCTCGTGGTCGTATTCTTAGGACTGAGAACTGGAATACCAACTGCCAGAATGCTCCGGCTCACTCCCAAACCAGGCATTTCGTTTTTCAAAGTGCTTTGATTCGCCCTTGTATTACAGCCACTGTCACCATTGTGTTCCGAGAATCCCCTAATGATGAGGGGCGGGTTGGTCTTGGCGTGCAGAATGATGAAGGGCGGGTTGATCTTGGTGAGCAGAATGATGAAGATATGCCCGAACAGTACAGAGCCAGCACCGAGGAAGTTGAAGGACAGGGCAAAGGCATGAATATTGATATTGAGATGATACAGGAATAGCAGCATAATGCAATTCAAGACCGGGATGATGCAAACGCTCAGCACCAGCAACATCCGGGCGATGGACTGTGCACCCCTGCTGCAGAAAAGATCATTCACTCAACTGCGGACCTCTACAATTCTGATGGAGAACCAGATGAGTTTTGGTGCAGGGTCGAGGAAGAGGAACCGGATGAGTGATCCTACTCAGCCCCAGGTTTTTTTGCTATGGCACTGTCTTCAATTTGCAAAATGTCAATGTATGTTTTTTCTGGTTTTGGTAAGGGGTCTAAAGGCTATCTTAAGATTTAGACATTGCCCCTGTGTGGGTCTTTTTTGTTGGATCTTTGTTTGCACTGGTTTCCCTCTACGGGCAGTGCTAAGTTTTTGATTTTCTGCTCTATAGGCCTCCTCAGGCCCAGACCTGGTTTACTCCTGATGTACATATCTGTTTCTGATTATCAATAGATTAAACTTATTTAGAAAAAAAACACACACAACGAGAGATATATATATATATATATATATATATATATATATATATATATATATATATATTAGTAACATCTATATGTGTAACACCGTTATTGCCATCTCTATCAAGGAAATAGAGAAACGTTTCCTTGAGAGACGTTCCATAAACCTTTGTTATGTGTTGGCTTTAGGGGTCTTGACCTAGGTTCGGAGTTGAGGTCAACCAACAGAACCCTCTTACTACTAGCCCTTTCGGCAGTGACCTGCTTGCGCAAGTCATAGTATCAACCAAAGAAGTATGGGGGGGGTGTTGGAACTAGGTTTCAACACCCTAAGAGATATTTAAATGATGTGGGTGACCTTAGATATCAAACAACTCTATTCCGGTATGTGTGTAGGATTCCCAACCTGAAACCCCAATCAGACAAATGTAAGACTTATGAACGCACTAAACAGATTCCACAGTCCCTTCACACATATTATTAATCTGAATAATAGCATATTTACTCATATAAAATTCATCTAAAGAAGGAAATACTTGAGGAAATACTTAGGATGTAAAACAGATCATAAATTACGCAACAGATGCACCTGAGGCTTAGATATCATCCAAAAAAGCTCTTCATTCATTAACATTTTAGATATTTCTTAAAAATCCTTAAGGTCACATGTGCAGACAGACAATAGGGTCCACACACATCAAGACTAAAGGTCTCTATGCACACAGCCTACAGGAGCCTTTTAATCTAGGCAAATCACTAAAAATATCAAAACATAGTCAGAGCTATCATCATCAACTCATTCATGTCCTCTATTGACTCGATCTAAAATCCTATTTATACTTTTAGCTTGTACTCATTTAAGGTATGAAAATCATATTTTTCGGCCCCTATTTCTACCCTTTAACCCATTACAACTCATGAGGGATTTTGGGACTTGTGCTACGCACGATTAAAATTTACCAAAATATATCAAAAATGCATTACATTCGGCCCTAGGGGACCCCGCTCCAATAGGACCCCAACATAATCTTGTGACTCGTCCCGAGTCACAATGGCACTAGGTTCTTCATCTAATATTCTGTAGCTCTTTGATGGCAGCAGCAAAGGGCACCAAGATTCCTGCACTCTGATTTTTTATGCTTTGCAGGGTATCTACCAGCTTCTGGAAGTTGGCCCTTCTGCGGCCAGGTTGACACTCTGCAGGGTCTGATTGAGGATCTTAACTGCAGCATCCAAATCCTGAGACAACTTCATTGCCTTGTCTGTCCACATCATCATATGGTCAATGAAAATCTGCTTCTTGCGGCGAAGCTCCTAGACCTCATCTCATATAATCTAATTAGTTTGTAGGTGAGCCATGCACTAGGAAGGAATGAAAGTAGGTAAGGCCTCCTGTAGATTATGGAATGCCTACTCCTTAGTGCGCATCTCTTGATTAATCTTCTTGACAAGTGGCTTCATCTGCACAGAGGTCCACAGTCCCATGGCTATCTTGAGTAGCTATGAGCCCTTGTCGACGTTACCTAAAATTATCGCAGATGCTTCTTTGAATAGGGTGGCCCATTGTGCACGCACCTTCAGGGGAGTCTCAGGTTTCATCTTAGCCTAGAATGCTATAATTTATTTTTCAAACTCTCCTTTTACTGCCTGCATTTTTGTTCAGGAATATTTTAAGGCAGCGACAAAACTTTTGATCTTGACCTGCGGCGCGACGGATGCTAGGATGACTATTTCCGAGAGATCGCCGCACAGTCTATCAATTGAGGTTTCCAATTCCGTGCATTGTGCCACAATCACCTACTGTGTTGATTGAGCCTGGAGCGACTATTCTATTTTTCTGCAGTTGTCTACGCTACTTCACTCAACTACTGCTGGGGCACTGCAACTTGTCGGAAATAATTTCTTGGAGAGCATGTAGCTTTCCACTTGGCAGATTTGCGAAATCAATTCTAACCTCAGGGCAGGTTTGCGCCTACATCCGTAGCTCTGACTGATCCACTATCATGGTTGCACCCGGGAAGGGGAAGATTATTCTATCTGATGCTATGGTGATCATAGTTGTCGGCAGGCTCAGTTGAATCAACCTCGCTTGATCCATGCTCACTTGTAAGGTGTCTGCCTTTAGCTGCAAGACCTATAGTGCAGATTGTAAAGCCTCCACCGCAGTATTTTACTATTCCTCCATAGCACTCCATTTGTATTTAGAGATAGACATGACTACGTCCGTAATTTTATCTAGGTCCCTCCTATGTCAGAGTGACCTCTTTGGCTTCGCTAACCTTGGATCCCTTCAGCTTCTTGTGCAGACCTTTTGAAGCTTCTGCACCCCTCTTGGTGTTGTATGGATATTTGACCTCATCACAATCTAGCACATCTAAGCCTTTAAGGTCCACACCCCCCTCACCTCCCTGATCAATCTATTTATCCTTCTATGTTTAAGGCTCCTTCTCGCCTTCCTTTTGTACACCTGGTTCCACCTCCTTATCAGTGCATGGTTTAGCCCCTTTATCCTTATTTCCTGGAGTAGTTTCTTTTCCTGACATTGAGGCTGTAATGGGTTGGGTGGATCCGAGCCTAAATTTCCATGCTTCTAGCCAGGTCACAACAACCCGGTCGACCTCTGCTTCCAAACCATGAACGTCAAGTTATACCACGCAGGATCCTTGGACACCTTGATTTGAACATTTTTCAAAAAATCTAGAAATTGGAAATGATCTTGTAATTTTCATAAACTGTGGGGGATATTCTTGGTTGCGAAGAGTTGGCAGCTGCTAGCGCGCCTTCAAAACGTACCCAAAAAATCTTGTTTTCCTTTATGTGCTTGGGATAAGAGGAATCCCACAAATTGGTATAGTGTGCCCCATCACATATGCCAGGCTCTAATTCCGAGAGCAATGCATCCGACAGAGTCTCCCATGCTATGAGCTTGATAAGTAGAAATATCCAACAGTAGAAAAATGGCTTTCCTAGCTCCTACTCCTTGTGCACATTCTCCAAAAATTCTTCACAGAGGAATTGGGACTAGTTGTAACTTACCCGCTTCTCACATTATCCCACCAATGCAATTACATGCATGGGGACTGTCTTTGGTTGACACTTCCTCATTAATTTTCAGTCGAGGACTAAAGTACCTAGGCACACTCCTGGGTCAGCGATGGTTTGAACCAGGAATCCCCTCTTTTCCCATTCAACCTTCAGTAGTATTTCTTGACCTTCACCGCAACCTTGAGCTCATTGATTTTCCCAAACCAAACCATGGGATGAGGCCCATTCTTGGGAATATTGGTGATTTGATGGATCAGTGCGACATCTATCGGAATTATCCCTTAAATCCATAGGCTCCATTCATGGACTAATTCCAACAATTGGCGCACACATATCGTGGTGATAGGATACTTTCCAAAGTGTGGGATACTTAGCAAATTTAGGACCCTAGTGTTGCTCAGCCTGCACGCCCATGGCATTGGTTCAACCTTCATCACATCCTTGTAGGGTACTCTCTCCAAGTAATACTTCAACGCTATCTCAGGGAATGTTTCTTGGTTTGCGAAATCATAATCGTTGAACTTAACGATTGCAATCTTTCCAAACATATTGCCTTGAAGGGGATGGGCCTACAGGACTAGAGGCATATGAAGTTATTCCTGAACTAAATCCACATTCTCAGTTGCGCATGCAAAGGGCTTGCGTGGATTGACATATGGTGGGTGCCATGAGATGTGCTCCACATACATAGCCTCCTCTGTGGTGCTCATTGGCCTCTTCTAAGGGTCACCCATAGGTGATCTATCCTTCATATCTGGACATAGGGATGTCACATTTCTTAGGGATTTTCGTGGCTTTGAGGTGGACCACTTTGATATTTTTAATTTTCCCTTAGTCGATGTGGACACAACTTCTTGAACCTTGGGGATCACTTCGTGGACATCATCTGATCTAGGTTCAGTCGATTCTATGAGAGGCGCATAGTGCTCCTCAGATGGTGTTCTCTTCAGAGTGCTAGTAGTCATTCTTAGGTGGAAGATAAATTTGGAATTTCTCACGTCAAATGGGGTCTCTCTTTCAGACATACAGTGCTCATAGACAAGGGTACAACACAAATCATGGATAAACTTGGGCACAAAGTATTTAGAAAGCAAAGGAACCAATAGCGACCCATTCCCTTTCATTTATAGGTAATACCAAATAAAAATGGTTATATCGTCAATTAATTCCACTTAACTCCATAAAAACAATCGAAAATCCCACAAGATATCTTCATTAATTGTGTAAAACCCACTTCATCCAATGGTAAAATTACTTTTTCACCCATTTTCACTGTTCCAACGGTTAGTTTCTTTCCCTGTGCATCACCCCTATGCTTGTGTCACACCTATCTGCATCATTCCTCTATGCCACGCGTAGCCCCTTTAATTGTTATGCTTCGACCATATAGTCATTTGGTCGACACGGGATTGTCCCTATACGGCTTCAAATAGCTCCTATTGAAATACTTGGGGAGACTCTCACCACGCAGCATGGCCAAGCATATCACACCTCCATGAGTGATTTCCTTCACAATGTAAGGCAGTAACCTATTGTTAGCTTTAGGGGGCATCATATGTTACATAGCAATTTGTCATTGTCCCTGCAATTCCTCATCCCGCACGTTGGAGGGCTTATTCCGTGACCTGTGAGCAGTGACATGACCTAAAACCACTTTCATGGCATTCCCCCGGACAAGGACATTCATTCCCCTGAAGACAATTCCTTGTGAAAAACCCTAAAAATAGCCTTTTTGTCCTTGGCGCGACTAGCCAGTTTAGACCTCGCGCCAATGGGGTAAATCCTCCAAAGAGGGCGCGCCAGCTGGCGCACTGTCACAGTGTTATACCCGCACCAGGATTATTAAGGAGTGTTTTTTAAAAATAAATGGTGGAAGATTGAATCCAACCAATTCCTGAACTAGTCTCTAAATTGAGTTGGGACGTTTGGCTCCGGATCTCCATGTAGAGGAAGTGGTTTTCCACCTCTCATGGAAGCTTCCTTAAGGATAGGGCCAATCCCATGATTATAGGGATCCCAACTCCCCTTCCACCATCTATATAAGCTTGCCATTTTCCTTTGCAAGCTAGCCTTCAAGAACCTTCAAGAGCCTTCAATATCCTAGAGAATGCTGCAAGAGCCTTAATAGTCCTCAAAGAGCCAAATTAGTAGCAAGGAGATTATTGTCAAGACAACCGAAGAGAGAGGCTCGTCCCATTCCCGATGAGCTTTATTGAGACATATTCCGCTGTTGACCCATCGAAGGAAGGTCCAGCGTCAGAGCACAGGTTGTATCTTTCTTTGTATTGATTAATGATAAGCGACTTTGGTTATGGTTCCACTCATATTTTTCATTGTGATCATGAGTTGTGTCTTCTCTGACTGATACATAATTACATATATTGGGTTTTACGCTTGTGTGCTTGTCGTGTTTCTTGTATGTGGAAGTGTTTGATCGCGACAAGCAGGAGAATTTTGATCTGCCAGAGCAAGGAAACGAGAGCGCTATCTTCTCTGTGAACAATAGCGTTGGACTTAAGGTAGGCTTTCTCGCAATTTGGTCTATTGTAATTAGGAACTTGCGCCTTAGCATGACACGATTGTTGCTAGACCTGATCTAGGCTAGTAGGGATCACCTCTATCCGCAAAGGGGATTTACCTCTACAACAAATTGGCGACTCCACTGGGGAGACGTAGATTTGGAGTATTGTCTTGTCTTTTCAGTCGATTCTTGACTTTGCTTGCTTGATCAGCTCTTTTGGGCTAGCTCTTTCGTGTGTTTGGCTTTTGTTTAGCTTCAACATCACTAGTCTATTTCTTGGATTGCTCTTTTTTATTTTTTCTTAGTAAACTCGACTGGCGCACTTATTGGCCTGACAGTCTCGCCAATTGGTGCATGTTTCCAATGTATTACCCGTGCCAATGTTGTTCTGGTGCTAGATTCAGCCTGACAGTTGCACCAATTCTGTAAGGTGCTAGGGTTTTCTCTGTCGTGAGCTTTCTGAGTTTGATCTGTGATTTTGGTTTCATTTTTACGACTGCTTGAGTGTTCTGGAGCCATGTTTGACTTACTTTGGCCTTCATCCTTTTGCTTTTTTCCCTCTTCTATAAATTTTACATTCTAGCCCTAGGGCATCTAGGTGCTATAGTGTGTTGAGCCTCTCGTGGGATTTTTTGGCTTCTATCTGTTACGTCAACTTTGTGATTGCTTCTCTCCATTCGTTTGGTGGTTTTATATCATTTTGTTGCGTTCTTTGAGTGATTGGTTTCTTCCTCATTCGATTTTCGCCTTGTCTTGTTTTGGGCCTAGATTACATGGTTCATTTGATTCTTTGGGATTCTTTTGGTTTCGAGGGATTGTTTTGTTAATTTGAGGTCTGATTGTGTGTTTGCATTGAGTGAAACTTGCTTTTTTTTACTCCTTTGCTATTGCTTCTCAAATTTCTCGTTTCATTAGTTTTCATTTGTTTAGTGCACTTTTCTCTCAAACACTGAAAATAAAAAAAATATCTTTTGCTCTTGATTAGTTAATGCAAATTGAATCTTTTCTCTGTTATTAGTGATTTATAACTCTGAAAGAAAAGCTTTTTAGTTTTCATTAGCTTGCATTAGAGACATTAGTGATTGTTTTCTAGTCATTTAGTTATTGTATGAAAAGATCTTAACTCTCTCATAATTAGCTTTCATCGAATGAAATGATATACTGTGGCATGTAGTGTGCATTTAGGAGATTTTGAGACATAACACTCGCTAGGGCCTGAAAATTGAAACATAATTGAAGATTAACATTAAAATTTATTCAATTAACCTAAGGAAGCATTGAAACCTAATGAAATATTTAGAGGTCTAGGCTAGAGACGTGTTCCGGTGTCGTTAAACCTAGTAGCTGTCGTTCGCCTCTTGGCTTTAGATAGCACTAGTACGGACTTGTGCTCCCCGTACCATCACGTACATAAAGGGAGACCCCACTAGTTTGCCATCCTTTATCCATAGGAAACCAAGTCTGTAGCCCTATACCTGTGATACGCCAGACACAGCATTCGGGGATATTGCCTACACATACATTAAGTCCTTGGTGGATTTCTCTTTCATTTTGAAACCAAGGTGTATATTGCAGTTCACAGTTATCTAGTACACCCTTTTGCCTAGATTTCTAGAGTAGTCATTTCAATCTTTTATGACTCTTTAAACTGAAAAGATCATCAAGCACTTGTCCTTTCATGCTTGTTTCCAATCTGAAAGAGATAGAGTCACATTTTTCCTATTTCTCGACTCTTAAAAGATGAAACAACAGAGTTTTGTTTCAATGTTTTAAAATTAACTGCCCACAAAATATTCCTGATCAAAGTTAGTTTCCTTAGGGTGTTGTTCTGAAGATCGTTTCTGATGGAAACTTTTCCGAATTTTTCCAACCAAGGAATCCCCCCCAATGGGAATTTTGGTCATTTTCCTCCTTTTGGGAATGTTGGTGCTCCTTATATGGCAACGTTGTCCCTTCCTGGTGTTGGAAATATGATGCAGAGTGTTGTCCTTGATGGCAACCCACTGAATGGAGATGAAGACATGCGACTGTTGACATGTGTTGTCCTTGATGGCAATCCACCTGATGAAGTTATTCTTGACTTGATAGACTTGGTAAATGATGTAAATCTGATGTTTGTTGACAATATGATGCTGAGTGTTGTCCTTGAAAAGCAACCCACTTGATGAATATGATGACAACTTACTTGATGAAGTTGTGCTTGAGAGAATATGTTCCTGATGAAGGAAATATGATGTTTCTACAGTGTGTACAGAAGGCAATGAAGAAAGGAATTCAGAATGTGCTCAAAATATGATGAAAAGAGTATGTCTCTTTGTATACACGGATTTGCCTAGGGGAAGTCGCGTATGCACGCGGAAAATAACGTGCCAAGTCGCGTATGGGCAAAAGCGCTCAAAAAGTGCAAAACCAAGGGTAACCACCATAGTATTGACCCATTGTATTAGGTAATGATCCGCCTAATTGACCCCGTCCAGGTAGTTTTGGGCTCATGGTATTGTTTTGGCCCATGGTATTGAAAAAGGGGCTCATGGTATTGAAAAAGGAAAACCTATATAAGGAGAAGAAATTCATTGTGCAAATCATGAGGGTGGGTGCAAGATGTCTGAGCTTGAATGAATACTTCTCTTTGAAGTAGATCTGAATGGAAAGGGTTACACTTGAATGTTGAATCTGAATGTATGATGCACCAATGATGAAGAAGGGGATCTAGATCTGAAATGCATTTGTATTTGCTAGATCTGATTATGGAAGGCATAGATCTGTGATGAGGCGAACATCTAGGCGAACATATGTCTGAAGCAAAAGGGTAGATCTGAACTGAATATTTGATCTGATGAAGTATGCTGCTCTGTAATGATTGAAGAACTATACGCTACTTCGCCACGAAGGAAGCGCGTATATACGCGGCTTCAGCTAAGAGAAAGCGCGTATGCGCAATAAAATATACACTGAGGTATACGCTGGTTTGTTTGGACGGAAGCGCGTATATATGCGACATCAGTGAAGTGAAAGCGCGTATGCAAACTAGGGTTTGCTGAAACAAAGGGTATGAAATATCTGATCTATTCAGCTATGTTTCTGCTATCTGATCTGTGTTGTTAAGCATCTGTTGGTGATGAATGTTTGTGCTTAAAAAGTTTGGAAAGGGTCCAGTCTGGAAATATGATGAAAAGTGGCCTGCAAGTGGTGTTCTATTGAAGTTGTTGGATCCAGTGTGAAAATTGATGAAACGTGGTCCAAGGTGGTGCTGAAGGTTGTAGCCTTCAGTCAGGGGGTTGTAGCTCCCTTCCAGGTGAGGCTGGTAAACAAGATCGGGGGGTCGTAGCTCCCTTCCAGGTGAGGCTGGTAAACGAGATCAGGGGGTCATAGCTCCCTTCCAGGAGAGGCTGGTAAACGAGTCAGGGGGATGGAGCTCCCTTCCAGGAGAGGCTGGTAAACGAGTGCAGGTGGGTGCCTGCGTGCTGGTCAAGTCTGCGCCAGCACATATGTTGTAAGACGTTTTCTCTATAATAAAATATTGAAGGCTGAGCAACTGCAGTGGTGGTTTTCTCCCGATTTGGGTTTCCACCTAAAAATCCTGGTGTTCATGTGTGATGCTTTGTGTGATGGTTTATTATGTTCTTACTGCACATGTTTACTGTTTATTGAACATCTGATGAATGAATGATGGAATAATATAAGTGAAGATTTAATGACAGATCTAGATCTCTGTGTATACACTAGTTTCATAAAGGGGATCCGCGTATATACGCTAGTTTACTGAAGGAAAGTAGCGTATGGGTTTTAAGGAATGAAAAAGTAAAAAGATTTGATTATGCAGTAAATACTGATTCACCCCCCCCCTCTCAGTATTTTTCCCAACAATTGGTTTCGGAGCAGGTCCTTGTGCAGAAGCTTGATCGCTTAAAGGAGATTCGTCGCAATGGGAATTCAAGAAGGAGTAATGTCTATAAAGCCACCTCTATTCAATGGAAGAAATCTGATATTCTGGAAGGTACGTACAAAATCATATCTGCAAAGTCTTGGTGCAGATGTATGGGCAATCGTGGAAGAAGGTTATCAATACCCGGCAAGTATTCCTACTGATGCAGCAGAAAGGAAGAAGTATGAAATCAATGCCAAAGCAGTGAATGTCTTGTTAGGAAGCATGTATGAATCAGAATTTGCTAAAGTGATGCAGCTACATTCAGCAAAAGAAATATGGGACAAAATCATTCTGAGCTATGAAGGAGACACAAAGGTAAAAAGTGAAAAACTCCAAACTCTTAGAATTGAATATGAAAATTTGAAGATGCATAGTGATGAGAGTGTTGCCAATTTCTTTCTTCGTCTGGATGATATTGTAAATCGAATGAGAAATTTGGGTGAAACCATAACTGATACTACTCTGGTGGAAAAGGTCTTAAGATCCTTGACTTCAAAATTTGACTCTAAAGTTTCGGCTATTGAAGAAAGGCAAGATCTGCAAACTCTTTCTATTGTTCAATTGCATGGTATTCTGACTGCTTTTGAAATGAGACAAGGAGGTCCTTCCCAAATCAGAGAAGCTGCTTTTAAGGCATCTACAAAAGGAAAGGAAAAGGAAGTTGTCAAAGAATCCAGCTATATATTCGATGAAGAAGAAGCGAATTTCGTGAGAAAGCTCCAACTAGGTACTGGAAGATTCAAAGGTAAGCTTCCATTCAAATGTTTTGAGTGTGGAAAAGTTGGTCATTATGCTGCTAAATGTCCTTATAGAGAAAAGCATGGTAAAGGGAAACAATTTGAGAAGAGAAAGAGTTATTATGCAAAAGAAGATGATGATGAAGTGTCCAGTGAAGATGAAGAAGATTCTGACCAAGATCTGAAAGTGCTCATGGCTAAGAAGAAAAAGAAGAAGGTTACTCGAGGAAAGGAGATACCTCAGAAATCATGTATAGCAAAAATTGAAGAAGATGAAACAGATTCTGACAAAGATCTACAAGCACTCATGGCAAAGAAGAAAAAGGAGAAGGCCACTTGTAATACTCTTCTTTGTGCAAACAATAGTAAAGATAGTGAAAGTAAAGTTGTGGATCTAGAAGAAGCTCTCAAGATTAAAGAAGAAGAACTACAAAGTTCATACAATAAGCAAGAAACTATCTACAAAGAGATGATCTCACAAATGAAAGATCAAATAGAAATGCTGAATGAACAGGTGGAAAAGTATCAAAGGTTTCATACTTATGCATCCAATCGAATTAAAGATCTAGAAGCAGATCTTGAAAAATCAAGCAAGAAGAATGAAGGACTTGAAGCTGCTATCATATTTCTGCAAGCAGAGCTAGAAGCATCAAGTAAGGAAAATGAGGAACCTCTACAATCCTTTGAAAAGGAAGGCCTTGAAGCAGAAATCATCTCTCTCAAAGAAGATCTGGAAAAATCAAATAAGAAGAATGAAGAGCTGCAACAAACATGTGAAGAAAGCGAAAATTGGTTGAAAGAAGAGATTCTAAATCTGAAGGATCAAGTAGAAGATGGAAGAAGGAAAGAAGAAAGCATGACAAAGCAATGTCAAGCCTTGGAAGTTGAGGTAAACATTCTCAAAGGTAAATTAGAAGAAAAGGTAAAACTTTTGAGGTTTCAAGATAGTACTAATATTTTGGACAATATTCTGAGTAATCAAAGGTCTCCTGCTATCAAACTTGGTCTTGGTTTTCATGAAACTGTTAAAGGAGAATATAGCTCACAAGGAAGTGCTAAAAATTCAGAGGATGTCAATGCAAAACCTAAAGTGTTGAAAGAAACAAAAGATCGACCAACAATCATGAATTCTCAAAGGAATTCATTCAAGAACGTTGAATGTTTTAAATGTCATAATTATGGGCATGTTGCAGCAAATTGCAGGAGCAGATCATTTCAGCCACAAACAAACAGGTTCTACTCAGAAAGGTACTCTAGTTTCTTCAAGGGATATTGTTTCTCATGTAACATGTATGGACATAAAGCAGTTGATTGTAAAAGGAGGAAGAATAGAAATACTCATTATGATTCTTATGTTTATTTCTCTGGCCACATGAGATGTTATGCTTGTAACAAGTATGGACATGTAGAAAAGGAATGCAGGATGAGCAGATCTGGGAAAGTGGACAATTTTCAGCACACAGTTGGAAAGCTCAAACAAATTTGGAAGAAGAAGGAGGACCGATCAGAAACGTAGGGAATTCAGACCCTACTGCAGTCATCTACTTCTGGAAGCTGACTTCTCTAATTGACTGCAGGAATGATGTGGGATACATTATGAGATTTAGTAATGTATAGTCACAAGGGGAGCAATGCATGATGACTCTCATGGTTGATTTGATTATTCTGGTTATATGCATTTCTGACAGTGCATCTGATATGAAGAAGATAGGTACAGGAAGAACAAATTCAGGGGGAGATGAAGGAATGTGAAAAATTTCTATGCTTCACTTTCCATACGCGGGTTCTATGAACAAAAGTAGCGTATACACACGAGTTCCAGCAAACAAAGTCGCGTATTCATTAATGATCAGAGAATTTATATGCTAGCTGAAGATCTGGAGCAGAGGTTCAGGGGGAGCATCATTCTGACTGATAATAACTGTAGTTTTGACTATGTATCAGCTTAATTTCTCAGTTCTAAATGATGATGATATGATACTTGATGTCTTATGTTGAAGATTATGGATGAGTTCTGTTTGTTGAAGAGTATTCGTTGCTGAGATGAAAGTCTTAGTATTCAGAGATAAGGACAGATCATGCAGAGATGGTTGCTGATGACTTGCTGTTGAAGGTGTTTCAGATTGCACAAGTTAAGGAAGAGCATTGGTTCAGGGGGAGCAGCAGGTTGAATACTAATGATTGTATTATTGGCAATATGACTGCTTATTCTTTGGTTATTGTGATACTCATGCTCAAATGATGATGGCTTGGTACATGGTTTATGATGATGAGACGTTGAATGAGCTGTGTTTACTGCTTGCTGAAGTTTATCTGTTGGATGAAATTGGAAGTCTTATGATTCAGAGATAAGAATAGTTCATGCAGAGCTTGTTACTATGGTTGAGATATTTTGCCTACATATGTTACTTCATGTTAAATTTTGAAGATCATGGTGATGTTGGACCACATGGATGATTGCTTGACACCTATGTGAAGATGTTGTTCTGATATGAGAATCTCTCTTGGAAAGATTGTATTGATGCTACAAAGAATCTGAAGGCTTGGTTACTATTGTGCTGATGCTACAACCGTTGGATGACGCTTGAAGACACAACTACACTATTCTATCTATCTGTAGTCCAGGGAAGCATTCAAATGTCTCAGAAAGAAGCTGAACACTGTCTTTGCCTTACAAAGAATCAGATCTAGTTGAAATTTAGAAGATGTCTTGGGATACGCGGGTTTCCTGAAACACAGTCGCGTATATACGTGAGTTCCTGCACAGAAAACCGCGTATGACTAATTGCTGACAATTTTTGGTTGGTTCAGCTCTCTTCAGCACAGCTGCAATGCTGTTTGGTATCTCTGATACTGTTTGGTATCTCTGGTGGTGTTCCAGTTCTCATAATTCTGTTTCTAATGTTTTGATGAAGATGCCTTGATGATTTGTTGGTGAAAGTATTCAGGATGCACAAACTAAGGGGGAGCCTTAGTCATATGAAAAGGATGCATGGATGCACAGATTCAGGGGGAGAATTAGCGTTGCTGAGTATAATGCATTGTTGGCATTATGATGGTTCTGTTATATGATCTCTCTTGAGGTCTTCTTGGTATTGGTCATGAAAAGTCATATTTGTATTTTTGATGAAAAGGTCATGTTGAGACCCTTGATGTAAAATCTGTAATATTTAGTCATGTATGAACTTGTCAAATTTGTAAACCCACTTGGTTGGGTAGCTGAGTCAATTTTTGTAAACCCACTTGGTTGGGTAGCTGAATTGAAATGTGTAAACCCACTTGGTTGGGTACTTGAGTCTCATATGTAAATCCACTTGGTTGGATATTTGATGTAAGTATGAGTCTTTGGTGATAGGAAGAGTCATGTACTTTATGAAAAATTTGTTTGAAGATTCAGCATGAACTCAGGGGAGCTTGGCCACTTCAGCACATATCATATCTGCAGAATGCTTCTTCCACATGAGGAGAACAGGGGGAGAATTTTGGTTTTTGATCCGTCCTTTGCCCTTGATGTCAAAGGGGGAGAGTGACATGGTGTTTGACTAAAGAGAAGATAATGATGTGACATATTTGGGAGAGTGACATGGTATCTATCTGCTGTGGTAACCAAACACCATCGTGGTTGCCATCAAGTCCAAAGGGGGAGATTGTTGGAAATATGATGCAGAGTGTTGTCCTTGATGGAAACCCACTGAATGGAGATGAAGACATGCGACTGTTGACATGTGTTGTCCTTGATGGCAATCCACCTGATGAAGTTATTCTTGACTTGATGGACTTGGTAATCTGATGTTTATTGACAATATGATGCTGAGTGTTGTCCTTGAAAAGCAACCCACTTGATGAAGATGATGACAACTTACTCGATAAAGTTGTGCTTAATGAAGAAAATGTGATGTTTCTACAGTGTGTACAGAAGGCAATGAAGAAAGGAATTTAGAATGTGCTCAAAATATGATGAAAAGAGTATGTCTCTTTGTATACGCGGATTGGCCTAGGGGAAGTCGCGTATGCACGCGGAAAATAACGTGCGAAGTCGCGTATGGGAAAAAGCGCTCAAAAAGTGCAAAACCAAGGGTAACCACCATGGTATTGACCCATTGTATTGGGTAATGATCCGCCTAATTGACCCCGTCCAGGTAGTTTTGGGCTCATGGTATTGTTTTGGCCCATGGTATTGAAAAATGGGCTCATGGTATTGAAAAGGGTAAACCTATATAAGGAGAAGAAATTCATTATGCAAATCATGAGTGTAGGAGCAAGATGTCTGAGCTTGAATGAATACTTCTCTCTGAAGTATATCTGAATGGAAATGGTTACACTTGAATGATAAATCTGAATGTATGATGCACCAATGATGAAGAAGGGGATCTAGATCTGAATTGCTCTTGTATTTGCTAGATCTGATTATGGAAGGCTTAGATCTGTGATGAGGCGAGCATCTAGGCGAACATCTGTCTGAAGCAAAAAGGGTAGATCTGAACTGAATATCTGATCTGATGAAGTATGCTGCTCTGTAATGATTGAAGATCTATACGCTACTTCGCCGCGGAGGAAGCGCGTATATACGCAGCTTCAGCGAAGAGAAAGCGCGTATGCGCAATAAAATATACACTGAGGTATACGCCGGTTTGTGTGGACGGAAGCGCGTATATACGCGAAATCAGTGAAGTAAAAGAGCGTATGCAAACTAGGGTTTGCTGAAGCAAGGGGTATGAAATATCTAATCTGTTCTACTATGTTTCTGCTATCTGATCTGTGTTGATATGTATCTGTTGATGATGTATGGTTGTGCTTCAAAGTATGGAAAGGGTCCAGTATGAAAATATGATGAAATGTGGCCTGCAAGTGGTGTTCTATTGAAGTTGTTGGATCCAGTGTGAAAATTGATGAAACGTGGTCCAAGGTGGTGCTGAGGGTTGTAGCCTTCAGTCAGGGGGTCGCAGCTCCCTTCCAGGTGAGGCTGGTAAACGATTCAGGGGGTCGTAGCTCCCTTCCAGGAGAGGCTGGTAAACGAGCGCAGGTGGGTGCCTGCGTGCTGGTCAAGTCTGCGCCAGCACATATGTTGTAAGATGTTTTCTCTATAGTAAAATATTGAAGGCTGAGCAACTGCAGCGGTGGTTTTCTCCCGACTTGGGTTTCCACCTAAAAATCCTGGTGTTCATGTGTGATGCTTTGTGTGATGGTTTATTCTGTTCTTACTGCACATGTTTACTGTTTATAGAACATCTAATGGAATGGATGATGGAATGATATAAGTGAAGAACTAATAAACGAATTAGATCTGCGTGTATACGTGGAGTTTTATGAAGGATATCCGCGTATATACGCTAGTTGTGACAAAGTAGCGTATGGGTTTTAAGGAATGAAAAAGTGAAAAGTTTTGAGTATGCGATAAATGCGATTCACCCCCCCCTCTCGGTATTTTTTTAACATTAACTACCGAGACCATGTTACATTGAACATTGCCACCTTTGTATCGTAACATTCCTTACATACCCGACCTGGCACCAACACCCTTCTAACACGCGTGAGTTTTCACCACCCGCATTTAATTTCGTCATTATTTGGCATGGGTGGTAGTACCCTACATCGTCTCCTCATGTCCACATCAACTATCCATGTGGTACACTGACTCCACCTTACCTGCGTCATTCGAATTAACCGGTTGACACCGCGATTAGGGATCCCGAGTATCCTCATTATCCCTATCAACAATTTCCTATAGAGATTGTAGCTTCTCCACCTATACCATTTTGGCTTGGTTGATGTCCGGTTGTCACACCTGACAGTACAACTCTAGTTCTCCAAGTAGTCGATTTGCTTCATTCACACAAGTACGAATATGTGATGAGATAAGGTAACCAATGCTTGGAAGAATATCATTTTATTTCACAAAAGATTAGACAAGTTGTTCACCGACTTCGACTAATTTCTCCCAACACATCTTTGCTGTTCCCCTACGAACACTTGTTACCATGGCTGAATCCCCCTCTACTATAGTCCTACGATATTGTTCTCTTACAACTATCAAAATGCCTTGTTTTACCGACGCATGATTTTGGCCGTTGTTTGTAGCGAATCCAAAATCAGTCACATAAATTCTACTTACTAAACCCTTTGAATCACGAAATATACCTCTTTCTCTGCTTGACCCAAATTACCTTTAGAGGCCCCATCATAATTAAGATTAATAACCTCCTATTGTAGAGCATTGAATTAATCGTACGGATGTCTTCCCAAGGTTTTTTTGTTTCCATGAAATTTGGGCGGGAGTTGGGGTTTCAAGTTAAACATAGCTAAAATCCTATCCTCATACCCATTAGCTTAGGTCATCTTCATGCCATTTCTCGGTGAGGAGGTTTCTACGATATTCTAGAACCACTTTCCATATCTCTTCAATTTGTTGATACTCATCTCTGAATGTTCTCCAATTTCTTTCTTTCTAGGCGACCCATGAAATCCCATAAAGAGTCCCCACGCTATGTTAAGAACAAGGCTTTTATGCCCTCCTTTTCTACGGACTTCAATTGTATGCACAAGGGCTCTTGTTATCCCTATCTTTTTATTGAAAAGAGGGAGGAAAGGTTTTTCCCACAAGGTCTTAGCGACAAAGAAGTTATTCAATAGGTGTTCCAATGTTTCTACATTCTTCTTGCATAGTATATGTCGGTCGGCCATGCATTCCTTTCTTCTCTGACTTCGATCCTGGTAAGAATCTTTCCATGACTAAGTAGCCACAAAAGTATTCAATTTTTGGCCATTGTTTTTTCACGACCATATTTTTTTTTCCAAAGTGGTACAACTACATTATGAATGTTATTTGATTTTATGTATTGGCCTTCTTGTATTTTTGAACATGCCCTTCCATTGCAATACCCCCATATGAGTATATCCGCTCGTGTTGCTATTTGTTATTTTCTAGATTTAAGTTCTTTCACATAGTTTTTTCCCATTGACAAGTTTCTAGAGAATTCTTCCCTTTGGTCTTTAGCTTCTACATTTTTGCCATTGAAGCTACATCCCACTTCATCCCGAGGTGTGCTATTGTCTTAGTATTAAGCTGTTAATGAATAGGAAAATCTCCCCGAAATCAATTTCTATTTGAATATTTTCTCATGTTGTTGTCATGATTCCTCCAAAGCCAGGCAATGTCGCATCCTCTAATTTCCCATTGTGTTCTCGGATGAGATATCTATTTAGTTCTATCAAGTTTCAAATAATGGATCCTTTGGGGGTCATTGAACTTTTAATTTCCTTACAATAGTTAAGGAAATTTCATTCTTGATAGAGATTATTTTCCACCAAATCTCTACCCCATTGTATCCATATTTACCGGAGCTTAGCTCCCATAGCAGTCTAGCAAATATGGATCTCTTAACCCCAAACCCATCTAGGTCCTTTTATTTTGGCAGCTTATCCCATGAAAGGAGAGCCCATTTCACGAGGGCTTGTTGAGATCCTGCACGTAGGATGTTTTTAAACGTCTTAGCCATATCATTACAACAAATTTTGGCGTTTCCAATCCGAAGTTGATAGATGGGAATGGATTGTAAGACTATTCTTAACATAACAACTACGACTCGAGCATTAAGCTTTTAGAAATACCCAATTTTTTAAGTCGGTATCCGATTAATGAGATATTTCCACCCGGAGACCGAAAGAGAATTTAGATTGAGAGGGATTCCTAAATATTTCATAAGGAAAGATCCAATGTTGAATCCCAGGTAGGCAATAGGAATCTTTGGGAGATAATATTAGTATTAAATATAAACAATTTTATTTGTCATTATTGATAAGAGTTCCGGAGGCTTCCATGGAAGTCTTTAAGAATGGATAGAATTTACTTAGATTCTTTTTAAGAGTGGCTTGACGGAAGAGCATAATGTCATCTACAAGTTTGTTGGTGCGAAAGTTTTAAACTTTCCCAAAAGATGAGCCTTTAAGTTGACACTCACGGATCTTACTTTTGTCATGCCAACCAAGGCCTGCTGTAATAATGATAAAGGAAGAGAGAAAAGCGGGATCATTGTCTTAAAGCAAGTAGCATTAAAAGGGAGTTGAAGAGGAACTCCATTAAGAAGAATAAAGTAATTAGGAGAAGAAATAAAAGGCATTATCCAATAGATCCATGCTCAATCAAATCCAAACACACTCAAGAATAGCTTTAAAGATAATTTCACGGCTAAGACGGTCATATGGTTTGATAGATCAAGTTTGATCAACATACCTTTAGCTTTAAGGGTGCGAGTAGGCGGTGAATAATTTCTTGTGCATGGTAGTTATGCTATCCAAAATTTGTTTTTCCTTTCACAAAACACCTTTGCTCTTAGGAGATATTAGGACCATAAGAATAGGTCTCATGTGATTCACGATAATCATGAGATATGATCTAATAAATTACATTGCATAAAGCTATATGTCAAAAACTTATTTTTCGTCTGAACTCTCCTGGCTTTGGAATTAAGGAAATGAGGGTGGAATTTAGGGTTGGATATACCTATATTAACGTGGCGGAGACTCCTCTACTAATTCCCATATGTCACTACCCATGAAGGACGAGGTGCATGGTGAGAATTCTGCCATAAATCCTTGTCGGCCCACGCCAGATTTTTCTTGCATGAGACCTTTGACCACTTCTTCTACTTCCTTTATGGTGATCTCTCTTAGAAGAGAAAGATGTTGTTCATGATTGAATATAGAGAAGGTATGTTTTGTGTTATACGTTCGATGGCTACCAATCTATGTTTGTTTGGTTATGTTAGAATATGGGCTGAAGTGATTCACTAACAAAGGCTTCCATATCATTATGTTGTAGAAAGCATGTGTCCTGCGGGTCCTTCGAAAAAGATACGATTATGTTGTCTCTTGTATGTGGTAGCCTTATGAATGTATTTTTGTCCCCTTCTCTTAGCCATTGTATACGCAAAATTTTTGTTTCCATTGGATTTCTTGTTGTTTCCTATTTAGCTCTTAAAGGATTTTACTTAGAAAGGTTCCCTTCCTTACTATCACTGAAATTCTCTAGTCTCTCCCTTAGAATCATTTTTTGTTGAATTTGTTTCATTTTCTCCTTGTAATCTTTCCTTATCCTAATGAGATGTTTCCAAAGCTCTTTTTTATTCCATTTTTTTACCTATAAGTATTTTCGATGAAGTTGGAATGAATGCATCCTATTTTGACCTTGGGCTTGACTTTATTTCCACCATCCTTTAGCTTTTTCTCGAATTTTGGATCCCATGGCTAAAAAGCTTGAAATCAAAAATGTTATTTCTTATTACATTCCTTCATGTCAACCTCCATACATATCGGCCGGTGGTCGACAAAAGTTGGAAGGATAGTGGCACTCATAAAATACATCACTACTCGGCATCCCAACACAAACCTCGCGGTGGAAAATTAGCAAGACCCGAGAAAGGCTGCGGCTACTGTGGCCAGGGTGGTCGGATGCAGCTAATCACGATTGACTTGGATCTTGGGCGGATCCACATGCACTTTCATCGATAATGTATCGAGATATTGGGCCCGGGTCGTGGACATTTCATTTCTCCAGAATTGGCACATAACTTGTGTTGCAGCGCAGTGTTTGGAAGAGGACTTCTCGGATGTGGTGGAGGTGCTCTTCCCAAGTACGGGTTTCGAAGATGGGAATGTCGGCTCAAGTATTCCTCACGATGGGTTGGCGAATGGACACGAGATGTCATCCATCAACCTCATGAAGGTTGCGGGAGAATTTCGTCAATTTGAAAGGAATGATGAGCCATTCAAAAAGGCCCTCCCTTGGCTTTGAGCGGTCTTCCACACATCAAAGGGTTCGATTGGTGCACTGGTGAGTACCCAAACTTCAAGTCGATCTTCTGAAAATATTTTTCCCCTTTGAGTTGAGTCGAGAAAGGTCATCGATATATGGGATTGGGTACCTATTAGCGATCAGTCTTGTTCGGCCGCCCGGTGGTCAATACGGTCTCGAAGTCCCATCCTTCTTGCCTGGCCACCAACATGACCCGAGGCTCCCACGAGGGTGATGACCTTAGGCTGGATGTGACCTTTACTGCGGCAACTCCACAGATACTGCACTCTTGATTTCATCATTCTCTAGAGCGGAGCACCTATAGATCGGTCCATTGGGTAGAGGTGTGCTTGGGTTTTTAGGTCGATGGGGTGCTTCACACGAAAAATGTAGAGGCACCCACAGCTGGGTGAGAGGTGAAGATGTCCCAGTACTCCTCCACAACCTTGTCCATTGTTGTTGTTGTTGTGGAGGAGCCATGTCTAGAGGTCAGTGGCCATAATATTCTTCTTTCCCTAGGGGCGGATCATTAGGAAAACAATTTTTCTCCTGGTTTGAGGATATGAGATTACTGCATTGTTTCGCGGTGACCAAAGAGATAGTGGGAGGAAGTGGTGCCTGCGGTATCTGTCTAGGTGTTCCCAAAGTAACAACCACGACCGAAGGCGGAGACTCATACACGACATGTCACTTCCACAGAAAGTATGGTTGGCCTAATAATACATCATAAACATCAATAGAGAGCGATGCCACATAATACCTCATCCGTTGAAAGGGCTTGATGCTATAGGAAAGGCGACCTTTGTTGGTCGACGTGGAGATCTGTCCTTGGTGAAGCCACCCCAGGTGGTGTATGGTTGTGGGTGCGCGTAATGGTCGAAAAAGCCCAACCGTTTCATGACATCTTTTGAAATGAGGTTCTTTTTGAGCTCCCCATTATCGATAATGAACCATAGTGGGGAACCCTTTACCAACATGCGGGAGTGGGCGGGAAGCGTTACTGCCTCCCTTTGGATCTTGGTTCCTCCTTACGGATCTTCATAGTGGAAACGCGGTGGGGTTGGGCTACTCTGACATCAATAATCTACTTCCCTTTCTCATTCACCTTCTCCAAGTTATGATTCCAAAGCCCTCTCATCTTGGTCACGCGTCGGTAACGGCACGACACTCACTTGTGTTGTGAGTGAAGCTCTTATGGAACTCACACCACTTTCGTGTCCTTCTTTGGCTTCGCGGTGTTGTTCCTTGCTTGTGTCTTTGGCGAGGTTGTCTTGGTGCATGCCATGCCTTGGATTTCTCCTTTTTTATGAGGTTTGAGGCACCTTTTCCCTTGCTTTTGATTCGCGGATCAAAGTATCGCTTGGTATTTTTGAATTTCTTGCTCAATCTTGGCGGCATACCGGTATGTTGTACCCGGTGAGGAGATGTCGAGGAATTCCATTTCCTCACAAGATGTATCTATGCGAAACAACCGCGAATACTTTCAGCACCAAATGTTTCCTGCGGAATCTTTGATACCCAACATTGTGTGCGGGGTATGGAAAGCGATTTGTTGAGCTCATGCACATCTTGATCCCTTTGTTGCCGCAACGTGGTCCATTGTATGTACTTGTCCTCCTGTCTCCACGGGATAGTATTGTTTCCTTGATGGCATCCCGGAAAATAATTCCAGAGTACGGTACGATTGAGAACAAAGAGGGGTTATATCTGCGTCACTTTTTCTCACAATAGGTTTTCCCACTAGTCCCATAACATGTAGCTTTGAGGAGTGAAAAAATAACCTTCTCCCAGTTGGAAAAGTCAGAAGCGAGAAATATCCTTTTTAATAGATTCAACCATCTATCTACAACATACGCATCCTATTTGACCCTCAAATATGGGAATGTCAAAAAGTTGCCCAGCACGCTTCGCGATTTAGCGCTCCCGGAGTGGGCACTTTGTTGGATGCGGATCTCTTGTTGCGAGTGAAGCCGATCGTTGAAGGATGCGGGAGAAATTTATCCATCATCGCGTTCCTTTATTTTTCGAGGGCCTCCTCGAAAGATATTTTGAGAGGATCTCCTGCTCCCTCATCTTTCACTTTTCATCCCCCCATGAGGCGTCGAAGTCGAGGGTTTGCGAGGTTGATCTTGCAAAGGTTCCACTAGATCGAGCCCTAATTTCTTATGCGACCTCATTGGGGACATGCAAAGAAGGATCAAGAAAAAGAAACTTCTGCGATGCACTTGATCTAGATTTATGCCAGAACCACAAAAAAATATAGAAATAACCATAAACATAGAGATACATACGACGAAATAAGGCTTCATTTCATTATTATCCAAATCACGAAATATGCTTACAAACATGATGGAAATAAAATAGCGAGGTCTTTGGTGGCGAATCTGCGAGGAAGATATGTGGCGGCTACGGGACCTCTAGCCATGTACTGATGAGGCTTGAGGCCTATTTATTATGGAGAAACAATGGAGAACTCTAAAGGTCCAAAAACCTAACCCTAGGAGATGAAGCTCCCAAAACTATGGGCCCCATTTGGGTAAATTGGTGTTTCAACTTCACAGGGACGTAACTTTAGCATAGTATCTCCATTTGGGGCTTCGGAAACTTGACTCCGGAAGTTGCGAGGACCCAAAAAACTACTAAAAATAGTAGGTTGTGAGGCTGAAAAGAGACGATGGTGCAAGTGGAATAGGCGGTGGCCACCAATATCCACCTAGATCGGTGGAGATGCAACGAGGAGAGGAAAGGTATAAAAATAAATTCGTTTCTCTTATTATCGACAAAATTAGACTCATTGTACCTTGAATTTCTTGACCTTTTTGAAAGATTTCTCATTTCTACTACAATCGAGAGGGAGCCTTCATGCTCGCGCAACATGTTGTTCCTGCCATTCCTTCTCCGAGTTTTTGTTGTCATCGAGCTTTCTAATGATGTTTCATCGTGCGTCGAAACGGAGATAGTATAATGCCAAAAGTTGCGAGTCACACAGGAAGTTGAAACACCAATTTACCCAAATGGGGCCCATAGTTTTGGCGCTTCATCTCCTAGTGTTCGGTTTTTGGATGTTTAAGGGTTCTCCATTGTTTCTCAATAATAAATAGGCCCTCGAGCCTCATTGTAACGCAGTTCAGAGGCCTGTAGCCGCCACATCTCTTTTCAGAGATAGCTACCAGTGCCCTAGCTAGTTTTATTTCCATTCTGTCTGTAAGCAAATTTCAGTTCTTTGATATTAATGAAATGAAGTGTTATTTCCGCTGCATCTCTGTATTTATGTTTATATGTTTATTCTGTTGCGTTCCTGCATAAATCCGGATCAGTGGTATCAGAGCGGTCTGCTTTTTATCGATCCTTCTTTGCATGTCCCCAACGAGGTCGGGGTATAAGGAGCTAGGGCTTGATCTGGTGGAACCTTTGCAAGATCAGCCTCGCAAACCTCAACGGACGCCCATGGGGGATGAAAAGAAATATGAGGGAGCAGGAGATCCTATCAAAATATTGCTCGAGGAGGCCCTCGAAAAACAAAGGAACGCGATGATGGATAACTTTGTTTAGATCCTTCAACGGCTGCCCACCAGCGGTGCATCTGCATCCAGCAACCACTCTGGAGGTGCGACTCCTTTTAAGGTACAAGTAAATTTTTACATTCCCATATTTGAGGGTCAAATAGACGTAGATGCCGTAGATATATGGTTGAATCTGTTAGAAGGATATTTCTCTGTTCATGACTTTTCAGACCGAGAGAAGATTATTTTTGCACTCCTCAAAGCTACCCCCCATGTTAAGGACTGGTGGGAAACCTACTGTGAGAACAAGGACCAGACAGAACCCTCTCTGTTCTTGGCCGTACCAACTTGGAATTCTTTCCGAGACACCGTCAAGGAACAATACTATCCCGTGGGGAGCTATGAGGACAAGTACATACAATGGACCACGCTGCGACAACAAAGGGATCAAGATGTGCACGAGCTGACGAATCTGTTCCATACCCTGCGCACAAAGTTGGGTATCAAAGATTCAGAGAAATATTTGGTGCTAAAGTATCGCAGCTGTCTGCACAGATACATTCAGGAGGAAATGGAGTTCCTCGACATCTCCTCGCTTGGTACGGCATACCGGTATGCCGCCAAGATTGAGCAGAAATTCAAACAGAAGAAGCGAGACTTTGGATCTGTGAATCAAAAGCAAGGAAAAGGTGCTTCCAAACCGCAGAACAAAGGACAGAGCATGGCGGCTAAAGACAACCCGTCAAATCCACAAGAAAAGAACAACACCGTAAAGCCAAAGAAGGACACGGGAAAGTGGTGTGAGTTCCATAAGAGCTCCACTCACAACACAAGTGAGTGTCGGGCCAAGCAGTCGCTAGTGGCCGAGATGAGGGCTTCTGAGTCAGATGCATGCTCCGACTCCGAATCAGAACCTGAAAAGGGGAATGAAAAAGGAAAACAGATTATTGATGCGGAGCCCAATGCCACTGTTGCCACTACAAAGATCCAGAAGGAGGAACCGGAAGATCCAGAGGAGGAGGAATGTCTCTTCCACTCCCAGATGTGGGTAAAGGGCTCCCCTGTACAGTTCATTATCGACAATGGGAGCCAAAAGAACCTCATTTCAGCAGACGCCGTGAAGCGGTTGGGCTTGCCGACCACAGCTCACCCACATCCATACACCATCGGGTGGCTTCACCAAGGACGAGATCTCCGCGTCAGCCGGCAGTGTCGCCTTCCCTATAGCATCAAGCCCTTCAAGGATGAGGTATTATGTGACGTTGCTCCTATTGATGTTTCTGATGTATTATTAGGACAACCATACTTGTGGAAGCGTCATGCTGTGTATGAGTCTTGACCTCGTGCTGTTATTATTACTTTGGGAAATAAGTTGTACAGGATACCAGAGGTACCACCTCCTATGACTATCTCTTTGGTTACTGCAAAACAATGCAGTAAGCTCATTTCCCAAACCAGGAAATTCATTTTCCCGATGATCCGCCCCCAGGGCAAGAAGAAGACTGTGGCCACGACCTCCAGACAGGGCTCCTCTGCACAACAACAACAAATGGATAAGGTTGTGGAGGAGTACGGGGACATATTCACCTCACCCACATGGGTTCCTCTGCACTGTCAGGTCAAGCACCCGATTGATCTGACCCCAGGTGCGCCACTACCCAATGGACCGATCTATCAACGCTCTGTTCTGGAAAATGATGAAATCAAGAGGCAGATTCAGGAGCTGTTGCAGAAAGGTCACATCAGACCAAGTTCATCGCCCTGTGGGAGCCCGATCGTATTGGTACAGAAGAAGGATGGGACGTGGAGACTCTGTATTGACTATCGGGCGCTGAACAAGATCACTGTCCGGAATAGGTACCCAATCCCACGGATTGATGACCTTCTGGACCAACTCCAAGGTGCAAAATATTTCAGTAAGATCGACCTGAAGTCTGGGTATCACCAGGCACCAATTGAACCCTCTGATGTGTGGAAGACTGCCTTCAAAGCTAAGGAAGGCCTTTTTGAATGGCTGGTCATGCCTTTCGGGTTGACGAATGCTCCCGCAACCTTCATGAGGATGATGGATGAAATCTTGCGGCCATTCACCAACTCATTCGTAGTGGTGTACTTGGATGACATTCTGATCTTCAGCAAGACTTGGGAAGAGCACCTTCATCACATCCGACAAGTCCTCCAAACACTGCTGCAACACAAGTTGTGTGCCAATTTGGAGAAGTGCACGTTTGGCATGACCTAGGTTCAATATCTGGGATACATTATTGATGAAAGGGGGGTGCATGTGGATCCAGCCAAGATCCAAGTCATTTGGGATTGGCCAGCCCCAACCACTATAACAGAGCTTTGCAGCTTTCTGGGTCTTGCTAATTTCTACCATAGATTCGTGTTGGGATTCTCTCATATCACATGGCCCTTGAGTCAAGTCACCAAGGGAGGAGTGAGAGAAAAATTCTTTTGGTCTGAACCTCAACAGAAGGCATTCACAGAATTGAAAAATCGCCTCTGTTCTACCCTAGTGCTCACATTACCAGACTTGCAATAGCCATTTGAGATCGAGACAGATGCCTCTGACTATGCTATTGGGGTAGTTCTTACTCAACAAGGACATCCAGTGGAATATCACAATGAGAAATTGTCTGAGACAGCTCACAAGTATCCCACCTATGACAAAGAAATGTATTCCATTGTGCAAGCCTGTCGACACCTGGTTTCACCTCCATCTCATGAAAGAAAAAAGGGGAGAAAGGAAAAAATCCTCTGAAACCTTCCACCAATACAACCCCCACCAATACTGCCTCAACCCAGCAAAACAAATTTGAAGTTCTGAGCAATATTGACTCATTGGAGCACCCTATAGTCTCCCAGGCCCCCACTGATCAAGATCTGTCATTATTAAGTCAATATTTGATTACAACCAACACCCCAAGCACAACCTCGGATTCAATCCACACCCAGGCACCGCAACACAAACCAAAATCCTCTCCCATTTATATTAATACCAAGCACACCTCACTGCAAACCCCTCAATGCACAGAAATGCAGACAGAGCAGCCATCCTCAACCACTTCAAACAATCCTCTGGAGGAAATCCTAGGCGATATAGATCTCCAAAAGGTCAATGGGAAATGGTCCAAACTGGGAGTCGATGTCATTCCCCAAGAACACTTGGAGAAGATAGAAATGGCATACCTCCAGCTGGAATACATCAACCAAAATTCAGCCAAAAGGCAATGGGGAAATAGCAGCCAAACAGGCATTCAAGCCAACCTGGATTTGGATCAATACAAGCCACAAGGACTAGGAAGAAAAATAGGGCGCAAATCCACAAGACACCAAATACAAGAACCAGGCAGACGCCTAATCAATGAAGGAAAAATCAGGGCCTTGGTCCTATCTGCTCCAAAGGTAGCTCAATGAAAATCACAACCTGGAACATCAGGGGGCTCAATGGCACCACCAAAAGAAGGATCTTGAAAAACCGCTTATTCTCGCTACACCCAGACATCATACTTCTTCAAGAATCAAAATGCTCTCCCAAAGGCACAGAGACACTCAAAAAACTTGTTTCCAACAGTCATCACTGCATAAGCATAGATGCTATCGGGCAAGCAAGAGGGTTACTCATGTTCTGGAACAAAAGAAAATTCTTCTTGCAGAATGCTCTGTCCACCAAGCACTCGTTATCGATCATTTTCAACATGCCAGACTTAGGGCAATCGATCTGCATCACCAACGTGTATGGACCCCAACGAATCCAGGAAAAGCTGAAGATGATGCTAGAACTGGACGAAGTCAGACAACACCATGGGGAAAACCACTGGATTTTAGGCGGAGACTACAACATGATCACCAATCTAGCAGGAAAAAAGGGAGGCTTACGAAGATTGGATAAGGACTCGGAAGCATTCAACACCTTTATTGTTGAATCCAAACTCATTGACATCTCCACAGTCAATGGTCTGCATACCTGGAATAATAAGCAAGGAGGAAACATGCAGATAGCATCAAGGCTCGATAGGTTCCTCATGTCGGAATCCATTCTGCTGCAAAATATCGACATGGAGGCCAGCATTCTGCCTATCAGAGGATCTGATCACTGGCCAGTGCAGATTCACTTCACCAATTTGGATAAGTCCCACAACAGACAATTCAGATTTGAAGCCTTCTGGAGAGAGCACCCATCATTCATGCAAAACATACAACGCTGGTGGACTCAAGCCACCATAAGGAGCGACAATATCATGTACATATTCCAGCAGAAGCTCAAAACAATAAAAATCAACCTCAAACGCTGGAACAAAAACACCTTTGGCAACATATTTCAAGCCAAAAAAGAACTCGAGGAAAAAATGGCGAACCTCCAACAATCTTTGATCAAAGAAGGGCCCAATGATGAAAGAATAGCTCAAGAATCAAATCTGCAAAGGCAATGGGAAGAACGGTTAAAACAAGAAGAGCTGCTGTGGAGGCAGAAATCGAGGGTGCAATGGTTAAAACAGGGAGAACGCAACACTAGTTTCTTCCATAAGTCAACCATCTAGCATAGAGCACATAATCGCATCCTCTCCCTCAAAAAAGCTGATGGCGATCAAGTTTATACAAGGGAGCATATAGGATCTGAACTCAACTCTTTTTTCACTTCTCTTCTCAACGATCCCATTCAAGATAGAACCCAAGCCATCAATGAAATTATCGCTGCCATTCCCAACTTAGTTACAGAGGAGCAAAACTCCCTCCTTCTAAGAGAATTCACTAAGCAGGAGATTGAAGAAACAATCTTCAACATGGCCTCGAACAAGGCTCCCAGACCAGACAGCTTTACAATCGAATTCTTTAAAGCTTGCTGGCCCATTATTAAGGCCGACCTTCTCAACCTAGTAAGGAACTTTCACAGAACCAAGAAAGTTTTGCCTGCCATCAATGCCACATTCCTCACCTTAATTCCCAAATCAGACCAGGCTGACTCCCCCGACAAGTTTCGTCCCATAGCCCTTTGTAATGTCCTTTACAAAATCCTTTCCAAACCGATGGCTAGCAGACTTAAATCTGTCCTCCCCTCAATCATTTCTCAGGAACAAACTGGCTACGTTGAAGGTAGGCAGATCACTGACAGCATAATCCTCACTCAGGAAGTGTTGCATTCTCTCAAAACAAAAAGGACTCCAGGTATGCTTATCCAACTTGACCTTTCAAAGGCCTTTGATAAAATCAACTGGCACTATATGAGAGCAATCCTCCAGGCTTATGGATTTAGTCAGCAATGGAAAAATTGGATAATGGAACTGGTCTCAGGTGCTTTCTTTTCAATGCTACTGAATGGAGGACCCCTTCAACCCTTCATTCCGTCCAGAGGTATAAGGCAAGGAGATCCCCTGTCTCCATTTCTCTTTGTCATTATGGCAGAAGGGCTAGGAAGATCCTTAGCCAAGGCAAAACAGCAGAATCAACTCAAAGGCATCAAACCGGTACACCAAGGACCCACAGTAACACATCAGCAATTCGTAGATGATACAATGCTCATGGGCGCCCCCACAGTGCAGGAAGTTCGAACCATCAGCAAAGTGCTAAAGACTTTCTCGGAGGCCTCAGGTATGGAAATCAATCTCACAAAATCCAAACTATTTTTCTTCAACACATCCATTCCTGTGCAGAGAAATCTCAACAGAATTCTGAATATTCAAAAGAACTCCCTTCCAACCAAATACCTTGGTATACCACTCTCAGAATATGCCTACAAATCGGCCAACTGGGAAGCCCTCCTCAACAAAATGAGAGCCAGGTTAAGCAGCTGGACCCACCAGGCCTTAAACATGGCCAGCAGACTGATATTGGTCAAGTCCATCCTTCAAACCATGCCAACATATATGTTTTCAGCACTTGCAGCCCCTAAGGCGGTTTATAAATCCATCTGAAGCATCCAACGATCCTTTATCTAGAATGAAGCCTCTAAGGAATCCAAATGGGCCCTCCTCAAGTGGACAGACATCTGCAAACCAAAAATGGAGGGAGGTTTGGGCCTAAGAGACCCCAAGATATTAAGCAAGGCCGTAGTAGCAAAAATCTAGTGGAGATGGGTAGAAAATCCTAACTCCCTCTGGGGCACCTTGTGGAAAGCGAAGTATACAAATAAAATCAGGGACAAAGACCTCATCAGGCTTATAGGCACCACTCAAGGATCCCCCATCTGGAATAAAGCATGGGAAAATCGACATATTATTCAACAGCATAGCTTCTGGGAAGTGCACCAAGGCAGCACTGCCCTATTCTGGGAAGATGCCTGGCAGCAGCTCCCACCCTTGGCACACCCAGACTGGAACACTCTTAAAAGAGCTATGTATGAGGAAGGCAAGGTTACGGTAGCAGACTACTGGCAACCTGTGAGCGAGGCAACCACATGGAAAAAATGGTTATCCAGAGAAGAATGGCATACCCAAGCAGGCCTAATGAATGTAGACCATCTTCTACAAGACTTGGACAAAAGAAGAATCCTAAAGTCTAATAAAGAGGACATCTTGAGATGGGGAAGAAATCCCAAAGGAACGTTCAACCTCAAAGAAGCATATCAGATCTTGGCTGCCTCCTCGGATCCGCAACCAGATCACAAATGGCAAGCCTTTTGGAACAGAGGAACATGGCCAAAAATCACACTATTCTCCTGGCTGGTCTTGCATAACAAGGCACTCACATGGGAAAATCTGCAGAAACGAGGCTTCGTAGGCCCTTCACGATGTATGCTCTACGAGAATGGTCCAGAAACTCTCAATCACATCCTCAACACCTGTCCCACGACTTTCTCTCTGTGGGATGACATGGCCCTGGTCTTCAGACAATCCGATAGAGATAGAAACTCCATCCAACTCTCACTTAGCAAGTGGAGATTTCTATTTTGAATGTCATTTTTAATATAAAGTGAGTATTTCAACTTGTCTCTTAAACATTAACCATATTTTTTGGTATTGGGTTGTAATTTAAGCATATTGTGTCCAAATATCATCAAATGTTTTCATAGTAAATTCATTTTAAGAACATTAAAAGAGATTTAAAACCGATCAAAACATTACATTAAAAATAAAAAATAAAAAATAAATCTTAAATCCTAAATTGGTATATATTTATTATATATATATATATATATATATATAAATAATTAATTAATTTATTTAAGTTTTAACAATGAATTATTAAAAAAATCTATTGATAATAATCACAATAATAAAGACTCTCGGACGAGAGTTGGAAAAACTCTCGGACGAGAGTTGGAGAAACTCTCGGACGAGAGTTTAAAAACTCTCGTCCGAGAGTTTCTCCAACTCTCGTCCGAGAAGTTCAACTCTCGGACGAGAGTATGAAAAACTCTCGGATGAGAGTTTAAAAACTCTCGTCCGAGAGTTTTTCATACTCTCGTCCGAAAACTTTTCCTGAGAGTTTTGTGTCCACAACTCTCTGACGAGAAAATGTATAACTCTCATCCGAGAAAATTTTAACTCATGTTAAACCCGACCAAACTCTCGTCTGAAATATTTAAAATCTCTTAGACGAGAATTTTGAAAACTCTCGGCCGAGAAATTTAGTTGACTTTTTTCTCGACTGAGAAATTAAAAATTTCTCCCGAATTCTAACCATCCGCAAAAAACTGTTTCCCAACTTCGCGATTTGACCCTACTATAGCAACAGGATTCTTCCAATATAATACCCCATCTAAAATGCAAAACTTCAAAGATTCTGTTTTAAGAATCTAGCTTTTGTCTTTGATAATGTAGGGGGAGCATTAAGATAAAAAAGCACATAGAGAATATCAACATACCAAGATGAATTAAGAAAGGCTTCTTCAACATGGGGAGCAGGGCATTCTTCTTGTTCTTCTAAGACATCAACCATGTTCATATCTAAAACCTTGAAATTTGACTCAACCATAAGCTTTGCAAGTTCTTGTCCTTTAACTAGTCTTGTGGGACTAATTTCTATGTCATATTCTAATATAATGGCAATCCACTTTCCTCTTTTACCATTAGGGTCCTGATTTAAAATGTCCTTGACAACCAAGTGTGGGACAAAAGCAATGACATGAGAATGTAGGATATATACCCTAAAGTCTTTCAATGCTTTGGTCAAGGCAAAGGCTTGTTTCTCCATAATGTTGTATTTTAAAGGAGCGTCTCTAAGGGCCTTGCTAAAGAATGCTATGGGTTGTTCTTGTGCCATCTTGTTCTTTTGCAGTAATACTGCAGCAATGGTATGTTCAGAGCTAAATGAGAAAATGTACAAGTCTTTGGTAAAATCGGGACTAATTAGAACCGGTGTTTGAGTGAGGGCTAATTTCACCTGATCAAAGGATTGTTTGGCTTCTAAGGTCCATTCAACCCATATCTCTTTTTTAAGCATGTTTGTAATATTCCTCAAAAGTTTGGAAAGATTAGGGATGAATCTCCTTAGAAAGTTTATCTTCCCAATGAAAAATTGAAGCTCTTTAATGTTTCTAGGATGGGTATTTGTAATATGCCCTAAATCCTTTTGGGGTCTATTTTTATTCCTTCTTCTGAGATGATGTGACCTAGGATTTTTCCTTCATGGAGACTGAATAATGTTTTCTTAGGATTCAAGGAAAGGCCATATTTTCTACATTTTTCAAAAACTTTCCTTAACTGGATTAAGTGTTCTTCATCAGTCTTAGAGTAAACAGTGATGTCATCAAGGTAAATGACTATGAAGTAGCCTATGTCTTCGGAAAAATCTATATCCATGGCCCTTTGGAAAGTGGCCACTGCATTCATTAATACAAATGGCATTTTAACATATATGAATGTACCCCAAGGGGTAGTGAAAGAAGTTTTGTTCTAATCACTTGGGAACACTAGTACTTGGTTGTAGCCAGAAAAACCATCAAGTAAGGAGACTCTCTTAGAACCAACCACCCTTTGAAGAATGTGATCCATCTTAGGAAATGGGTAGTTATCCTTTAAGGAGGCTCTGTTCATATTTCTAAATTCAATGCAAAGCCTAATCTCCCCAACCTTTTTCCTAAATGATACAAGGTTTGAAACCCACTCTTAGTATCTAAGGGAAACTATGATCCCAACATCATACATATTTATGATTTCCTTCTCAACTAAAGGTAATAGAACAGGGTTGATTCTTCTCAAATTTTTTTTGAAGGGTTTCTGATTTTCCTTAAGAGGAACTTTATGTCGAATAATTCTTGTTTCATATGATTTTAAATCCTCATATCCCCATGCAAAAACATCTCTAAATTCTTGGAAAAGTTCAATATATCATTGTTTTATGTGAGGATGAAGGGTTTTGGAGAGTTTGATCATTTTTTGTTCTTTTAGGCACCCAATGTTACATTCCTCTACATCATTTTCCGTGGGTTCCATTTTTGGTTTCTTAGCTACATAATTAAAGTCAAAAATTTCTTCTAATGGTGTCAGTCCTCTTGGTAAGGTATCATCATTGCACTCTAAAACCTCAAGGTCCCTTCGGTCTGGATCCTCAAACACTTCTTCCTCATAAGGAGGTGTAAGCAGATTTATATCAGCAAAAGGTGGCAACTCTATTTCTGAGATTTTTTCTTTTGTAGAAACATCCTCCTTATGCCCCAGACTTGGTTTTGTCGATGTAAATTCATTCTTAGATTAAAAAAAATCATCAATTTGTTCATCACCCTCAAACACTTGCCAATGGTCAATGTTATCGGGCACTGTAATCTAGTGTTTGACTTTGACAGTGTATTGTTCACTTGCAAGCGGTATTTGACAGTTGCTAGCAGCAAAGACAAGCTTGTTTGCAAGACTACTTTAAGCTCTAAGAATGTAGACTAGTTCATATTTATCAAAGGTTTTGAGGAGATCCAAAGCTGCATTTCTATACTCTCTTAATCTTGGATTCTTAGCTAAATACCCACCTCTAATTTGTTTAATGATTAGTTCGGAATATCCTTGAGCAAAGATTTTCTTAGCTCCTAAGTCTTTGAGCAGGTGTAGGCCAAGGAGGAGAGCCTCATACTCTGCAATGTTATTAGTGCACTAAAAGTCTAGTTTGTAAGAATAGCCCTCATTAGTGTCATGTATCCAGACACTAGCCCCTGATCTAGCCTTGCCACAAGATCCATCAAAGGTCATGTTCCACAGTTTTTCTATTTCACCACTTTGTTGTGGTTCAGGGCTGGTAGAGTTTGGGATGATATGTTCTTTAGTTGTGGGTATGCTTGGTTGTTCTGGTGGTGCTCTAACTTTGTTATTTTCACTAACTTGTTCATTAATTTCATTTTCATTATACAATATGAATGAATCAAAGTTTGAATGAATAGAATAGATAGGGGTGTTGTTTGGCCTATCCAAGTTACTCACTGTATACTTCATATGTAACTTTCGGTAAAGTTTTCTTGTCTTGTTGAAAACACAGATAGTAGCATAGGAAATATCTAGTTGAAGGATTCCCTCAAGTTTGGCTCCCCAAGATTTGGATAAGAGCATGCCATACTTAGGGGGAATGTCTGCCACTACTATGTCCATGAAAATACTTTTAATGGGAATCTGTGCTAAATTAACACAAAGATCTTTGATTAGGCCCAAACACTTAACTCTACTTGAATCAAATGAGTACAAGTATTTGTAGGGTTTATTGATTTCTAGGCCTAAGCTCTCCATCACACCTTTAGGCATGAGGTTGTGTGAGGCTCCAAAGTCAAGCATAGTATTCTGTAATATTTTGTTGTGTATGTTTAAATTGATATAGAAAGGAGGGACAACTACTTCTTGATACTTTCTTTCAACCTTTGGTCCAAGTAACAATTCAGGACCATCATCAGTTAAATTTAGCTTGTCAGTATCATTTCCCAAGCTTAAGACCTTCAGCACTTGGGATTTATATACTCCTTGGGTTACTAGTTTAGTCAAAGGCATGGTTATATTAATCTTAGCAATATCCCCTTTAAAGCTGAAAGGGACTTGGGTCTTAGACATACTTACATCAGTTTTGTCTACTACAGCCTTCTCGATAAGTTTGATTTGTTGATTTTGATCAGGGTTTTTAGATAACATAATTTTTTAGTGCCACTAGAGGAGGTACTAGGACAGCTTGTGTCACTACTCTGCTGGCTGATTTTTTCCTTGTTTGGGTCAGTTTTCTTAGTTATGCTATTCATATTGTCTAATGTTGCCTTAGGATTGTTTTCTGGAGTCTTCTTAGGTGCATTATCAATCGGGTGTTTCTTAGAGGCTTCTTGGTTTCTTTTATTCCTAAGGTCATGTTGCCTATCGATTTCCATCATGGAATTTTCTAGTCCTCATTGGTAACCTTTAGAGTTTTCACTATCTGTTTTAGTTTGATCAAAATAAAAAAGACCTTGTTCTCTTCTGTGAGAAAAACTTCATTTTAATTATCAAATATTATTAGGTTTACATTTTTCTCTTCAGGTTCTATAATTTCTCCTTCTTCATCTACAAAATTTTGTTGAAAGGGAGGTCTGATTTGTTGGTCTTTTTCCCTTTGTTTGATTTGGGGAGTATCTCTTCTGATGTTTTGAGTTCTGTTTCGGTTTTTGGAATTGTTTTGATAGTCCCTAGGAGGTGCCATTTCATTTAGATTTATCTTTTCTATCATTATCTCCACAGTCCTCATTACGCTGTCTATTTTGGTATCAAAAGAGGAGGTTGAGCACATGATTTCATCCTTGTAGGTTACTCTCCTTTCTGATTTCAGTCTGGCTCTTTTTTCAATCAAGTTTACTTCTACACTAATAACTGATTTTTTCATTTCCTCTAAGGTTTCGAGGTCTCTTTCTCTTATTTTGAAATTCATGTCGGGGTCAAAACCTTCAGGGAAGTTCACTAGTTCTAGGCCTTATGGGGGCTTCATGTGAGGCGGGAGGGAATTAACACACTATTAAAGCTGGTGCAATAGTCTTGCACATTTTCCCCTACATTCCTTTTAAGGTTGTTATATTCAAACAAGATTTGGATAGGGTTTTTCTTGATTTCCCATTTGTTTATAAAGGTTTGGTAGAGGGAAGGGAGATTATGTATTGAATTAGGAGTTAATGCTTTGAACCATTTTATGGCCTCTCCTCCTAGGCTTTGTGCAAATATTCTCATCTTAATGGTTTCTTCATCTATCTCCATGTAATCAAAATCATCATTGATTTTATCTACATGTTGTTGGGTAGTGATGGATTCAACCCCGGTGAAATGAGGGATCTTAGATTGATAGTCATTCGGTAAAGGTATTAGGGGTTGTGGTAAGACTAAAGGTGCATACCAATATGCCATGATGGGAGCTAATGGAGGATTTACAAGAGGTGGGTTTGTGATAGGGGGTTTAGGATGAAGTGGAGTGGTTTGCACAGTGGTGGTATGGATGGGTGTGGTGGAAGTACTTGGACCAACAAACTGATTTTGAGTAGACTTGGTATGAAAAGATTTGAATTGATGGAGAAGTTGAAAGTCAGGTGGTGTGGAAGGAGAGGTTTCTCTACTCAAACTCTGGTGCAAATCTAAGCGTTCAAGGTTAGTTTGGTCAATATCAGTTCGAGACCTGTTTCTGAAGAGGTTCCTGGTATGGTGCAAGTCAAACTGGAGATCTTGCAAAGCTGTGAGATTTTCAGGTACAGAGCTTGTTCTATGGATGGTCCTAACAGTGGTTAAGTCTCTAGATCTATAATTTTGCCACAAAATCTTCTCTGGTTCATCAACTATGTTGGGAGGGTTTGGGTCCGGATGACATCTGGTACTAATCCTATGTGAAGCCAGATTTCAAATTTCAAAATTCAGAGAGGCTGAAAGTTTTAGTACTGTTTCTTAAGGCTGACTTCTCTTAATTCTTGGTACTTATTACAGTATATGGATAGGTTCATCAGCTTCTTAGGGTTGGTGTGAAACAAATCTAGGAAGCCAAATGATTGCTAATGAATTAATATGCCTACTCGAGGCTAGTGGAGTCACCAGGTGGATATTTTTTGTTTTTTTAAGGATATATGTTTATGGTCCACCACCAATAACTGACAAAAAACAAATATAAGGGAGTTTTGGGGTTTTCTGAGTCTCTTAAATTTTGTGAGAGTGTCCTATAACCGAGTCATCATTTTTCTAGGATGATAAAACAAATAGAGTCTACTCTTTGGTTGATAGTGTGTGTTCTTAATGTTTTGATGAGGGTATCTAAAGTCCTAAGGGTTACTTAGTTTGTCACTAAATCAGAAGGTCCATCATGATCACCATTATGTTAGTGTGGTGATGAGGTAGCAGATGAGCCACAAAATACTATCAGTAAATTTTCTAACCTCAATAGAAGGTTTAAATGAGTCTATAGGAGTTTTATAAGCAACTATATACTCAGAAGGTCCCACCATGATCGCCAGAATGATAGTGTGGCGATGAGGTGGCAAAATGATAACTGGATACTCTTAGTCAAGGGATTATTGAGTTCTAAGGAATACTTAGATTGCCGCTAACTCAGAAATTAACGCCATGATCGCCAGAATGTTAGGGTCCCATGATTTGGTAGATTGGTAGACCAAATGACAAGGTAGCATGGAACCAGTCTTTTGAGTCCGAGGACCTAGCGTTCTTGGACTCATAGAGGGATCTCTCTAGTGGGTGCAAAGGATGTGTTCTTTTTGCTCTAGGGTTTTGATTTTAGGCTAGTTGTTAAGTGTAGGGTTTGTTGATTGTTTTGGTTGGGTAAGATGGTCAAGTGAAATAGGTGGAAAGAGAGTTCGTCAAAGCCATTGGGTTATGCAGACAAATGAATTCAAGGGTGTTTAAATATTGAAACAAAGTGTGTTGCAGAGCCAATTTAGCAAGGTTAATGGATCCTTAAGGTGATGTATGAGGTGTAGTGAACATCAAGTTTGAGAAAAACTAAGAGGTCTTAAACATATATAGTTAAAATTTACAACTCATGAGGTAGGGAAAACCATTAATCTCAATGGAAAATACTTAAACTGATAAACATATAAGATAAACATTCCAGTGAAACATAGAGAGCATAAGAGCTTCTAACTTTAGAAATTCACCTTCAGATTTTGGGAAAACATATGAGATAATACAAATAACTCAATTTATGGAGGGGGAACTCCTAAAAAACATATATCAAGCTATCGGGAGCTCTGAAACAAGTTGGTAAGCATGTACAAAGGGCAAGATCAAACGAGACCTCTTTGACTTAACCTGGCAATCAATATTCCACAGAAGGGCTTCAAGATAGTGTTTTGAAAACTTCAAATAAGAAGGGCATACCATGAATCATACTTGTAAGCTAGCATACTAACCATACATGAAACAAAAAAAAAATTGGTGGACTTAACAAGCAATCAAGAATTCCTTAAGATGGCCAAAAGAGGAAAACATCAAAGCTATAACAAACAAAAGGACTGAGGTGCCTCAAAGAACATGTCTCAACCTATAATTTTCGGATTTATAGTAGCCAAGAAGAATGAAACAAAATGAGAATAGGAAAACATAAAAAAGTTAAGAAAACATCATCATTCACCAAGATATGGAATCCTGCAAACAAGATTCTCCATCATCAAGCCAAACAAGCCATTCATCCACTTCATAAAACCAATTTCTTCTCCAAGATTGTGAAACCATGTATATTTCTCTTGAAGCTCGTCAAATGCCAACAAAATAAATAGGGGCCTCATGCTCTATTTATGGAGCAAATTAGGACTAAAACCATAAATGTGGTAGGAAAATGTCAAATATAATCATAAATGTCATTTATGGCCAAGAGACCATGCAAGGCACAAGGCACATAATATCCTAAGAAATAAATGCTAAAATAACTATTTGCACCTAATTCTAGAGTAATTTTCCTAAAAAAAATCAAAAATATCTATTTTCAGTAAATGAGTTTGTTTTGTTGACTTTTGGTCCAAAACACACTAGGCAGCCTCTGTGCGTAGCACCACTTCAACAAAAAATAGGGTCTCTTGTAGCTGAGTTTTGGACCCCTTATCGACAGCGGATTGGGCTCCGTGATGGCTCTCTGGAAAGCCTGATGAGTCTAATTTCTAGAAATTCTTGATCTGTGCTGATTGGATGCCACTTAAATATCCAAAAATAAAATCTCCCAACACCTCTGTGCCCAACACCTAGTTTGAAAATGAGGCAGAAAAGGTCAAAGTTTTGATGTTTTGTGACCTTTTGAGGGGGTAAAAATGCTCCAAATGATCTAAAAATTGGTGATCAGACTGCTGGTGATGTCAAAAATCCAAAAATATAAACTTTAAGAGCTGATCATGCACCAATTTTATGCGTAGTTCCTAGGGTGTTGTGCACAGAGGGGTCAAAATTTGGAAAAAACAAAAAGTTGTCCAATTTGCCTAAAAATTTATGGAGAGGTCCCTCAAGAGGCCTTGGACACCTGTTAAGAAGCCTTAGCCAAAATTCCAAGGATTTTCTACACTTTGGATCTTTTTATTTCTTCAAGCTCCATGAGGGCCTTCCTCAGTTTTGCACAAGAAAGCATGTTCTTCCTTGCATAATTCTTTTTCATTTTCTTTTGTAGGGCAATGTCTCTCTTCAACTCCTTGAAATGCTTATGATCCTCTTTGTAATAGTGGATAAAACGTTGTGCCATCTCAAAGTCTCTTTCCCACTACTGAAGCTGTGCATATTTCTCCAAGAGAAGAAATCTTGTGTTCATCTCTTTATCCTCATTGTCACTGTCTAGATCAATGAATTGATGCCCTTGAGAAGTCCTCTTGATCCTTTTTCTTGTCCTTACCTTGACATGTTACTCACCTTTGTCCATATTTTCCTTTCCTTTGTCTTTGTGCTTGATAGCTGGAGGACAGATGGCCCTTTGCCTTTTTGAGGCAGAAAACACATCTCTTTTGCCTCTGTGGTAGGTGCATTTTAGAGGAGTGATGAGGGTGCCTTGATCCTTGTTGAAGTCACAAGCCTTTTCATCTTTGTTATGGCTTTCATGAGTGACTTCATACTCCATTGGTTCACTGATTTCTTGACCTTTAGCCTCATCATCATCATTGATTTCGTCAATATTTTCTTCACTGTCATCTTGGCTCTCAAACTGACCACTATCCTCCTCACTTGCCTCATTTTGGCTTTGTCCCTCACTGAGGTCTTCTTCTATATCACTTTCTGCATTGTCACTTTGGATTTCTTGGTCATTTAGAGGCTTATTTGTGTCATGACAGTCATGACAGCTGCCATGACTGTCATGACTATTTTCTTGCTCATCACTGACTGTCTCCTTTGTGCCACTGTCTTGGTCAATGTCTTTATCTTCAAACTCTATTTTAGCCTCATCAGTTTTCTTTTCTTGGTCTTCAATTTCTTCATCTTATCCCTTTATTTCCTTAGGATGATTGTATTCATTTTTTTCAACACTTTTTTCATGGTCATCGGGCTCACTATCATGCTCAAAACCATATTCCTCTTGGTTATCTTTTGCACCCTCTTGTTGACCGTCCTCTTCATTGTTTTCTTCAAAATATCCTTGGTCTACATATTTTTCATCATCAACACTCTTTTCTAGGAAAATTTTGCTGAATGAAGGCTTGGGGATTGGCAAATACATCATGTGAGATAAAAAATTCCCAAGGGATTCCTTTCTCCTCCAGCTGGTGTACAACAATCATTTTGACCAAGGAGTGGTGACAAAGGCTCTGCATTTGGTGGGCATAACTCCTCTTCTTGACCACTGAAGCCATTTTTCAATGCTCTAGTATAGGTAGTATGGTAGGTTTAGCAATTTAACCCTGGTGAAGTGCATCAGAAGCCTGATGTGATAAGATTAAACCCTAGAGTACCTCCCCTCATAGGTGAAGTACTTGATAATCTGCCTCATCAATAAGGCATACTTCTCTAGCAGGTGGGAGAAGGGGAAGAAAACCTTGCAGCCTTGTTGACAGCTAGGTTTGAGGTAGGGCTCATAATAACTCAAGTCAAATTTCTTCTGTTTAAACCATATCTCACAAATGTCTGGTATTCCTGTGGCTTTAGCAATGGATTTAGATGAGAGTTCAAAATTCACTCCTGCTAGGTTGACTTGGTGATTTTGTAAACTGAGGATGAACAACCTAGTCCAGTCTGAGTGCCTTTAGACTTGTTTAATCTTCTCACAAAACTAGAAACATCCAACACCTTGAAAACAGGTAAGTATCATTGGAGAGGAGGTGATTTGAATGGAATCCAAAGGCTCAAACCTATTAACCCTTCCTCCCTTGTGTTTTGGCTTGGTAGGCCTTTGGCCTTCATCACTGTTGGTATGAATCTCTTCTTCAGACATGGTGACTAGTTTTAGCACTGAAGGATTTAGCTTATTTGAGAGTTTTTAGGTCTAGGATGGCAAATGAGTGATGTGAGAGAAATTTTTTGCAAATGAGGGCTAATATGAAGCATTCAAGGAGTGTGTTCAGATTTTAGAAGCAGGTTCGCTGGCACTGAGAGTCTTTTCACCTTATGACAACCCTTTCAAATTTGTAAACCCTACCCTAGGAGGTCAATATTTGATTTTTTTATGCAGCTTAGGGTTTGGTCATATTTAGGCCAAAAATGCCTTTCTAGATTATGAAAATAACACTTGGAAAGTGATGAAAAAGAGCCACCAACCTTGGTTAAACCTTGTGGAGGAAACTGGAGGAAAAAAATCGAATTTTTGGCCTTTTTTGAGCAAATTGGGTCAAAGGTTGTCTGTGCGTAGCACCTGCCTAACTGCACGTTCAGGGCAGGTTGAGCTGCCCTGTCAGAGCGCAGCGCTGGGTCACTTTGGGCTGGAAATGGGCCTGTTGGGCCTGTAAGAGCGCAGTGACAGGTCAATTGTGTGGGCAGTCGGGTGGTTTCTGAGACTATGCATAGCACCCGCTTAGGTGAGTAGTGCCGCCCTCCCGGTGCGCAGTGTAATGTTAAATAACATTGTCGCTGCCTCCTCTGTGCATAGCACCGATGGTCAGGTGCATATCACTGGCCTCGGTGTGCAGCGCCTGAAATTTTCTCCAAACTTACACAAAAACCCTCAAAAAAATTTCTTCCAATGATTTTCTCTCCTTTTGCAATGAAAAATGAGGTTAAGAAAAAAGGAAATGAGGCTTTATAGTCTTTTGAAAAACAAATTTGTGAGCTCAAACCCTCTTTCTAAAGTTTATTTCCCTTTACTTTTTCTCACTATCTTCTTTGTTCTTTTTGGTCCTGTAGGTGACAATTTGACAAATATATGTTTCTTTTCTTTGTTGGAAGCCTCTTGATGTCTTCCTTGTGTTCACAAATCCTTCAACTAGCTCAAATAGTGCACTTTGCCTTCTTTTGTAAACATGAACCTTTTTATGATGTTTTAACACTTGAAAATAGCATATTTGTGATCAATTTGACATTTTTTACTCTGATTCACATTCTATCAGGTTTTCTCTTTAAAACAATGAACAACCTCCCAGTATGAAAACCCTAGTAGCAAGCATCAATAGTTCTTGGTCTTTTGAGATGTGCCACTATTATTGGAAACATTCTTGCTTTGACTCTATCAATTTCCCAGTAGGGAAAACACCTTTTGACAGTATTGTAAAAGTGTTATTCATGTTTAACCATCCTTTGCAGAATATGTCTTGATAAAGAAACCATTTTGGAGGCTTTACCACTCTTAAACCAACTACATGTTTGTTCCTAGTTTGCAAATGATGTATGTCCAGTGAGGGAGGTGAGCTTTCTAAACCATTTTTGTGCTTTGGCTGGCCACTTCTATTCTTGGAGGTGCCTACACCACTTCTTCCCTTGGATCACTGTCTCTTTTTAATTTCGACAGCTCATTTTATCAATAATGATATATGCTTGTCATAGTTACCTCCTTTGGCAATTTATTCCCTTATGATTTCCTCCTTGACCCTTTAAAAATGTTTCAGTCCTTTCTTTGAGAAGACAAACCTTGAACTAATATTTATGTCTCTTTTTTTGATACCCTTCATCATCATTCTTCCTTTGGTGTAGTGGAGTACTAGTTTTTATGTATGCTTCCTTTGATCCCTTTAATTGTCTGATTTTACCCTTTGGAACCTCATATTTTTTGTGACCATACTCTTTTCCTTTTGTACCTTTGTGGATGTGGAGTTAATGTCTCTTTTCCAAATCTTAGAGGGCAGCTTGAAACCCTCTGAAACCCTCTGTTGTTATGAAGGAGGTTTTGTTATCACTCTTTGACCAGTTTGTCAACTTTCCCAAACTGTTAGGTTTTAGGGCTGCTTAGGAAAAAATATATAGTGTTGTCTTCTAAGTTCTCTAAAGCTTCTCAAACTCACTCATCATCTATAAAGGTCTTTAATGTGCTCTTGAAGGAGTAGAGGTGGACTTTGCTTCTGTAGCTTTTGGACTGATTTTACTTGTTTGTCCAAAATAGTTATAAACCCCGATTCTTTTCAAATATGTAGCATGTTGCCTTCTTCTTGCTATGAAGGGTCTTCTTATGATGATTTTTCTTTTTACCTTACCTATTGCTAGTCTGATGGATATTTGATCTTCTTGCAGAAATGTGAGCAAAGGGCAGCTGCCCCCTTGCAAGATTCATGCTTCAAGCCAAAAAAACATTCCTTGAATGACCTTTTTGATCAGTTTGGACAAAATCATCTGTCCTTTTCTTCTTTGAATGCATTTTCTTCATTCAGGAAAAACAGAGTTTGTAGGGCACCAAATCCACCCTATGATTTTTTGAAACCCTAGGTGACCTAGTGGAGGCTTTCTTGGACTTGGTTTTTGGACTGAGACCTATAATTTGTGGTCATCATGTGTAAGATAGAGTTTATGATATAATGATGTATTGAAGATCCAAAATCCAATGTACTTGATTTATCTAAAGAGTCTACAGAGATAGTTTGAGACCATCAGTGTTTGGGAGTATCTTGGGATACACAACAAAGTTGTTTGATTGGTGAGCTTAGGTAGTAGTGGGCGGTTTTTTAGGCAAAACAAAATAGAGGGTTTGGGCTAAAGGTGAAAACATATAGACAGGAAAAGTGACATAAGTCACTAATGGGTTTTCTGGGACTGGTAAGCAATGTAGACATGATGGAAAGATGAAATAGTGAAAAAATATCTTTAAGGATGATGAAGGCAATGATATTTCTAGAACTCACAATGTTCGTGAACTTTGTTTCTAGAAATCTAGGGAAATAATTTAGTCATCTATGAAGGCACAACTACTGATGACATGGTCTTGCTTTATGATCAGTAATATGAGAAGATAGGAACATGGAAATTTGAACCATTATGTCACAGCCCCTACATTTTCAAGTGCATTCTAGCTAAGGGTGCCTATGTTTTGTTAGATTATGATGGGATTTCATTGTCGCAACCTCGAAATGGGATGTATCTTAAACGTTATTATGCCTGATTTTGCATAGTAAAAATTGTATTATTTCCTTTCATTACGTGTGTGTAGTAGTGTGACTTTTAGAGTTCTTCATGTGGTGAGTAATCCTCTTTGCATTTCTTACTGATGTCAGAATCTTCGAAAGCCTTTGTTGGATATACCGATGGTGCTAGTCATAGTACTCAGAATTTATCCTCTGCAGCATGGGCCATCTTTACTCCAAGTGGCAAGTTAGTGAGCCTCCAAGGGAGTTGTATCGATTGATCGACCAACAATATTGTTGAGTATAGCAGGTTTATTGAACTAATCTTTGATGCCACACTTCGCATTTGACACATCATCATGATGTTGGGCTCACAACTTGTCATACTACAGCTTATTGGCATCTATACTGTCTGAAATCCAGCAATTCATCCTATGTTCCTTAGAGTTCGTATTTTGGAAAGACATTTTGATTACATTCAATATCAACATATTTCCAAAAACTTTAACACTCTGGTTGATTCACTGGCGAATTATGTGTTAAATAGACATTTTCTGCATATGCAAAGATAAATTTTCAATTCACGTCATACAATTGAATAGGATTGCACATAATCATAGGAAAAAACTGAAAGTAAAATAGATTTATATCGATTTTTTTACAAAATTGTGTCCAAGACACGTTGGTCATCTGACCTCAAAATGTATACATACATAGCATAATCTAAGAAAAACTAGTGATGCTCATGGTAGTAGCTCACTTCTTGGGCTATCATGCGCAAAAACCTCATGCAATAGTTGGGCACACCAATGGTATGACATTGCAGTCTCATAGGTAAATCCTCGATCCGGACATCTGGTATCCCAAGAGTCAATCCCTCCACATGTTGTTGCAACTCAGCAAGAGTCTCAGCTAAATCCAAATCGTGTAGGACTGCTGTTCCGACAGTCCTCTCTACTGGTTCTCCTATTTGTTGTGCACGAACCATTGGTTGAATGGTACCTACATATGCAATAATAAAAAAAATTTAGTTTAGTCTTGGAAACATCAAAAAACAAAAAAAATATGTAAAAACCCCAAAAAATAAAAAATAAGGTCAACATTTTACCTATAGAACCCCATTTAGCACTGGCTGGTAAAATCAAATCTAGATCTCCACGGAAATCCATCCCTGCATATGGATGTTCCTCAATGAATATATTATGTCTTCAGAGCCAACTGAAGAATGCAGTGGAAAATGAGATCGATGACTGACCAACATGTCTAGCCATTAGCTTTACCCACTGCTACATCAGTGGATCTCTAGGACTAGCTAATCCTAGCGTCACATGCTATGGGCACATCAATTGAACTTGCTCCAAAATAAAAGTGATTAAAATTGACCCATAATTGAAATTCTTGGTCTTACCACTTTTTACCTCAGTCAGTTGTTCTTTCATCTGAAGGAGTACTACTTTAGCCCAGTTGAACATGATTGGCTCGAGACACTCAAGCGCATACTGCATGTATGATCTATTCGTGACATGTAGTGTCACGTTGCTAGCTATTTTTGCGATAGTGAATAGGCGAGTGTGCAAAGTCATATTACAAACATCTTTGATATTTATCTTTCCATATTTACTAGGCTCAATTCCTAGTCAAAAAAAATTTCGGATGTATTCCTTCACTGTTTCACCACCATGCGGAGAGCCCCCAAGTGAAATGGGAGCACCACGTCTTGAAAAACCTGTGAGAAAGTAAATTTCATCGACTAATATTGGGAGATATTTGTCCCCAATGTGAAATTACTGAATTTTCGAGTCCCATGAATAGATCAAGAACTGCAATAGTTCCATGTGTTTCCTCATCCTTGACAGTAAAAAGTACTTGAGCAACCCACAATCTCTAAGATCTCTCACAGTGTCAGGATTATTTAGGGAAACCATATCTTTTTCTTCATGTTCTCTTTCTCACCATGTAATCAACATTGTGATCCAATGAAAGGCTAAAATCAAGCCATAGGCTAAGTTAGGATCTATTTCTTGCAAAAAATTGGGAAGATTTTGGATAGAAACAAAGATACAACTTTCTGAATTGCACCCAACGCACCCCTGAGTGAGAGACAGAGTGTTGTAGAGGAACTAGGCCTCTTTCTGGCCTCTCTACAACACAATTTTTTACATTCAAGGGTGTGATGGCCCTAGGGCGTTGTATATTTACCCTAGGGGCCCGAAAACCCTAAAAAATATGCATGAAATTGAAAGATAGTAGATTCAATAGAAAGAGGAGGGTAAGATATTCTACTTGATCGAGACGGCATGAAAAATGATCCACAGAATTTGTCCCAATAAGCTGCTGAAGTTTGAGGGTAAAATAGGCTCAGAGCACTAAAACCCAAATGGTAAAAATGACTTGGTAATTTCTTAATTTAATATTATTTTTTAATTAATGTATGCATATTTAATGAATCCACTATGTTTTTTACCCATTTTTACTATTTTAAAGAGGTATTTTCAATCCATTTGATGTTTCTTTGAGCAGGTTTGTAGCTGATTATATTGAGTTAGACGTGCATGATCGTGAAATGCGATATTGACCACAAGCCACAGTTTTATCTCTTTTTTCGAGCTTTGTTAAACATGAAAAAGGAATTCAAAGCCTACTTTTATCCTCTTTTTTTGATCTTTGTTAAACATGAAAAAAGAATTCAAAGCATATTTTTATCATCTTTTTCGATCTTTTTTAAACATGAAAAAAGAATTCAAAGTGCACCTTTATCTTTTTTTCAAGCTTTGTTAAATGCAAAGAAGGAACCCCCCTGGAGTTCTCTTTTAGATCCTTTTAGACTCTCTAAATATGAAAAGATTGCCGAGCGCTTGTCCTTTCAAGCTCATTAAAGGAATTGAAACAACATCTAATCAATATAAGTTTAACCCTTTTTCGGACCGAGATAGATTATGATTACGAAAAAGGAAAACCCTAGTCAAACATGGCTAGGAGGTTCTCTCAGGTATTAATTTACACTTTTTCAGATCCGAGGGACTATTATACGGAAAAGAAATTGTGGAATTTTCTCTTAGTCCATTTTTTCAAACTCTCTAAATATGAAAAAGGACCGAGTTCTCACTATCATTAGACTCATTAAAGCATCAAATAGCAACAAACTTGTCCATCATTACAAGATCTAGTTTCAACTTCGCTAGACTCGTCAAAGCATCAAATAGTGATGGATTCACCCGAAGGGTGGAATTATATATGAAGCATATGTTATCCTCCTCAAGCTTCACTACAATAAAAAAGGACATTGGTGAGGGTCATGCTTGTGACGTACCTTTAAGGCCCATCACCAATGTCACATATGGTCACAGTCCTTAAAAAAGTGTCACTATAAGTGTATATAGTGATGGTCCTTTAAGATTCGTCACCAAAGCCATTTTCAATAACACTTTTGGTGACGGTTGTTAAAGGCCTATCACTAATTCTCTCTTTGGTGACTTCTAGTGACGAACTTTTAATGACCCTCAACAATGATCTTTTTGTTACTTTTGGTGAAGGTCAAAAAATGTTAGTCCTCATTGATCATTCCAATGAGTTTTTGATGACACTATGTGCCTGTTAATATATTTTTTGTCAAAAGATAATGATTTAAGACCATTGTTGTGGAGTCTTTATTATAATATTTCCAATTCCATAGTGGTTAGATTCAGTCAATTTGTTAAGAAGTAATTAGTGTGTATCATTTCCCTCAAGTAATGACTAGATCAATAGATTTTTCCTATAAGTCAACACATTATTCATATCTATTAAGTTTATTATCTAGAAAATTCCATTTAGATAAATTCCACTAGTGTGTGTAGGAAATATATTATTTAATACTTAATCAAACTCTGTCAATTCTATTAATCAGAAATACCTAGCACTCCTCAACAATTTGGTCACACCTTAAATTAATGCTTTGGCACATACTAACATTTCTTACCACCTCACATGTCTTGGAACATCTTGTCATGACACTGACGCCCAAGCACATGGTGGCATGCGCTAGCACAACATATAACTCTCCTAGCATGTGTTGGCATGCATGTAGTCCCTAAATTTCCTTGGAATACCTTGGTTGCATGCATTGACATATATTAGAACTTGGAACACAATGCCACTTGGCATGTATTGGGACCTATTATTAGTGTGCCTAGAATGCCCATTTTGAAAAATATAAAGTACCAAGTTATTAACTCTCTTATATGTTCATTTCCTTGCATTTTATCTTGGTTATTCCTTTTGTTACCTTGATAATTCTTGACACATATTGACATACCCTGGAGCCCTGCACATCCTTAGCACCTGGCATGTATTGGCATATCTTGGCACTATTTGGCACATATAATTAGCACACCCTGGAACTCCCTAGCACACTTTGGCACTTCTTGGCATGCCTTGATATTCCCTAGCATGACTTACCAATGCTTAGCATACCTTTTGACTCCTCCTTGGCATGACAGCTAGCACTCATTAACACTAGTCCCTGGCACATGTTCCTCATATTAATTAACTTCCATGAATTTTGACCTACTGCTCCCTTCATGTTTTTTCCTAGTACTCCTCAACACTCCTTAACATGAATTAGCACTCTCTATCACACCTTAACACTCTTCAACATGCCCTTCCACTTCATAGCATGCATAACACTCCCTGACACATATTAGCACTTAGCACATGTTGGTATTTGGAAAGTATTAGCATGTGTGGAATACATTGAGATGCCTTGGTATTATTTGGCATGGTTTAATATTAAATTTATTTGAGATTAATTGTTGGAAAGTAGATGAGAATCAACAAAGGAATACATGGCACTTATAATTCACTAATACTTTTAACTTGGCACCTATTGGTGCCTAGTGTTGGTGTGCCTAGAATGCCCCTATTGGAAAAGGTAAATTGACAACTTATTAACCCTATTATGTGTTCATTTCCCTTGAATTTTTATCTTGGTTATTCCTTTTTGTTGCCTTGATACTTCTTCACACATATTGACATACCACATGCGCTTCGCACATCCTTAGCTTTGGCATGTATTGGCATATATTGGCACTATTTGGCACATATAATTAGCACACCCCGGAACTCCCTAGCACACTTTGGCACTTCTTGGCATGCCTTTATATTCCCTAGCATGACTTACCAATGCTTAGCATACCTTTTGACTCCCTCCTTGGCATGACGACTAGCACTCATTAATCTTGGTCCCTAGCACATGTTCCTCATATTAATTAACTTCCATGACTTTTGACCTGCTTTGCTCCCTTCATGTTTTGTCCTAGTACTCCTCAACACTCCTTAACATGCATTAGCACTCTCTATCACACCTTAACACTCTTCAACATGCCCTTCCACTTCATAGCATGCATAACACTTACTGACACATATTAGCACTTAGCACGTGTTGGTATTTGGAAAGTATTAGCATGTATGGAATACATTGAGATGCCTTGGTATTATTTGGCATGGTTTAATATTAAATTTATTTTCAGATTAATTGTTGTAAAGTAGATGAGAATAAACAAAGGAATACATGGCACTTATAATTCACTAATACTTTTAACTTGGCACCTATTGGTGCCTAGTGTTGGTGTGCCTAGAATGCCCCTATTGGAAAAGGTAAATTGACAACTTATTAACCCTATTATGTGTTCATTTCCTTATAGTTTAACTTGTTTCTCCATTTTTTTCCTTAACAGTCCCTGGCACGCATTGACACACCCTAGCACATTTTGGCATGCTTTATCACTTGGGACATTTTAGCATGTTTGACATGCCTTTGTACTATCTGGAATGTCTTGGCATTCCCTAGCATGCCTTGGCACTCATATCCTCATAGCTAGCCTTTACGTTTTTTCACGAATTGGGGACTCAATCAAGTCCTTGGCTACTGCAATTCATGTGACAATATTGGCCTACTTCAACCGAAAAAACTTGACCAATTGCACCTACTACAAGTAGATTGTTCCTTTTTCACCTAAGAAATACCTATAACTCCTCTTATGCCACTCATGTCCAAGCTCAAATTGTCCCACTTAACTAGTTACCAATTGAAGGATCACATGATCTAGCCATGACCATAAAACAACCAAGAAACATAGCTTAAACAAGAAATATTTCACATGTATGTTAGGTTCATATAAACAATAGAAAATTAATTAAGAGTTTTCAAGAACCACAAGATGCACAAGCCACACAAGATATAAGTTGACACAAGCCGAGTGCCCCAAAAATTATACACAACAATGTACAATATGCAAATATCTAGAATAGTTTAAAACATGAGCATGTAGCCAAAGTGTGCCACATCTCATTTTAAAAAAATATCTAAAGGAAAAAAAATGTTGTTTCGGCACAAAGTGATTTCCCTTTGTCTAAAACTACTATGTCGAGCCTCGTATAAAAATTGTTGGCTTGCCTCACCCTGTAAATCATATTCTAAATTTCTCCTAAAACACTTCATCCTTAGCACACTTGAATTAGGCGACACTCCCTAGCTCACACTCTTATTCATTCCTTTCCACTGAATCTTGACTTAGATATCCCTTGATATTCCCCAACACACCCTAACACTCTAATTCATCATGCATTGACATTATGTGTTAGCATGCATTTTCATTCCTTTTCATGCCCTAACCCTCCCCAGCGATCATGCCCTCACAACTACACTTACTTAATTTTCCACTTGGGAACCAAACCAAGCCCTCGATTGACTACAAGAGCTTGACCAAGTTATGATTACTACAACTAGACTATGTTGTTGAATTGTGTAGCTTGGTAGGTACTCCATAAGCCTAGTGAGATGGGTTTGTGTAAGTTTGGTCACAAAAGGATTTGTGGGCAAAGAAGCCAAACAAAGGGATTTTGGACCCAAGATGGGGTTTAAAATCTAAAAGAAAAAGTTAAAAGAGGAAATTAACATTTCCTAAGGTCTAAGTGGCTAAAAACCCATAATTTCTAGAGGGTTCCTAAGAGGTCTAGGAAAAACAATTTAAGGAGGCCATAGGATGAAGGAAAGAACATAAAGTGAGATGGAGCTCATTTGATCAAGGGGCGAAGAGAGATGTGAGTCCTAAAGAGAGCCATGATCATTAGCATGTCAAGCATTCATTGAGATGCCTCGGTATTATTTGGCATGGTTTAATATTAAATTTATTTGAGATCAATTATTGGAAAGTAGAAGAAAGTAAAAGAGGATGATTTGGCACTTAGAATTCGGTAACATTTGGCGCATGACACTTATTTCCACCTAGTGTTGGTGTGCATAGCATGCCCTCATAGAAAATCTAAATTGATGGATTATTAACCCTATGATGTGTTCATTTCCTTTTATTTTAACGTGTTTCTCCTTTTTGTTGCCTTGATAGTCCACGAGCTTACTTATTGTCACACCTTTGCACATCTTGGCATGCCTTAGTACTTTACACATATTGGAATATTTGACATGCCTTTAAACTATCTCATACATGTTAGTATTCCCTAACATGCCTTGGCACTCATTCCCTCACAACTAGGCTTACATATTTTCCAACTTAGGAACCCAATCAAGTCCTTGGCTACAACGGTTCATGTGACATTGGTGCCTGCTTGATCGTAACTAACTTGATCAATTGCACCTACTATAGGTAGATTGTGCCTTGTTCACCTAAGAAGCGCCTATACCTCATCTTAGGCCACTCATGTCCCAAGATGGAATTTACCCACTTAATAAATTACCAAAACAAGGATCGAATCTAGCCATTGCCATAAAAACAACCAAGAAACATACCTTACATAGGAAATATTTCACATGTATGTCCGGTTCATATAAACAATAGAGAATTAGCGAGAATTTGCAAGAACCAAAAGATACAAAAGACACACAAGAAATAATTCGGCACAAGTCGAGGTGCCCCAAAACCTATACACAACAATGTTTTGATGGGCCTCTAAATTGGACATAAAATAAGGCCCATCTAACCTTTCTTAACCCTAACTACCTTCCTTATGCACATGAAAATATATATTAAATCTCTCCTTATGCACTTAATAATGTTTTCTTACGCTTTAATATTTTCTTAGGAAGGTTTTAAAGGTAATTGCATATTTTTTGCCTAATATTGGTTATTTTTGTAGAATATTGTGAGAATATTTGGCGGATTATGCTGATTTGGAGAAGGAGATAATTTAGGGACTTTCTCCCTACCATCGGAAGATCAGAGTGAATAATATCGGGAAATTGGGGAGAATTCTTGGAGAGATTCAAAGGGGTTTTCCACAGTCAAGGCGCGAAACGATCCTCATGAAATCTCGTCCGGCAATTCGAATTCCGAGCCATCTAAGCAACTCAAGACCAAGCTCGCACTCAAGCCATGCACTTCACTTGGAGTCTCCAACAATTCGAATTCCAAGAGTAACAAAGTAAATGAAGATGAATAGCACTTGATCTATGTTTCTTGAAGTCAAGTGGACTCAATCACCATTTCCAAGGGAGTTGTTGGTAAGCTGCCTTGTAGAATAAATAAAGAAGAGCTAGAGCTAGGAAGGAGTTAGTTGAGTGAGTGAGTTGATTCTTATCGATTCCATTCCATATTGTCGCTTCTTATTACATTCCATTATTTGATTCCATTATATTCCATTCGATGTAGTCCATTCCATTCCATCCCATGCCATTAATTTTCCATTCCATTAGGATTTTGTTGTTTAAGACCTTTGGGATGTAATAATATTTCATTTTTTAATGCAATGAGTACAAACTCCATTCTCGATTTAATTACATAGAGTCGGGATCATGAGTTAGGGCCCAACCCACGTGCCTCGGCTTGCTTTGTTGTTTTCGTTATTTCCTTTACTGTCATTATTTATTTTTCTTCTCCCATTTAGCTAGATCTACTTCGATATTTTCATTGCTACTTAGTCTTTGCTTTCGGGTTCTTCTATCGTAGTTTTTCATTTGCTTGTGAGTAGCGTGAATAGAGGAAAAACTTCTATTTAGTGGAAAGCCTCCCCCTCTCATCTTGTCAATAGAATTCGAGTAGGGTATACCTTCCCACTAGAGCCAAAAATTCTTTTTGTTTGAGTTTGGGAAGAAATTGCATAACCAAGTATGAGTCTCTCTTTCATTCTTGTTATCACACTTTTTTTCTTTCAACTTTTTCATGCATGAATTCGTAGGTGTGTTACACTTCGAGTACTATCGGGTGCCCTCCATTCCCTCCTATTTTTCACTTCTTTTTCTCTATCTGCACCCTACCTTTTTCCCTAATTTCACTCAAGCCCTTCAACCACGCCTTATTCCTTTATTTTCTTCATTCACGGTTACCTTACCTTTTTTAATGCAAAACATGTAAAAATGTTCGAAAACCATTTAAACACGACTTCGATTTTTCCTCCTCGAAATCCGTGTTTATCGTACTTCGATGACCATAAATCACGGTGTTTAGTTCTTCCTTTACAACTTACCGCAACTCCGCCACATCACAATCACATGACGCAACCTTTTTTCCCTTTTCATTAACACTTATCGCTCCTAAACCCCTATTGCAAAATATCGCGATCACATTTTTTCATCACCTTCCCGAATCATATTTCACATTTCGCACATCAAAATTTTCTCATTCCATTTGCTTTCCGTTAATACTTTCAACGCCTTCGAACTCCTATTGCGATATTAGCATACTCCATTGCCACATCACCCATCGCAATTTCTTGTCGCACCCTCTTTCCTTTTCCCTTAAGACTTACCTCTCTCCTTTTCGATTTCGTTATTGCGATACCACATATCGCAGATTTCGATTTCTTACAAGCTCGCAAATTGAAAATCAAACATTTTACCTTTTTTCCTTTACACTCACTGCTTGTTTTCGCCGATTGTGATATTGCGATCACGCTCCGTTGTCGGTCCCACCACCACGTCACTCGGCGCACATCACACTTCACGACATTTAGTTGGTATTTTTTACGCTTACCAATTGTTTCCACGATTGTGATATTGTTATTGCACTTACGCGTCTTCACAGCCGCACTTCACACATTGCATTATTTAGCCTCTTCCCTTTAACGCTTACCGCTCCAACTTCAAATATTTCGAGTTATTCTGTTCCAAATAATTTTGCGCTATAATAAAGTCATAATCCGGTTTGAAACCCCCGATTTCCACTTCTAAGATGCATTTAATGTGTTAAGCCCTCCATTAGCCTCTTTAGCCACTTTTCTCTCCTCCAAGTTTCACAAATCACACTTTTTAAATCCAGAATTAAATCATGGTTAGCTTAGTTGCATGGTAGAAGCATGGTATATATACCTGGAAGGATAAGTAAGAGTGCATTTATCCATTTGGCTAAGTTAAGTGTGGTTTAGAATTAATTTCCTTTCTACGCCATTTATTTTCTACAAATTAAATCGAGTTTCCTTTACTTGCAATTTCTTTTCGGCAATTTAATTTAGTTTATTTATGTCATTTCCTTTTCGCAAATTGAATTAGTTTCATTCTTGTCGTTTCTTTTCGAGAAAATTAGTTTGGTTTCCTTTTTGTCATTCCTTTCACAATTTACTTTCTAGTTCTTATCATAGTTAAAAAAATAGCACCCTTTCGTAAAGCGAGAAGAGGATGACATGAACAGTTGCATTTGTTGTGTATATAGTACTTTATCACCTCCAAGTGTGTATGAACCTAGGGTTGATAAAGTAAAGTAGGGCGACCCACAGAGTTCAACGGTCTTGGTGCAATACCATGGCTCACCACTTTTGGGCATCAGTTGCTGAGGTGTTTAGTAGATGTTTTGATTATGTTTTAGCATTATTTTTTTCTTTTCTTTTTACGAGTTGTTTTAGAAATATTGAAAAATACAAAAAAATATTGATTTTCATTCCTCATAGGAGTAGGGATACTCGAGATATTTTTTAAAAAATACTTCTCCAATACCAACCCTCACTTGATCACGTGGTGTAGTAAGAACCACATCACCATGCACTTTTGAAGGTAGAAGAGATGGATGGATATGATGACAACGAAGAATATCTTATTGGGTTTCCCATTCAAGATATGGACATTAGTGTACATATGCAAAACATCCCTCCATATTTCCTTCCCAAATTCCATGGTATGAGGACGAGGAGGATCTAGAAGCATTTATCTTTGAATTTGAGATACTTTGTAGGTATTATGGCTACTTATCACACACTCAAAAATTGAGATTGTTTCCTACAACATTTATGGATAGAGCTCTTAAATGGTTCATGAGTCTGGGTACTAATTCAATAAGATAATGGAATGATATGCAAAAGATATTTCTAGAAAAATATAAATATACGTGATGTTTGAGAATAAATTTTTAGAATGAATCAATAAGAAGAGAGAGCCTTAAGGATCTAATAGAGAGGTTCATGTATAATGTTAAGAGGGAAAAATTGCATCATCTAGGATTTAACACACGAAAACCCTCTTAATTAGAATGATTAGGAATGAGTGGATTGATATCCTTAATCACATGAGTAGAGGATATGTATACCAATTGTCATTTGAAGAAATTTGTGAAACAATATGCAAGCGCATATCAAGAGGAAGGAAAGAGTAAGTAAATCAGCATCAACATTGCTAAGGTAAGAGGAACTTGGAAACTTGCTTGATAACTTTAAAACATAAATTCTTAGAAATCTAAGTGAACAAGTAGAAATTTTAAGAATGAAAAATGAACAAAACGAATATTTTGGTATTTTTGTTATCCATGTAAGATCATATGCTACTAAATGTTGTTCATCATTTCCCGAGTTTAAATTAGTTTACTAGGAAGACAATGGAGAAAGGAAATCACCAAAGAAGTTATGTTATGTAGCTCAAGGATACCCTAGCAGCCTAGTAAACTTGATATGATGTAAGGAACCACTCCAAAATTTCAAGCTTATTCACATCCATCTCAAACTAATTGGGACGCACTCCCTCCTTGGAAGCACCTTGGCCATCTCAACCCAAAACCAATCTTGGCAACATGGTGGGAAAGGACCTTATGGGGAAAATCCTCAACATCTGAAATATTTCCCTCAATATCCTCCATACCCAACTCCATGCTATCCCTACCATCACACCTCCACCAGAGCCACAACCTCAACCACATCCATCTCATATATCCAACCCCCACTCAACTACTAGTACCACCATTTCCAAAAACACACCATGTATCTCAACCCACCTACAATGTTGAGGTACAATACTACCAAACATATCCTCTTGTTCTAAATGGTCTACATCTTAGTTCAAGAAAGGTATTGCAAAGAAGAGATTTTCTTAATGTCATTGAAGGACAACATCAAGAAGAAGAAATTTTTCTTTATCGAGCTGTGTTTCACTCCCTAACACACCCTAGCACTCACGACATTCCTCAACACTCTAGCATTCCTTGACATTTCCTAACATATAACCTTGCCACTCACTCCTTAGAAGACACTGGAACTCGTTTTACACTCACTATCACACACTCTTATCCATTCATTTCCATGAATTTTGAACTAGTTCTCCCTTGTATTTTTGTGGACATAAAGAAGATACTAGGCTTGGCACTCTTCACTTTCTCGAAAGCTTTATATAATGAAGGGGACATGATTGAACTCTAGTTTAATGTTGGCTTATGAGTACAAATTTCATTTACCATAGGCACCCATATTTCATGAAACATGGTTCCATCCTTTTCTCCATAATGTTTGACAACAACAACATAACTATTACTGAAATGATGCTTCAATCTAGCGAGTTGGGTACACCTTTGATATCTTTGGTCTTAACTATTTTCTAGCATAAAACCACTATTTTTTAGTAGCATGCTAGGGGGTACCTCATCCACTAGCCATTTTAAATCATTTCCTAATATAGACTTACTTCGGGCTTTGGGAGGAAATTTCTTTATTATATGTTGAAGGTACGGTAGCCTCCAGTGCGGGACTGCTGAGTGTTGGTTTAGGATCCATCTATTGGAAAATTCCACCTACCCTATGAGCTAGGGGAGATTACCTCCACATAAGGAAGAACATGAGATATGGCAGCTAAATCCTATGGAGCACGATTTGGTCACATTCTTGTAAATTTTGATACTGATGTTATGTTCGGGATCATTGTGGATGAGTTACGAGAAATCCTCTGAGCTGAAAATTTGATAAATTCTTCCCCACTAGAAAGAATTCTCAGATTTACTTATCTTGCATTTTGTGTCCCCCATGATTAAAGGATGATGTTTAGGGATCACCACCTCTCAAGATTTATTTTTTCAAAGTATATTTTCATTTTTCTTCATCCTTTTGACTTTCTTATCCGGTTCTTAGACTAACTCAATACAAGAAGCTTAATGTTGTACATGTTGTTCTACTCTATTCATAGTACGAGATAAAATAAATTTATAATTATACACAATATACTTGTTCTTGATTACAAAACACACTTACACGATAAAAAAAACTAGTATTTTCATGGAATTTGACCTACGGAGTTGTTTTACATTACTACCATGTAACAAGCGATTAGTCGATTATGAAATAAACATCATGTTTGATTTCACTATGTATTGGTTTCACTTACCACCTAATGATAATCGTTGTATAAATGATGCTTGTTATAACTCCATTTCTTACACTATTCACATAATAGAATTAATCAACTTATCTTTCTCATGTTTCCATTGTTATAGTAGACTCAACATTGAGTAGAATCGTAAACAAACTAGAGTTAAGCTATTATGAATACTAATGGTAACCACGATCAAACAGTTGACTTGTATTACATAGATCACAAATATTGATCAATACTACTACCTTGTTCTATTTATATTGATGGGTATTATTCTATAAACAATGTATTAGGGAAATTCTTATTATGTGCCCTTAGTGTAATTAGGTTACATGTACTATGTTACCATCGGATCTGCGAATATTTAGGAACATAAAGTAATAACAATACAACCACTCTACTTGTGTATTCAATGGAAATATGACTATGCGTCTTGTTATCTTTATAAAATGACCCTCAAAAACTCAAGCTTCCCCCTTGACCCATGCCTTTCATACGTACTTCTATTGGATAAAACCCAACTTTTGCGTGCCTTTGCGGGGAGGGTATGACAAAGTAACTAGAAAATATGAACTAGCTCTACAACCTTTTGGTCTTGGATATTTATCTCCTTCATCACCTACTTAACCCACTACATCAAACACTAGATCTAAAGGTCGATCCTGTTAGAGACACAATCATCATTCACTATGCATACAAGCCGAGTTCTACCATATGAAGCAAGTGTTGATTGAGACCAAGTGTAGTGAAAGGTCAGTTGGTGTAGTTCAATGTGAGCATAGCGAGAGTCATAACTGATAGTGGGTGGCATAGCTTGTTTGAATACTATTGTTTATGATATTGCGATGAAGTTCTTATTCCCTTCTCACTCGAGACATTGGTTTCCATGGGGATAATAAAACTTGTCGAAGCTATGTTGTCTAGGACCACCATACCCACTAGCCACTGAGAAGTTTACTTAAATAAAGGTGTATTCTTGGGTGGGGCACCTTCCTATACATGCCCGATAAGTGACTCAATCATAGAATAATATCATATAAAATGATATATCTCATGATATATGTAATTACACCTTTATTTTTGGCATCAAATAAAATGGGTTTCAATAGGTTCTTGAGCCCTAATCTTTCACCCATGAGCACGATCATAACTTCAAACCAAGTTGCTCAATTTACCATAGGGTTTTAACGTGAAATTCATTCATATGGATGAGGTTTTCTCCCCTAGCACAATGTTGGGGGTGAGAAGCTCTTTCGATCAATTATTTGTTCAATTATTCAAGAGCGTAATTACATATATAATAATTTCAAAATTACATATACTAATAGTAGCATTTCTTACTAAAATGTAATTACATATATAATAAATCATAATTACATATATAATTAGGGAATAAATCATAATTGTAGAATATAATATATTCGAGGACAATGGGAAAAAAGGAAAAATGATAAGTACATATATAATAAAAAGAAATTTATTAGAAGAAAAAGAATCGAGAAAAAGCATAATTACATATATAATAAAAGCATCAATCGAACTAAGAACTTTGACATAATGTTCATAAGAATCATCCTCTTCGACATTTGAAATCACAGTGAGAAAGAAAAGGCCAGAGAGGAATGCCCCCCTCCTAGAACAAAAAATTACAGTAAGAACTTGATTGTTCCAAATTCAAACTCTTTGGGAAGAGGAACAAAAAAGATACGCCCTCCCAACTAGATCATTGGGGTGAATCCATGAGGAGAGGAACCATTAGAGAAATTGGTTGGTCGGTTTTCCAATCGATCGAGACTATCTTTGATTTGAAATATTCCCCCACTCTCTCCAAAAGGTGTGCAAGTGAGAGGTTTGAGGCTCTACGAGGAAGGGGGATCAACTAGGCAACCCACCTGGTACCTAAAACTGATCCACCTTACTAGTCGTGCCGCACTCATCACCCTCTAACATAAACGATAATATCGGCATGGCATGATAGAAAAAATAGGGTTGTCAAAACACCTCTCTGGACCTGTGGTCACCATAAATATATGAAGAATTGTACCATCATATAAACAAATAGCATGGCCGAGAAGATGAGTGTTGGTGAAGCCGACCATAAAGAGTAGTGCTCAAACTCTGACAAACCACCATTCTTAGTACTATAGGAAAGATTTAGTGCTAAAATGGTCCACCAAAATAGCGAGCCTGTGTATACGCAAGCTAGGCACACCTGATGACAAAGTGAGGGATCATAAGGACTAAGGATAATTCCACAATGAGAAGCCAGTTTCTGATGTGTAATAATTTGGAATGAATCTTCAAAGAAGAGGAAATTATTCAAGGAAAGGAGGTATAGATTCATGTGATGTTGAGGACTACGAATAGAGCGGGTATGACTACGTATCTTGGGAGGTACCATGCTGCGCAAATCACATGCTCGCTACCAGTGGATGCTGATGCATTGGTTTTAGCGCATACTGCTGCGTTCAATCAAATGTGGCGAACGGCAACTGAAGGTGTGTGGGGTTGAGGGTTCAATGAATTGAGCACAAATTCTTCATGGATTAGAAATCATTAATTATTGCACGTAGCTAGCGGTTAAATTTGCTTTCAACGTATATTAGCTTTGGTGTGGAGAGTTCTATCTAAGTGGTTTATGCACATCTAGGCACGCAAATCGGTCAATCATGAGTTAAAAGAAGCGAGTGAGTGAGACTGCACCTGCGACCAAACTAAAGTAGTATAAAAGATTGATGAGTTTGAGTGTCTATACTCTATGGAAAGATACGAAGATTAAATTCAGCGATTTTTATTAAAGTTGCGAGCAAATATTGGAAAGTGAGTTGAGATATTCTAGTCTGGATCTACTTAAGGACTAGTATTTGTTTGGCAAAGTTTGAAGGCTGGGTTTACTAGGGTCATGCAACTTTTCAGGAGAGTGAGGGACTTGGTTGTATGCGCTAAATAGTACGTAATTGAAAGGTGGTATGTTAAAATGTTAGTTCAATGTCATTTTGTGACGATTATGTAGTAAATGAGATTAAATTTTCTAGCTAGGAAGTTTTTTAATTTTCTTGGGAATTCAACACTTTAAAATTTCTTCTGGTTTTATAACTTGAATATTTGGATCTAATGTTTTATGTGAAGGGTCAATGTTACGTATGCATACGGATTGGAAATACCAGCATGGACGCATCATAATGAATACAATTGAAGATGCAACGATCAAATCAAGTGTTGGTATCGTAGGTATTATCGATTTTGAATTTTTGATTTTGCATTTACCATGAAAATGTGATGAAAATCCATGGATGTCGCCTATGACCATCTGTGAAGTCACTTTTACTGTGAATTGAAATATTGGGATTCCATTTTCCATTTTTGATTATATTGATGTCAGTTAATATCTTGGAACTAAATTTTGATTCTTTGCTTTTTCAATACATTGATAAGTTCCATTTTAACGTTGTAATAGTGTGAAAATATGTCGTTAGTGCAGCTTGGAGCTGAAGTGGCACCTATAAATTCTGCTAATTAAGTGCCCACATTCTCTACTCTTTTTAGTGCAATTTTACTTCTATTTGGACACGCGTCGTTTGTGTTCCTCTAGTGTTGTCTCATTATTTTGGTAATGTTTGGGTTTTCCTACCATCGTTGAGACTTCTTGTACGCCTCAGGTTTTGATATGTTGTTGTTTCATTTCATGGTAGTTAATTCTAGTTTTCTAATTCATTTTCGACTGGTTATTTATTTCTCATATTCGTGGGGCCTCTTGCACCACTCACACCAACACTTTTTATATGGGCTTCTCATGATGGGTATAATCTCTAGCTTGACCTATTTTGTCTTTCGCATGAATATCAATATAAATTTTCAATTTCGAATTTCTCCATGGTTGTGCAGCTCCACATTGTGCCATGTGTGTAATGAGGGAACAATCTTGGTGATTTCGAGCAATGGTCAGTGCACATCTCGCTAACTTATAACAAGTCTTAAAGGTCAGTAAGATTTATTTATCTTAATTATTAAGGAAATCAGCATTATTGTGTTTACATTTTTCAATTTCTACATATTTTCCATAGATGCAATAGGTATGCAAAATAACTTATTTTGTTACGCATATTTATAAATTTTAATTAAAAGATAATTGGTTCAATACCATAATCTCCTCACTTTTAATCCATTGCATATTAATGTTTAATTTTAGTATTAGAATAAAAATTTAGAGTGAAAACGATAGTTTTTAAAGTTCCACTTTTATAGAGACCAAACAACTTTTTAAGGCTTACACTTTTATAAAATAAAATAAAATTCCATACGGCCAAAAGCGAAGAAAAAGAAGTTTTGGGTAGAGCGTCATAACTAAATATTTGAAGTATGCTAGAAAGGTTTATGAAAACCACTCTACTGCGATGTTTGTCCCTAATAATGCACAGCGCGCGATTAGGCTTATGGTGAAGAAGAGGTAGGAAAAGCATTGTTAAATATCTCTGCCAAAGAAAGTCACTGGATGCTCGGCCACTGAAGCTGCTCATGTTGAGTGGTCATGCGATTCGGTGGAAAGGCTATGGGTAGCTATTGGCGCGAGGAAGCGAGGATCACGCGACTTGGCGCTACCACAACAAAACCACCATCGCAAAGGATTGATCGACGTGATCACTACGGCTTGGAACTACACACACCCAAACCGCATCGAAGGTCACACTGCTAGTTTCGAGTTCGATTCCATCAACAAAAAGTACTGCTTTCTCATTTATTTCTATACGTGTGTTGCATGATGTGGCTGAGAATATTTTTAAAGAAACAAAATATGCTTACGAGATTAATCTTAAAATATTGTTTGAAGAAATAGAGTAGCAGCAGAAAGTTAACTCACATGATCTGTTACACTAGAGAGGTTGTATTTCCAACCAAACCACCTAGCATAAAGCCTCTATCTCCACAGGATCAAGGTCAATTTATGAGGAAAGATGGCCCTCTTCCACTGATTCATATGAGTTTCATAGTCGACTCGGTCGGTCCGATACGAAAGAATCCCTTTAGTAGCTCTCCCAACCTGGGAATTTAACTTTGATTGGGCACCAGAGACTCTACATACGCCAGTAGGATGAGGCAGAGATCCACAACCATGGTTTTCTTAGAAAGCCCGAGAAATTGAAGATTATGTTGGTTTTTGTTTTTATTGACGCGTAATATGTTGACATAATAGATAATGCTTCGCATGATATCGTGGAAGCCGCTTTCACGCGATTCAGCTCTTCTGAAGAGAATAAAGGAAAGTTGATTTCTAATCCTATACCTCGCTAAAGCATGAGATAGTCTCCAAAGAAGAGCAGAATCGTGAAAATTTGAGATCAATTACTTATACTTTTGGAGTATCAGGAATTGTTATGAGTAGCGCAGGGATGTAATGATGAATAATAAAGGCTTAATGTGATGGCTATGTACCATCAACTAGAAATCTTGGTACTGCTCTATGTAGATGTAGTATCGGTAGAAATCACGACATTGGCTTGTACCATATGCGATAATCGAAAGGCAACATAAATGATTACATGTTTTCTACCATCTTTTTACTAGATGAAAATACGATTGTCTTAAAAGCTGTAGACCCATTCAACTGTCTTTCTTTCGCTTTAAAGATGAATTAGTCACAACCATCTTATAGGGTTGATTTGTACGTGCTACAAGCCCTTTTCAGAACATATAAGTGTAGGATTAGGTTTGCGGAGTTTCGCTTGTCTGAATAATGACGCTATGATCGACTTTCATGAAATGCGGGAATATATTAGCATTGAAAGAGTCCATTTTTGCGGAAAAATATAGAGATTATGCAAATGCAAGTATCATCTCCTTTAAAGTAACAACTGAGTTTCTTATAGTTACTGATCCACTTTTCCGTGTTCAACAAACACCTCAATATTATGTCTATAGAATGTTTGAGATGTGAAGACGCTTATGGAAAGAAGGTAAAAAATAAATTGAGTGGAAAGGATGAGATAGTCGAAACTCATGGGTACCGGAGTGCAGGAGATCGACAGCATAAGTATCTCTGAGAAAAATTGGGACGAGTGATGGTTTTGCATGTTCTTCGAAATAATATGTTGTATAATGAGTTAATGCCCACGAAATCAGCATTGACCCTTTCTCGCGATTTGACTCTTCTAAACGAGAAATAAAGAGCGTGATCGATTTTCACAACTCTCTCCATCATCGACGCGGATAGTCTCGAAAGAAACAACGGATCCATGAACTCTACAACCCGAGTTGTATTGTAGTATATATATATTACTGATACTGAGAAATCTACATAAATGTAATGATGGATAATAAAGGTTGTGATGGCATGCACCATCACCACGATCGAGATTCCATTATAACGAGAAGATGGCCACTCTTTCCACGATTTCACTGAGTTGACTTTCGATTAATCGAGTCTCGCGACTCCACTAGTAGCTCTCGCAGTCTAGAATTTAACTTTCGATGAAATTAGCGAAAAGCCATAACTTTCGAGAGAGAGATTTCTACAACCACGTTTTTGTGAAAGCACATAAAAAGCGTGCTACTTGAAAGAAGGTTCCCATGATGTAACAAATGATGTTGTCATCCTTTTTTATGGGTTGTATGTGTTTGTGTCGCTTTTTAAAATCCTATTGTATGTACATATCTTCTATCCTTTCGAAGACCATACTTCTTCTAGTTTTCTATAAATTATTTTTATATAAAAATCAATTCGCTCTGATAGACCATAGAAGTCTTTTAATTGCGGCCACAAAATTGATGGTTGCTATTCTGAAACATAATTACTGCGCCAACATATGTTGATCACATTTGTTGTATGTTGTAAATGTATAACTTTTCATTTCATTTGAGAAAATTTTCCTTTCAAACTATTTGTTGTGTGTTTGCTGTGACTTTGTTGGTTGTAAATTTCATCATGATTTCTCTTCTTTGCTAGTACAAAAAAGCGTCTTTCTCTTTTCTTTCTCTATGGTGTATGTTATTGTGTTCTTAGATAACTTTCGCTCTACAGCTTCTTTAATTGTGTCCTACGTTCCGCTGCGTCATTGTCATGGTCATCTGGATATACCATGTGCACAGAAAAGAAAATTGCAATAGGTGTTGCTACTATCAGCGGCAAAAATCGCTGTTGAAAGAGCCTAACCTCTGTACGCTTCATGAAATTAATGTGAGGTCTTTTACATAGATTTCTTTTCGCCATTGAGAACCTAAGTGATTTGGCTCGTAATGTTCTTTGAAGACTATATCATTGGGATGTTTTTCTCTTACTATATGTTATAAAGATCATTTTTGATGAATTTGAGAAAGAGTTGAATTAGAAGTTTTTCTAAATCCTCTAGATATACTTTTGGAATATCGACCTTCGTATCAATTATTTATTTTTCCACTTGAGTGACATTTACATCTGCTAGCATGTACGACTCTACCAACAATTGTTTCACTCGCATGGATTTTTCACTTCTTGAAGTAATTTATCATCCTCTCATTGAGATTTCTCATAGTCTCTAGGTTGAAACGTGCTACTCATTTTCGTTTTCGACATTTGAGTTCTCTTCCACCTATGTCTCTTTCTTCATCTCTTGCACATTGATGAGCTATGGTCTAGCTTCTGTGTTTGGCTTAAAAATTTAGCCATGTTTGCTTGTAATTGATAGAATGTTGTTTCTAGAAAGGTTGATGCTTGAATGATTAATGTAATGTACTATGGATGCCATTTCTATCTTTGTGATGTGTTTCAAAGTATGTAGGTTTTCATATATTCTCGCAGTCGATTTGGCATTCTATCTGCTATTTTTATGAATATAAATTCAATGCACTGTTCTCTCTCTCTCTCTCTACACAGAGAGACACATGATCCCGATTTGGGAAAATGATGCTCTTGAAAAATGTCCCACTCCCCTAAAACACTCTCACTCCTTCCAACCTTGGATGCTGTTTCTTTATTATGTGGTTTTGATATTAGGAGTTTTGATCCTGCATGTCCATAAATATTAACTATTTAATGTACTATAATGAGTTATAATATTGTATGTGAGTTTATAACAAGTCTCTCTTTTATGTGTTTCTTCACACCTTAAAATAGGAATTAGAGCCATTGCTCGAGTAAGCAAGATGTTTTATTCTTGATCCCAAAACCATAGCACTTTTGATTAAGAAAATGATTTTGTTGTGCTTCTCGAGGATATATATTGACAAAGGTGGTTAGGAGGATAGACTGCTTAGAAATTTAGTCAGCAGTTGATTGTCGATAAATTTTACATTCAAATATTATTAAATGTTTTTGATAATGTATTCATTTAATATTGCATTATATATACAAATGCTTCTTGATGCATAGTGCATGAGTGTCTAAGGAGAACATGATTGTTACCAAATCTGCAGCATGACCTTTCATAAGTGGTGGTTGGATGTGATTTACTATTCATCTTCATGCGCATCAAATGGAGAGGGAGACAAGAGGAAGAGTAGAGGATACCTAAGTGGAGAGGATGGATAGGAGTATGAGGTCAATGCCTGCACCTATACATGGGTCGTTGATGGCTATCTTGGGATGAAAGGTCTGAGATCCATGTTGAACCTTCTTTGTGTAAGCTTTACAATCGTCATCATAATACCATTTGTTAATAGTTAAGAACTCGTATGTGTGTGGTCACCATGACATGAAAGTTATGGAGGAAGAAATATTTTATAGCTTCCCACAGAATATGTGTCACACGATGATAGGTAGGGTGAGAACCGGTCGAAATGTGAGACATTAGTAAATACGCACACAACATTTTATCTGCATAATCTTTACATAAACTAGATTCTAGAGAGTTGTGGGTGGAGTGAAAGATATGAAGAAGTTGACGAGTGAAGCCAGATTTTCATAGGTGGGGGAAAAACAATAGTAAAAATTGAATGTGATGTGAGGTAGAGAAGAATGGCTGTGTTGATTAATTGTAGCACAACATTGTATTCATCATATTGGGAAGTTCCTTTACCTCTCTGAGAGGTTTACCATTTCCATTTCAATTTTGATGAGAGGAGACCTTCCTATTTTCTTTGAACACTATTGTTCCTTTCGAGTTTTCACATTCCTCTAGTGTTTGTTGTTGTTGACAGTCATCGTATCGGGGGAGAGTCCCCTTTTGTTGGGGAATTCTCCTGCTTGCGACTAAACTTGTTACCAGTGTAACATCTTCCCTTTCTTCCTTTGGGACCCGCTCTTGATGTGATTTCACTCGGTCCACCAATGTTTCTTCTTCTTTACTTGAGCGATGATTGCTGATAGGGTCACTTCCATTCCCACATTTTGAGATGGTCTCTCACCATCATCCTCGTGTCCTCTTGAGTGCATCTCGTCAAAAATTCGTCAAAATCGAGGGTATATTGTTATTAAAAATAATGGCAGTATGCATACATACACCATGGTCGGGGAAAGTCACACAGAAAGGCGGAGGAGCTCTCGAGTCGGCTATGAACTCTCCTGATGACTTCTGTGAGTCATTCTTGATTTCCATGAGCCTTGCTGAAATATGATTGGATGAGACTCTCCTTGTCCATCTTGACATGTTCTTCAACTTGTTCTTCGAAAAGAGAATTTGATTAGCATTGCCTGGCCCTAAACCTTGTACCAGCCAGAATTGTCTTGTACATCTGCTCATATATGCTCACGATTTGGAGATATAAAGCAGCAAGTTCTTATAGGTAGAATCCACGGTGAGTGACATTTTTGCGACATGGCCATCATAGAGACTTCCTGGACAGCCCATGAATATCTCTCCAAAAGCAAATGCTTCCCTTGCAACTATGCAGGAGCATCACGGTACGGTTCTACGCTCTCTGGATTTAATTCAAGTGTTGTAGGATAAGCTCGAGAACCTTTTGTCACACGATGAAACGCATCCTCGCACTTTGACCGTTTCTACGCGTAAAACATAGTGCATAGAATCCATCAATTTCACATGTGCACAAATAGGGTCCAAAGATATTTGTCGTCCACCATCTATGGGTGTAGAAACCCAACACAAATTCCTTCATGCTTCAAAGCCAAGATAAATGAGTGCAAATTTTCATGCATGATGGCCATCGATGCGAGACTTCACGACGCCGTGAGGTATTTCTCCAAAGCTGAAAATGCTTGCACTTGCAACCTATCTTGGAGCATATAAGTATTGGTTATCTTGCCTACTCAAATTTAATTCAATGTATGTTGTACGATAAGGTCGAGTCTTTTTCATGAGGAAGATACTCATCCTCCTAGCTTTGTCTCTACTTGAAAAACGTAATTGTTGGAATCCTCAATTCAAGGGCATCCTCGATTCCCTATACCACGAACATAGATGCAGAGATCTCATGCTGCGCGTCATTGATAGGTGTGCAGCCTTACAAATTCCATCATACTTCAAAAACCTGAGATTAACTCTGAGATTCGCACATGGTGCTAGAATCCTCGTCGAGGACATTCTCAATTCCCTGTCTGCATGAACAGGTTCCGGATATATTGCTGCTAACTCACATTGATGGTTGCGAGCTTTGAACATGGCACCGTCCATCATACTTCAAAGGCGGGAATAACCACGGTGCGACACCTGTGCAAATGGCCATCATAAAGACTTCCAACATGAATATCTCTCCAAAAGTGAAATGCTTCCTTACCTTTAACATGCGGAGATTCGCATTGCTAGTTCTATCGCACTCCAAATTTAATTCAAGTGTTGTAGGATAAAGGTCGAGCCTTTACGTATAGGAAGAAACTCATTATCATAACTTTTGTCTCTTTGCGCGGTAACATGGTGCTGGAGGATCACCGATTCCTGTGGCATGGGCAATCAAAATACTACATACTTACGATAATGGATGTTCAACAACACCATTATACGCCACTTCATGGGAATAACTTATAAGGTACATATTTAAATAGCCATCATAAAAACCAGAATATAAAATATCTCTCAAAGCGGTCTTTATATACACTATCCCAAAACATCACACACTACTGCACACAGTGCTACTACTTTCTCAAATTTAATTCAAATTGACGGCAAGATAAGGTGAAACGCTGCACCATGGAAAAACTCATCCTCCTCAGGTACAATAATAAACAGAAAAACAGACACTGAAATAGATATATACACGACTCACCATGCTACTAGTCCTCACCTTTAATAATATTCATTTTTACTCCACACTCTTGTAAGTAAAAGTGGGATTTTGTATACTAACCCAAAATAACAAATATGATTCTGCTCTTGATTTCCTTGATCTTTCTGAAAAATTCTTCTGTTGTTTCTGTCTGATCATTCTCACCTTTTCTAACATTCCTTGTTCACTATTTAACTTTAAAGTAACCTCATCACCTTTGAAGTGGTGTCTTAATATGAACCTAGGCATAAGAGCAATGAATCATTTTTCAACGATCAATGAATTTATCACGAAAGATGACAGATAAGGTAATTCACTGCCATCATAATATTTATCATTTTAGCTTCTTCTTTTCTGCATTTTCTTATCTGCATGACAGTTTGTTAGGTGTTATAAATTGGATAACCACTGAAGACTTACATCACATATGGTTTGGTGTTTTCTTAGGAACAGCAATCATATCTCGTTCTGTATCACTTCTATGGTGGTATCTTCCCATAACAGATCTTTAATAACTTCTCCAAATATCTAAGTCTTTGTCTCTTCTGATCATCATTACCTTAATCGCATCTGGATGAAAAAAATTGTTCAATTCTGTAATATCAACTTTCTCTTTGTTGAACTTATAAAAGGTATTTTTTCGCTAAATCAAATGTACCATAAATTTGACTCATCTCCACCATAACATGACTGCCTGTTCGCCTTTAGCTCTTTAGACCATGAATCGCATTGAAGCTACACCTAAATAATTTTACATAATATTCTTGTTGTCTTACGAATTAAATTTCTTCTGGCATATTTTGGAAAAGTAGGTTTTTTACATATTATTTTTGTTGTATATAGATTAACCCATAATTTAACAACTCATAATTTTAGATACTATGGTGCAGTATGGCACCAATTATAGGTGCTCGCTAAAATCATGAGTTGTAGATATTAATTATTAGGTGTCATTTTAGGCATCCCAACATCTTGTTATTCTAGGTTGATTTCTTATACTAAAGGAGATGCGGGATGATTTAATAAAGGTGCAGCTTCGGTCGCTGAAAATTCCATACTATATGGACATATACATTATTGTACTTACACTACAAAAATCACGTTCGTATTGATTTCCTGTTAACTATGATAACCTCTAGCTGGGTAGGTATGCGAATAGACCTAAGACACAAAGCGTTGGCCTAGTTTTCATTGGATAAAGGCAATTCTTGAAATATAGTCAAGACAAGGTCCTTCATAACAATTCTTATAAACCACTAAATTTTACTTTAATTTAATTTTCCATGAAATTATTTAATAACAATAGTTGCCAAGGTATTATAAATGGAAGAATAAACATACGCATATAATTTGGTCCATACATACGGAAAAGTGTCAAGTGCAGTTCTATCTAAAGATATGCTTGGTATCTTCATACAGATCACGTACCATCTCTACAAGTGTACATAATGATGTCTCTTTCAGTATATGTTGTCTATCCTCTAATTCTTAGCTTTAACAAATACAGCAATACCTCTAAATCTTCATTTCTGTAGAAACTTGTCAAAAATGATTTTTCCATCAAGGATACTTCGTTAATGTTGAAACATCGCTCTCATCATAGTGCACTTGCAACATACCTTTAAATATACACCATGCTTTAAATATGCTAAATAAGCGAATTAATTTAGAATCTACTACTTATTTTAATCGACCTTCTCTTCTACTGATGAAGACTCCTTTATATTGCTTTGAGTAATTTTTTATGTGTTTTTTTTATTTTGAAAGCCTTATGATAACACATAATTTATATGAGCACTCATGGATTTTTAATTGCACCATAACTTGTGTCACATGAAAAGTTAATGGCCCTTATATACTAATATGTTGCGGCCTATATTACTTCAATTCAATATGAGGATTTAGAAGTATTATTGAATGTTTCTAATATTTCGCCATCAATGTTTATCTGCATTTACAACTAGAAAATTAGAGGCTCATGATCCATATTAATAAAATTGGTTCAAAAAACCTGAGTTGCTATGATACAAATTTATACATGGTGTATCATTTTCTGATGGTTATACTATCGCAATGATGCTGTTACGAATCAAGTAATGTGCGTTTGAATACCGTATTATGATTACGATAAAAAGTGGAGAAATATTGTTTAAAGTTTTAATTTTCCTGCTATGAATGAATGAAAAAATCTCCACATTTGAATCAACACTATTCTGGTATTAAAGTTACTAAATCAAGAAGAAAAGTCATAAAACTGGTGTACCTCAAGATAATTGACGAAGATGTCAAAGTAGATCTTATGCTCTAAAGGATGTTCAGTATGGTAGGTTATCTAACGTGATAACTAGAATCAACTACTTAATGATGTTTCATATTTGTTTATAGAAATTTGACAGTTAAATGGAACATTAGATCAATTCATTATTTTAGTAGAAGGTATGTAGGTCAGAAAAATGAAGGTTGTTGCAAAGAGACAAATATTAATGACAAACAGGATTACTTGTTGGAAAATACTACTAAGTTGCAATCTATAAAGGATTTCAGAATGCAAACACAAATTATGAATTCTTTAAAGGTGCTAGCTCAATGAAGAAACGCTTTACAAACAGAGGTTTAGTGGTCAAATTCTACCTCATGCACCTAATATTCTTGAAAATGGCGGTGTCAGTTTAGTGATGAAGTGCTACTAGCCATCATGATGAAACATGAAATGACATTTTAAAGCCTACAAGTGTTAAATGGTGATGGTCAACAAGTGTCCAACAAGCTGTATCTTATAAATCATTGGTGGTGATCCTCAAGTGTTATTCATATAAATTCGTTGTTGATATAAATAGTAGAAGTCATTATTACCTCATTACAATCGTGTCGTGTGAGACAACAATCTCCATAATGAACTTATCATTGTTTCTACTACTACAAATGAAATGGTAATGATCCTCAACATCTATATATATACACAATGAGCAACACAAGTCCATCTGAAGAATCATTTTTCATATGAAGTCGTGAAATGGGTCACTATCCCTCGTTTACCAATCAATATTAAATGACAGACCTTAGATGTCACTACAACGTACCATGCTGATGATACACTCCTTTTACAGCAAGTTCGTACACGCCTGGTGATAGAGCTATTGTACGTCAGCATATTTCTCATGTGAAATGGTGATGGTCACTATCTGTCATTATAAATCATTGTTGAGTGATGAGATGACCGGATGTCACACAACACCTGTACTGCGACGACACACCACCTTTGGTGTGAAGCTCTTTGACCCTCTCGAAGAAGATGAACATGGTATGTTACTACTTATCAGTATTAGCACTATGCTTCAGCAAAACAACAGTTAAAGAAGAAGAATCTTAGTCTATGTTGGGAAAAATGGGGAAGAAGGATAAAATAGTTTATAGTAGCAAATCTGACTTTACATGAAAAAATGAAAACATTAAGCTGTATAGGCCGTTTTTTTGGGTTGGGTAATCTTCTTGATGGTCTATAATACTACTATGGTCTATCATATATCAAATCACTTGACTTTGGGTTCAATTCTGTAAATTCACATTTAGTTCTTCGTTGAATATATGTTCAAGAATTCCTGATTATTCTTCATCCTTTTGATATATGAAACTTCTTCGTTTCGTGATATCTACATCACTCAAATTACTTCATGGGATCATTTTACATATAAAATCCTTACTCATTTGATCAAATAGTTAATTGAGGAAGGAATCAATTCCCTCTACCTGGTACGTTCTTCTATCAACATCAAATACATCAGGAAGTTGACATGAAAAACCTTCGATGCTGTAGAACTTGTTACATGTTTCTGTGGTTCAACAAGCGCCTTTGAGACAAATTTGACACGTCAAGACGTAATGAAATAGTTGCAATATCGTGTTTAACATCAAATCATCTATTCACCATCAATTCTTTTCAATGCTATACAAGAACCATTATCATCGAAGTGGTTTCTCACCTCTTGTTAACGACTAACGCCCATTGGATGGTAATAATATGGTGTTTCTATCAATGCGACATCCCGGATCACATATTCACATGGTTAGACTAGTACTTTCAAGATGGGTAAACGTTAAAGACCATGAATCTAGTTTCATCCATCAGAACTACAATTTCATGAGAAGTACCAAATCATCCATATGATGGTTTACTATTGAGATGGTCATCTCTCATGGGTCTATATATGTAGATAGTCATATCTATAGATGACTTTATAATGTTATGATATTTTATGTCACGAGAGTAGGATATGCCTCCTCCGATGATTCGTGACGTGATAGCGAAAATCATGATACGTGATTTGTTGTAATTCTTTGAATCCTTTGTCTTTACTTCAATCATACATCGTCGCGATCGTGAAAAATCATTCAAACATTTCATTTGTGACTTCATCACTTTAGGGAATTTATTCAGTTGATTTGGGCATCATCTAAGTACGGTCGATTATTCATTACGAATCTATCATACTCAAATTTTTTTCTACGTACCCATAATAAAGTCATCCTTTATTGATGGATCTTCAACCGTAAGTTCATTTAAGATGCTGGTTAGAAGTGCCTTTCGGAAAATAAATAATTGCACCTGAACAATATAACTTCTTTGAAGCATATACTCACATTCAGAAATTTGCATTAAAGCAAAGCCTGGGCCCACTTTTAGATTGTTGGGATTTGACTTCAGGAGAATTTGCTAATTTGGATTCTGAGTCTCCCCAACCGGTGACTAGAAGTTGTTCCATTCTCAGCTCATCGTGCTTATCATTGGAACCCACTGAATTCATTAAACCTCTTGTCCTCTATTCCCCATAAAACAAAGCTGTCCACATTTAGAAGGGTAATTCAATGATTCATTTCTTCAAACTATCTCATCTATTATAAATAGAGCATTCAACATAATTACACCAAGAAGCGATAGTTTAATGTTAATAAAGTCATTTAGTTAGATATAACTCTTAAATATTATTACGTAATATACTATGATGTTCTTTGAATTGTTGATCTTTCGATATGATGAAGGATGAGACTCCATTGAATGAGTAATGAATCAATCAGCAGTTCTATATCCCTTCTACTTATAATGACCATGTGTTAAGTTCAATACATGAATTAAATGATGTTAGATAATAATGATTTATCATTAAAGTTATTTAATTTGAAATATAAGTATTTATGTTTCTATCTTTGTTGTTGTAATGACTCAAAAGTAGAAGAAAGAAAATCGCGCCTTAATCCAAAGCATACAAAACTTCAATACAATACATAAATGGATAATTAATGAATTGATATAAATAGAAAAAACCTCGCTATATAGAGGTCATGAGGTCGCACAATATAATCCTAATAATTTCTTCAATAATAATATGAGAACAATAATAACAATAGCGAGTTGCAATTTTAAATAACAATAAAGGTTCTGCTGTAACGTGGGGACTACACCAATAATATACAAGTTCTGCTTATCGTAACGTGTTGTCCTCATTACTTAGTACTTAGATATGCTAAATTATCCTCACATAACAGAATATGCGATGGTAATTCTTCTGATTGTTGAGATACTAAATTGATTGATTTTGTAGGTAATAGATTTCTTGTTACCATAATGATTGTTTAGGTTCATATGATTTTCGCTACTCATTAAAATTCCTGAAAATATTGTTGAACAGGTGTATCTTCTTCTTTCTTTAACCATGAGGACTGTAGAAGGTGTATGCACTACGTGACAGAGAAGCTCAACAATATTCCTTCGTGTAATCTTTGAACATATTGCTGCGGATATATGTTTGGCGATAATTGTTATTACATCGCTAGCCATGGTGGGAAGTACATCCTATTTGTATGGTTGTAATAACAAAAATACCAGTCTCTACTGTCAAAACTTATCTTAGCTACGATGTTAATCTTCTTGTTGTTTCATTACGATTTTATTACCAAATTAAGTTATCCTTTAAAGTTAGATGCTTGTTGATACTTTCGATGTGATCTTCACTTCTTCTTTTGCCTTCAAAATTTTATCTTAAAAGTGCTGATAGATGGTGGATAGTATCAAATTTCCATAAATAGAATGATGCTACTTGCTAAATTATGGAGGAGTACCACATTGACAATGTATGACCGTGTATTTTATTAAATACAATACAAAAGATATCCTTTAAAAAATTTGTTCACACCTCTGGATTTTCCATCATGTAGCTGATGATGAAGTGCTATGAACTAATTGAAGTACTAACAAAAATAATCACAAATCAAAAATTTCTCGTAAAATGGATCTATCTAAAAACACCATGTTGGTTCATGTAGCTTTTAATTACTTCGCAAATATTTATGTAACTAGTACTTTCGTGGATGAGGATGTCACGCAAAGTGGTACATAGTGGTAATTCTATCAACCGTAACTTGATAGCACTCTCGTAAAACAGGTAAACCTCTGTCGTCCATTGAAGCTCTCCAAATTCAACTTGGAATGGATAAGGATTGTACGAAGATACGGGGTCTTAAGGTTTCTCAACTTTAATTGCTGGAAAAAGCAAACATTTTCTACACAAACACGGGATAATAGATATAAAATATCCAAAAAAATTCTTCTTGCCTAGGTAAGCGGTTTTAAAATAAGGTTTCCTCTAAAGGAGGATGTGGAGTCAAGCAGATAGTACTATTTTGAATTTAGAATTATTACCAAAGATATAGCTGTCTTTACTACAAGAATCATTCCAAACAAATGTATTAGATGTACTAGAATGGCCAATTCAACTTTGTATGATGTCACGGCAGCAAGTCCTTCCTTCATTCATCCATTGCTAATTTATCCAATCGGTTTGGATATGATAACTTTCAGACTCAATGTTCCACCTCTTCCATCCTTTCTTGATGCATCTGCGAGGCAATTCTAACTTCCATACTTTATAGATGATTCCGAAAATGGCGATGAAGAATATTGTGCTAAAATTTTTGTTACCTCTTTTAGAATAATATGAACTTCAAGCATTTAAGACTATCTGATCTTTTACCTTGAAGTTTCCTTCCCATTTCGTTAAATTCATCAAATTTTCTTTAGTGCATGTAATGTACCAATTTTCCTTTTTCAACAAAAATAAACTTTAATAATTTCATAGCATGATTGGATCAGTCAAAATAGTAGGTTTTCATTGTTGCGATAAAATAACCACCAGTTTAAACCATAAGTCATAACTGTAATATTTTTCATAAATTTAGCGCCATTAAAGACTAATTTTCGACTACAGCTCATCTTTAGATGTTAAAATACAGGTAATGATCGTAAGTAAATCTTTCTTTATTAATTTTATTGAAGGTGCTTCTATTATACATAATTCTTAATAAACTTACTGATAATACCAATACAACTGAAAATCCCGCCTTCTTTGTCGTTGTGGGAATTTATTCCTTAATGTTTGATTGTTTGGTAGGTGCACATACTTGCACCGTGGATGAAAAAATGACAAATATTCACCTCTTATATACTGAAGAGCATTTTTAGATATTTTCTTATGATATTATCCTCCCAATGGTTGATCTACTATTGACATGTTGAAAATAGTCCTTCAAGACTATTCGTAAGTTAGTATATCATAAAAAAATACAACAAAAATTTTACAAGGAAAGGGTTTGAAAATAAATTCATCATATAGAGAAATGTAGAAAATTACGTAAATAGACAAATAATGAGATGTAACCAGCCACCATGACTTTCACAGATGTTGTTTTCGGAAATATCTTCAAATCTTTTAAACTTCTAATTTGATATTATCTGAATGAAAGATCTTTGGTAAAATAAATTGCACTTCACTTCTAATTCATGATCACATGAATAAATTTATCTTCAGTGATGCAAACTTGATAGCGCCTATAATTCGGACACATATTACCATGATCCATCAACATGCTTTCAATACTCTTTAGACGGAGAAAATAACTTTATTAGGTTGAATTATACATGACCTCTAACTTTATTTTTACAACAGTATACATTCTAATTCATCTTACGGACATGGGATGTCATATGCTTTGATGTTTCAGAACACTTCACAGAATCAGATAAAATAATAGTCATATGGAATCAAACAGGTGAATCATAGAATTAAAAACATGGAATGGTCTTAGACTTCTTAGTCTAGAAAATGGAGTAATGATTTTGTTGTTGAACCACCTAATTGAAATAATTGTTACCAATTATGTTCATTTGATTTACAACTTTTATATTTAGAGCTTTGTCATGACATTAGAGCTATTATCTTCAGAACTCATCACCTTCTACATCAATTGATTTCATCTCCTTTGAAAAAAATTTCGAAAAATTCTTAGAAGAAAATTAAAAACTACCAAACCCATTTCATGATTTATATACATTTATACTCCCAGTACAACATCAACACCTCATTGGAATGAGAAGAATTGGTCTGTTGATACATGTTCTAACAATTGGCTTCAATATTATGACATTACAAGCAATTTATAGTTCTCTTGTTACCCTTCATCATTTCCACATTAAGGTTGTTTGAAATGTAGAAAAATTAATTCATACCTACTATATAATAAATAATTGTGAATTTTCTTGAATCAATCATTACTAATATTTTCTTCTTGATGTTTCGCTTCTATCTTGAGAGTTTGAGAATCATCGAAGATGATTGCACTACCAATGCGCATTACCGCGATATGGTCGAACTCGTTATTGTTCTTCTTTAGGGTTGGTTCATAGTGTATATTCTCTTCTTTTACAAGTTTCAACGTTCATTTTCTTCATCCTCTTCATCATGTAAATAATTTTCTTCTCCAACATATGACACCTTTTCAATATTTTTCTATCTGCAATTGTAGCAAGCTCTTTTTTGTCTTTTTTAAATGTTGAGATTGTTTTTGTGTCAAGCTTGTCACGTTGTTGAAGTCTATAGTGTAACATTTCCATCTTTATGAATATGTGAGTCAGTATGAGTTCATATGCTTGTAATTCGGTGTTCAATTTTCTTACCAACTAAATACCTTCTCCAATAGATAAAGTTCTACTTGAACTGTTTTGGATATTATCATTTAAATTCCATATTGGAAGACATCAATCATTGATAGTTCATATGGACCGATTCCTTGTATTCCAATTTTAGGAATTCCACAATGTGCTCCACAAGACGCGTTTTAGGGTTTATCAATGTGAAAAATCTAATTTCTCTTGTATCCTCGCTATTAATAACACTATCATTTCCACCATAAGAAATTAATAAGTAATGGAATTTTTTTCTTTGGAAAATCAAATACCGCCTAAATGTCTTTTTCACCTAGAATATAAGGTTAATGCATGCCTTTTGTGTGTTTACACATTATTGAGATCAAAAATATTGCCTCATATGTAGTATCAATGTTATGGGGATCCTTGCCATCAACCACATCATATCCATGTTGGAATATGGTGGTTCTTCGCCAACATTAGGTTTGTGAAATCTAGTTTAACATTTGTTTTGTTATCATCATGAGTTTCATCTACTATATTTTTACCATTTGGAAACGATACCATTGTATCGACTTTTTCATTGTTGCATGTCTTCTTTTAGATCATTCTTCATGTTTTCCATGTTGCTCTTTTCATGTCATCCATCATAAACTTCCTTCAGGCTTCATTCATCCATCTTATTTTTATTTTCTTCAGCTATCGTATTCTTCATCATCATTTTGCTTCTTTATTTCTTCATTCCATTAAGTGTTGTTTATTGTTGACTTGATGCGCATCTTTATATTTAAATGCGATCATTATAATTCTTCAATATTCATAGAATCATAATGGTATACGAGAAGCTTAATTGGTGTTGAAATTCTTTAAAGCATTTAAAGACACAATATTAATCTATACTTTCATTGACGCTTAAACTTTTAAATTCATTTTTCAATTCACGGACTAATTTGTTTAAATAATACACATTTTTGTTTTAACGCGCACGAGAACTCAATATTGAAAATAAGTCTTCTTTTGAATACCTGTAATCACATTGCGATTTGAATTCTATTTAAAGTCAACATTATATGATCTTCTAGTAACCTAATTGCAGTTCAGTTCTGATAAACGAACTTATATGACATGTACACGTATTATTTATTTCTCTCTTATGACTCTAAAATGATGGTGGGTATGATTATATACCTTACGGTCACTTTACATAATTCAATCAAATTATAGAAGAATAATTGTGGTATTTTAATTATCTTTGAATAAAATTTTAGGAAAATGGATATAATGCAACTTCACATATTATAATAATAGAAAAATTTTATTAACAAAATTTAAAGTACTACTGAGAATACGTTAGTAGGTTTGGATTAATGTATGTAAGAGTGAACAAAACTTCATAGGAAAAAAAATTATAGAGAGAAAATTCACTGATAACTTATTTTTAATTGAAGATACAGAACTGAAAAACTAAATTCCATATCATACTCCATATGAAAAATAAATTTCTAAACAAAAGATCTAGGTACCACAAAGACGTTCTCAGGCCTTGACTTCAACTCTGAAAAATTCAACACTGGTTTCGTATAAAAAAACATTATGAAAAAAATTCAGTGACCTATTTAGGAGCAATAAAACCACCTAAATCAGCTACGGTACCAAATGTTATAAAACAGGCATCAAAAATAGAAGAAGAAGATAAACATAGAAATTAGCCACAGAAGAAATACAAATACATTACACACAACAAAACTGAACAATTCTTGAATGAATGTATTATTAAAAACTCAACTATATGGAAAGAGTCACAAAAACAGAGGTCCAAAATATAATCAATTCAGAATATAACAATGACACGTGAGAACTAATAATAAAAATATGAGGTTACAAATTAGTACAAAATAACAATAAAGACTGCTAAGCAACAAACGGGGACTACACTATGTCATAGGACACAAAAGTGATGTTTATACCATGGCAGCCAGCCATCAATCCAGAGGAGGTGATTCAGTTAGTTTAAATGACAAAAATGACGGAGGATGAAAGTAGACAGCAAACAAATGCAGGTTTTCTCTCACCTATCCTATTCATCTTAGGAAAATATCATATATATTTCTTGTTGTTGATTGAACACATGAGAGAAAAACATACTTATGTTGGAGAGTTTTGTACCCAACAACGTGACAAAACCTCGTGCTGTCAGTTTGTGAACTCCTTCATCACTCTCAGTTTTATATTTTACAGCATCACAATTTCATCAAGGTGATGGACCTAATGTTAAATCACTTCATATCTATGATCATAGAAGTTTTCTGGTCTTTATAAACAGAGACAACATTATTTGTTAAAATAAATGAAGAATTCGCCATTTTTTACTACTTCACAACATTTAAGTTATTTGAAGTAGCATAACATTACATTATTATGGTGCTATGCAAAACAAATCTTCCCAATGTCAAAATAATAGTACGAGAATCTTAAATCAATGAACTATTTCCTCTACAGCATATTTAAACATTGCATCTGTAGGTGGGATTAATCAATCTATATTTGGACATATATATCTTCTAACTGAAGGATCTAATGCTTCAATAAATGAGCACATTATTTTTCAAACTAATATCTACTACCTCTTCTTTAGTTGATTATATCATCCATATCATCAATCAAATCGAAGCAGTACAAGATAAGTTGCTATCCTTGACGATCTCAATAACTTAAGTCAACTAACATGTATAAACAAACCGTTATCTGCATTGATTCCACCACCATTTGCACCTATAAAGAATAATGTTTATTTTATTTTCATATATTTGGATCGTGACTTAAATTGTATTTTAGACATACAACTGCTCATATCTGTTTCTAAAGCGAACACGTACAACATATAATCCCACAGATCTTATATTAGCTTTATCCATTTCCCATAATCCACAATTTAGCCATCATGACATCTCAATAATTATATGTAACAAAAAATTATAGTTATCATATTTCACACTACTACGCCATTATTTTTTACAACACTGACAGCGTGGTTATATAATAAGACTCCTTATGTACATACTGTATTCAGTCATGTAGTTTGTGAATTTCTACAAAATAAAGTCTTCAAAAGATATATGATTCCTTCGGCAATTAATTTCTCATGAACTTATTCTTACGTTAAATAGTTACTATGTTTACAACAGGATTGATTTGAGCTTAGGATTCTAAATATTTATGAACTTCGAAATTCCTCCTTCTAACCGTTATTATTGGACAACATTCTTATCTCCGACCTTCAGGACCCATGTTTTCGTCTAGCTTTCTTTCCTTTAGTCTTCATCGCCTGCTAAGACATACGTGTCGATGTTTCTCTTGAATCTCTAACAGTTATTTTCATCATTTAGCTGACCGAACTATTTATTTGGATTTGCCATTTATCCCTGCAGCTACAGCTAATAAATGAACAATCTTCAGTATATGACAAATTCTTCGACCAATAGTTAAAAATGCGATAGGATTACGATTAAGTTTAATAACCTTGAAGGGCGTAAATACATATAACTACTCATCTGGTGTGAAGCATGGCCATTTCATTAATGATAAAAGCTGAAAATTTTCTTACGGAACAGATGAAACCATTATCTGAAACCTTGATAGTATCTCTTAGAAGAATATGACTCGCAGAGCCTCTAAACTATTTTATGAAAATGAGCTACGAAAGCCCTTTGTGTCTATAAAATGATGAAAAACAAACATTGAAAAACCATGTGTCGAAGAAAAGCCCACAGGAGGTAAGCGTAAAACTATGGGCCCGTTTGGTTAAATTAGTGTTTCTTCAGGCATATGGCACTGGCATGCGATCACTCATTTTACGTGAACCATATCTTGTTGAGAAGAATCTATCCCGAAGTCTAGGTACTTTTGTGTAGCTTGATGACCTTATGGACCCCCATGTTTCTCCATGGTTTCAAAACATTGTTTAGGCTGAAGACAGAAAAAAAATTGAAAAAGACAATGGTGGGGCCCAATGGAGGGAGATAATCGGAAGTGTGACAATGACTCTGGATCATTCCTCCCCTTTGGGGTAATGGTCCCATTTTTGAGTTCACTCCATGAAAATGTGGGAAAAAACTTCCTCTAAACACAGATGCTGATGAACACTGTCGAGTGGAAGATTTGCTTCTTTGACTTGATAAATGTAGTTGGATCTTAAATTGTACAGTGTTCTTCAGTTTTCATTCACTTAATCTACCAATCTATGAATGCTTCGATTCATACGGTACAGGGTTAGCTCTATTAGCGTGGGTACTTTTCTCACAATGTGACGTGTTTTGAAGGTGGAAAATAGGGGCAATACAGTCCACGTATATAATGTAGGTCTCGAACCAAGGAATAGTGGAATATTTGAACTTAAATAGAAAATACATTTCATGTGGTGATGGTGTATAGCCATGTCGGATAAGGCAAAACTTTCACGGAAGAAAGTCGATGAACATTTATATTTGAATGTGGCAAACACCTTTATTTACTTTGGAGAAAGTTGTATAGCTTTTAAATATTAATCATATGTTATTGTACTTATATTGTCATCAATATATCATGGAACTGACAGAAAGATATGTTGAATACGCCTAATCATTATTCTGTTGGCCGGGTGAACAAACGAACAACGATGGCGCCATTAGATATTGCATCAATGGACATAATGGTTGAAATCCCATTACTGAAGGTTGTAATGGATGAACTATGGAGACTTGGTGTCGACATCGTTGTATGGGAAATCACCATGCTGTACAATTGCTGGAATTGTACATATGCAGGTGTAAAATCATCATGTTGTGGCCTCTATCGCTTCATGATTTGGGGATGCAGGAAAACATGGATGAGCAAAACAGATATACCTCGTGACGGAAGGCTGAACCAAGAATGTGTTGAATTACTATCAAGATCTACAAGATGATAGGTAGGTAATGTTGCAATTACCACACATAATGACTTGGAAGGATTTACTATTAGCTTAACGATCTTATTCTTGAAGAACGCCTATTGCAATGTACCGACAATCTATATTGGCAACGAAAACATAATAGTCATTTTCATATACAATAAAGAAGAAGGCGATATATAATCATGGAATGGGTGCAAGGTGTCAGGAGTAGAATGAAGATGAAGTATCGAAGTATTCATTAACGATGATACCTTGAGACGACACAAGTAATTGCAAGATCAATGACATCCCAAACCATCAAGAAGGTTTAGCCCAATGAAATAGTACTACTGTCTGCTGAACCACACGACCACTGGAGAAATTCCAATTTAGTAACAAGCGTAAGTTTAATTCTATACTATCACATCTTTAACAAATCCATGAAGGAACCTACAAAGGTCTATGCCGGAGGTATAACAGTACATCTTGGGGTGAGGTGCTGAACACATTTTAAGAATTCATTTATTGTTGTGGCTAGATGGATCGCTCTTATGAAGAAGCGATGATGAAGTCTCATGCTACAATCCAATCACTTATTGATTGGCATCTGAAGGTTGATAGTATTTGAAGAACAATATAACATTGTTGGTACTACATGCTACTTTATGTTAAATGGTACGCGATATTACATACGATTAGATCGTTCTATAACTACATGCAATATACCTTATCAGCTATGATTCTGAAGGGCCGTATGTGGATCATTTTAATTTACAATTTGAAAATATTCCATTTTAAACAAGGAAGGCGCCACATACAATCAGGTACACATTTTATTTTAATGTACGAATGCTGCAGGTACGACAAACAATTTCTCAACTATGATATACCGCATTACACAATGATATGCTTTACCTGATCCGCATGGTGAAGAAGAACATATGCTGGTCTACAAATGGTGCTATGATCCTATTGAACGTGGTCCATATGAAGGCGATGCTATTAATGCAATTGACTTATTACAATTCGACAAATAATTTTCTTATCATAACAATTGATTCGCTCAAGAACTTAAATATGCTGAAAATCACTTATGATTTCGGTGTCGCAAATACTATGCATTCAACATTCATATGATCCAGATGGTCCAGGATGACAATCCTAAATGACTTGGATCTTGGATACAGATCATACCTTCATCTGATGTCTTGATCTGGAAACTTTAGGTCATATAAAGATACGCCTACCAAATTGGCACCTAGTACATTCGTAACGTGAAGTATTTGAAAGTTTTGAATGTAGGTAGATATAACTAAAATCGAAGATGAAGATAAAATGGTCCATTACTACCACTAAAATAGGTGGTGGGACCAAATACAATTCATCGTAGCCTCTTCAGGATCTTGTTGGAACGTATCTAAATCCGCGACCATCAAATGGGGCGGGGCTCCTCCTTGCTTTAAGTAAATCTTACCTGAAGGTTTTGATTGGTACTGAGGTGATGCTGAACTTCAAGTCGATATTGTTGAATGACACCACCTTGTTTAAGGTTGGTCTGAGAAGGTCATCAGTCAACAGGATCAGAATACTGTTCAAAATGATGATTTTCAGCGCCCGATGGTCAATATAAGTCTCCAGTCCCCAACTGTTTTGGTACCAGCTGTGAACATAAGGCGTTGAATAATTCGATCTTGTTTAACTGCGGCAAGCTCATGAATCTTTCTCTTGATTTCATAGTTCATCGCAACATGGATGAAGTCTCTTCAGCCGTTGATGGCGGTGAGCAGGATCATATCAATGGTGTGTAGACACCAAATGGATGTGGGGCTTGCGCCGCCCGTGGGGGGGGGTGAACAGAAAATACTCATCGCTGACAGCCAATACGTTTTTTGTCATGTAGAGGGCCACATCTAAAGTGGTATTACAACCTTCTTTTTTCAGGAAAACGGATGCGACGAAAACAAATTTTGCCCTGGATTTTGGAAAAAGAACTTATTACGTGTTTCGCCGTAACCAAAGAGATGAATGGGGGGTAAGCCGGTCGGTATACTTCTGTGAAAAACTGTTGTTCTATTCTTAAAATAACGAAGAAAAATAATAATACATGAGTAGAACTCATACACAACGTATCGCTTCACAAGTATGGTGTCTAATGATACATCCCCATAAAAGTGAAACAATGTCATCATACCTATTTATGAAGAAAGGCAATCTTCTATGAAGGAGAAATGCACTTTTCTTTTTGTATGAAGAATATATATGTTAGCTCTTTAGATAATTAATATAGTTACAACAAGTGTATAGATGAAAATCATTGCTTCGCGATTAATATGAAGACAAAGTTCTTGTTTATCATTATGCGGCAATAGTATAGAGACAACACACACACATCCAGAAGAAGAATCTCATCTCCTCTAAATATTCAATTCCTCTTGAATATTCTGCCAGTTTTTAATAACGTGGCACTCCAAACTCCATAATAATTTTATTCCTTTATCATTCACCTTCTAGGGTTTTTGATTCAGTTAGGCATACATGCAAATTCAAATCCTCCATCACGACTTTCAGCGACTTCTTGGCAAAACTCACTTGTGTTGTAAGTTAGACTCTATTGTGTTAAAACAACCCTTCTTATTTGGAATTAATTATGGCACAAATAGTAGGTTCCACCAATCAAAAAATCTGGCGTCAATTAGTGCTTATTTCCTTCACCAATACAGCGCCTATCCTGAAACGCAGGAAGAAAGATTACAACAAGAAAATGTACTTTAAGTTACAGCGATAGTTTTAGAAATAAAGTGGTTCTTTTGAGAATATCGATCAAAAGGTAATGAAGGGGCTTATTTTATAGGCGGAACACAAAAGAAATGGCAGGATATGATCTAAAACTCATTTATTGCCATCTTCGTGCTGAAATGGTATATCTTATGATGGCTTCAAAACCACCAAGTAAAGAGAAGCAACATAGATACAAATGGCATATTGTCGAATATGTACTGCTGATGTTTCATATGTTGTATGTTACGCGTTTTAACAATGTGAAGCTGCTGAATATGTTGGTTTGAGTGTAGCAATATTTACTGGTATTCCCACAAGGTTATGATCTAGGTATTTAGATTTTCGCGATATTGCAAAAATATGAATGTATCGAATCTTTAAAACTCATTACATGAAAAATATAAATGAACCGTTATTACTAATGTTAAATTAATGAGTTAAGTTTATCATTCGTTCAATGTGAAATAATTTTGATTATAATCAAGTTATTTCATAGGTATCTCTTGGTCGTCTTGGGCATTACCGACTTTCGTCGCACCGTATCATTATTCTTCATAGATTTATAGCGGAAAAAGTGAGGAACTATGCAAAGCGATATTGATGATATGAAAAAAAAATTTGTTCAAAGGACAAGATACAACCCATATACGAACTACTTTATGGCTGTTGGTATCACCTGCCGGAAACATATGTCATCTGTTGAAGAAACCAGTGAAAAAATGAAGTTATAGCACTCGCTGCTGGAATATGGGTCTTAAAACATATCTTAAAACAACAGTATTCTTGCTACGAAACAATATGAACCTAGAACCAACTACAACTACGAATTAACAATTAATAAAATTGTTATGAATAGCAATATTATGACAAACAGTTTAAGACTTTAGAATCGAAATAATTCTTATTCCTCTGGACTGGTTTCATGTATCATTGCGAAATCGCAAACGACATAATAATGAGTTGTAAGTTGCCAAAAGAAAATAGCTTACAGCAAGGAGAATGTACCGGAAGGCGGTCCAGAAAAGAAGACAAACCAGAAGAAGGACAACAAATATGGCGCCTTTGGTTCTCTATTCTCCATAACTAACTACTGCACATATTTTAAGTTGCTAAACTTTTAAGAAAACTTGCGACGATGCTAAGTTATACGCTAAAATGAACAATTTATTAGGATATTCATGGTAATGCTACTATTATGGTTGAAGCTAAAGATATTGTTTCGAATAATTATACGACTATTTTAGTGTCGGTCTGGTACAACTATGGGAAGGTTCATCTCATACATTATAAAAACGTGCAGTAGATTCATCATTTTATTTCTAAGTTCCGCTAATGGGTTGAAATGGAAAATTCAAGATCACATTCATGTTTATCCTGAAAGATGGTAAGTTAGGTTCGTTATTTTTAATGTACCAACAGCATCATGTTTATGAATGGCGAATAAAATAAACAACCAAGTTTTATCACGAAGCGAGAATGGACATTCTACTGTTGCTGAAGATGGTTTAAGAAAAATTATTTATATCAATGAGTTTGGTGCTATTTTATATTTTATAAAACAACATGGTGCTTGATATTTCATACTTTGAAGTTACATATCAAAGTTGCGGAAAGTTTGATAAGAAGAATGAAGGATAAGAAGAGGGCTATAAAACCTCAATTTCACGTAGCCTATAGACACTTTTCATTTGTTATTCTTAGTAATAAATTTAAAGATAAACACAATATTACATGTTTTGATACGTTCAATTTCTAAAGAAGGATAAATACAGACCCATTAAATTGTTGATACAAAAATTCACCTACACCGCTGATCAAGATAGAGTGTTTTCTGAAAAGATTTTAGTTTAAATGACATGTTCCAAAAAGGCACCCACTTAAATAAATTCTTATTTAGCTCGAATACGGTTTCTCAAGGCGGAGTTTCAAGGAGGTTCAAGAATATCAAAAAGAGGTTAACTACATCTACCTTTGAATGCTTGGGATTAAAATTACACGTGAAGACAACTTTCCTGATGTCGATCTCGATGAAAGTTCTTGAAACCTTAACAGTCTAAAAGTCAAGAGTGGAAGAAGACATAAGACACTCTAAAATGAAAGGTCGATCGTATCTCTTTCCGATCTAAAAACTCTCAAACTGGCATGAATTCAACATCTCCACGTTAAATATTCACCTAAATTTTATCCCCAAAGAATCATCGATCGAAAATTTGGACTATGGATGAAGGAATGGGAGGCAATCAATGATTTGAATTAATATTGAAACACAAAATACAAGGTAACAACATGGTATAGTGTCAGACAGCAATAAGGGTATAAAGTCTGAGAGTAACCTGATATCTCAGACAAGGAACATGTTACACTATAACCAAGATATTCAGGCTCATGATTAAAATAAATTCCTCTCTTGATGTATTAGAATCCTAACACTAAGCGATGGTAAGAACGAAGAAAAAGAAATTCGAAAGTAATGGCTTTCTCATGATACGAGCATCTAAGATGTTCATGGAAAGATCTACTATTGCAGAATCCTTCGAAGGATATCACTAAATTATCTGGATGGTAAGATCTATACCTCTACGATACGTGAAAAAATCATCTAGATAAACAGGTGTGGAATGAAGAAGATCAATTACAAGTCTTGCTCATGGTACACTGCAGCCAATACAATATGCCGATGAGCTGAACAACTGAAAAATTACGACGGATTTTCAACAAATGCTGATTGGATATCCAAAACGGTTGGCGAAGAAGCGCCTTCTGATTGTAAAGAAGTAACAAGAAATGATTCTAGCTCACGAAGGTTATCAGCAGGTCTTTACACTTATTGTCCATCACTGCAATGACAAAAGTACATGCAGAGCCATGGTGAACTCGCTATTATGAAAAAGAAAATGTCAAGTCACTAATCATATCGTAGACTTCATGATTATGAATAGCGAAAAAGGAATTAAACTGACTTCTTTAATTTGTGAAAATCTGAAGGAAAAAGAAGGTAGCTGATCAGCCATCAAAGATATTTTTAATGATTCGGATGCACGGTCGGAAGACGGAAAAACAGAAGATAGTGAAGAAGCGATACAATTAGCTAAGTATGGTTGTGTAAATGAAAATTTACAACAAGTGACCTCTAAAACTATTCCAGATACAACAAGAACAACAACTCTGGACTTACAAACGAAATCCCAGAAAGCGAATTATTAAAGTTAGCAAGTTAAGTTAGGTTAAACTAAAGGCATGCAATTTAAAAGAACACGACAATGCTTGCGACTCTAAATTCTCCATCGAATTCTATAAGAATGGCGTGTCTTCACCAATTTTAACTAGCAGGATGGTTGAAGGTCTAAGTTTAGCCTTCTAATTATTCTCAGATAAATCTTAGCTGTTGTTCAAGACTTCAATTCAATTAATGATTGGTTGTTAAGTTTTAGTACAAATTTAGTACTAGTTTTTCTTCCTTTTGTAAAGAACGATCATTTAATAGTAACATCATTTTACCTTCTCAATTATTAATGCGCGAATTTAATTAGTAAGTATTTTCGCCTTCTCCTTGCATTTGAAAGGTCTGAAACCAATGGCGCTGTGTCATAAGAACGCTTATGCATGGGAAGACTTTGATGAATGGAATATGTGAGATGATGTCATGTTTAATATCTCTCATGATCTATTGCTCATACTATTAGTAGATGTTGGATCAAAATAAGATCATTATTACTTAAACTAATAGTGAAACAATTATAAATAGTACTTTGTTCATATTGCGCACTAAATGTTAAAGTAATGTTGTCATTACGATTATTTATATATTAATAATTGAATGTTTGAAGTTATCATTTAATAACGCCTTTAGTAACGTTAATATTACTTGTTTATGTAAATGTGAATAACTTATTATGCGATATGTTTTTCTAGTATTGCGTTATAACATGTCTGGTAGTTTATCTTGATGATTATTTTGCTGTTGCTCTTTTCAGTTGAATGATCTTTATTACAATTTCTATTTGAAATCGTTTTTAGATACTTTCAAAAATATTATCCGGTTTAGTTTAAATTTAGATATTCCATTTAATTGGAAGCCAGGTATGTAGCAATTGAATTAGGAATGAATAAAACATTTTAAATTGAACTTTTTAAAGGAAATGTCAATTCTCAAAACACCGTATTGGAGGTGGATGCATTGTCCCAGTTGGATACACACCACCAAGCGGAAAGACTACTTATAAGTCGGACGAATTAAGTTATCTATATTATGAATACGTTTTGAAACACAACAAAATATTATAGAACAATATAAATTGATTGCGTTGCCGTTTCAATGAACTAGTGCTTGGGCATCATCTCGAAGTTGATGAATGAGTCTATCATCCTATCATTCATTTCAGTTAACAAAACCTTTAAAGATATACAAATCATTCAAGACTTTCGTTACAAAGTTTCCAAGATTTAGAAGTTTATATTATTATCTGGAACAAATGATACTACCTAAAGAAGACAAATTGGTGCATATGTAAGTTATTTAATAAACATCTAAAGAACTACACGTACTCGATGATGCATTAGTCATTAGAAGGTAAAATCCTCATTGTTCGAATCACATGAGGTGTATTCTAGAAAAGTTAAGCATATGAAAAAATTAACGTCCAGCAATCATTTTAAATCTAAAATATTAGAACATTAACATATTATTAGAAGGTCCTTCAATTATAGCTACAACCATCTCATCTATGAAATTATTACGAATCATAGTGTTTTTAGAAAATTTTTATAGAAAATCTGAAATTAGGTACCATTGAGTTTGATTTGAAGTGACATATTACTTTAAAGAATACATACGTATGATGAAGTGGAATCTTGCGAGAGATGAATTATTAACTAAATCCAATCAACGTATAACACTCCTTCATCATTAGTAGGTTAAATGACACTACTATAACCATATCACTATAGCTCTTGATTCTTTACTTGCTTTTCCATATCAGCGTTCTTGTTTGATATGTAACGGTTATGTTCCCAGTTAACTAAATAAATTGAATGGACATATATTTATTTATCTCTTGTTGAATAGTATTTCTGACCTACCAAAAATATTATGGTGATTTAGAATACAAACAACAACAAGCGTGAAGAATTTTAGGAATGACTGAACTCAAATAAACTTCTTTATTTCATTCTTTGTGTATTTATAGTTAGGAGATAGTCATAAAGTATTTGACCTATTACTATATTATTTTAATATAGAAGGTTATTTCTCAAGCAGCCATAGATTCAACATATTTTCAATTAGTGACTCAACGGAAAATTAATCTTTATCACAAATTATTTTGCCTTCTCTTGTTTTCTCTGTTATTCTTCAAGTTTTATCGCTAAAGATAGTCTTTAAATCAATTTGCGTGAGGTGTGTTGAGCATTATTTTTCATTAATCTACCACCATACTATTTAGATGAGTTCTGATGCTTTCACCTGCTGTATCTTACAAGCACCATTTTCATACTGCTACTATCTTCATTGCTGTACAAATATCAATTAACAAATTTGTCATTAGAAGCTCTATTTTACGTTACACTTTGTTGATACTTTTGAAAATCGACGCTCAACAGCCTGACCATTGATCAACTATCAACCTCTTATATACTAGCATTACATTCAATATTTTCTGTTAAAATTATTTTGCACTTTATTAATCGTGACGAGTTAATTTAAATATTTTCATTATGCGTAAATCCATTTACGTTTACAGAAAAAGCCTTTAAATGAAAATTATTCCATTTCTGATAGGAAAAGTATTGTTGCAAGTTCCTCATTTTCTACAAAAGAAGAAATTGACGTTTATATTATCATTTCTCAAAGTAAAGGGCATTTATTTTAATGATTTAGTACTTCAGTTCCTTTTACATTCGTAACATTAAAGAAGACGTAAACACGTTGCGTAATGATGGTTATGTATTTTACAAAAGAACAATTAAAATCGCATTTAATTTAGCCTGCTGATTTTAAAACTACCTTAAAATTGATTTATACTACTCTATTAACAAATTTTACATTGAAAAACTAAAGTGAAAGATTGCTTAGTATTCTTTAGTTTTCATTTAATGATTTGTTATCATTAAACAGATGAAGACTTTGGGAAAGGAAAAATTGTTAAAACAGAATCAACATAAAATTAATCTCAATTTTACGCAACAAAACATTGGAACCATAACTGATAGAATTTAGAGAGGTATGAGTTGAGGCGTGTTAGGTATCATATTATAATATTTTAAATTAGCTACTCTATACATTGGTTTGATGTGATACTCACTCTAAAATACGTAAATATATAAATAACTGTCCCATTAATTTCAATTTTCTGGGCTTGATGTGCAATTACGAAAATCATAAAAGTCCTTTCTCTATTGTAATTTTACGTGACAAAGCGTAGCCATGGTCTTGAGCCTCCACGCATTCTACAACCACAGGTATATTTAGGCGCTTTTAGGTACTATCATCCATAATGGAGACAAGTATTGCCTTGTAAATTATGATATTATAGGAACACAACATTAGAATATTTCTTTGCTAAATATAGCGGTTTGCTTGGAGGTATTCACCGATTCACAGTTTCTTGGTCATCACTTTATATATGACCTGCTATTTGTTGTTGTTTTGCGGTTCAAAATAAATCAATAATCTATGAAGAAAAAATCGCTTTCGTCGTTCATGTAGATTATTTTAAAATACAACTGCACCACACAAAAGTTACTTATGGTGGCGAAATTGATGTGATACTATTGAATCAGTGATTATTACCTGCTGGTGAACATCATCTTCATAAATTAGAGTTAATGGTGTTCCACATCATGATTCATATGCTATTATGAATGCGATCTTCTGCTACTTATGGTCACGGAATCATCAATGGAAAATTGAATATACTAAAGATTTTGCGTTCAGCAATTGATCGGATCCTATCTCTTCTTTTCAGGTTCTTAAAGTTCAATCGATACAATCGAAATTGTTCTATGATCATCTGCTAAATGTTATGTAAGTGCAGATCCTAATCCATATAGTCAACAACTTGCACAGATAACATCTTGCGACACACGATATTAAAATACTTCCATAGTTTAATTGTGATTGATACAGAACAAGTTGCTATACTAGCTCAACCACATTTTAGGAGGACGCTTTACTTATCAATTATATTTCATCAATCATTTATTATCTAGTTGGTAAATCTGGCTATAATTAATACTTCAGGTAAGAAGTTATACGGTATTCAAATGAACAATATGCGAAACCAACATCTTTCCAGTTTGACCATATTTTCAGTAACCAATATGCCATTATAAATGACTCTTGTTGGAGGATATTTATCATTGTAAACAAATCATTGAAGATGATATAATGAGAAAAAAGCGATTCTGACAAAATTAGTGAAACGCCTGAACCTGGTTGAAATGAACAAAAAACAATTAGCGATGAGCCATGACAAGAACCTATGGGAAGGTAAATTTTTGTTGCAGGCGTGTTACATGAAGGTTGAAAATAAAGTTAAATTTCATTGAAATTCCAGTTAAAATCATCAATATGAAGGCGTTATAAAGTTTTAAAATAATGAAGCGCATTGAAAACTTACTAAATCGTGACATATTAGATAAATGATGAAGGTATATTACATTATACGTACCAATTACAACGTCAATAGTTTGGTGCCTGGAAGAAGTTATGAGGGTTTTTAGAAACATATTTTATGTTGAAGTTACGCCCATGTAAACAACGAATTATGAAGCAATGGTGTACTCCTATTATCTAAGTTATTATGGAAAAGGTAAATTCATAAATTTGGACAAAATATCGGGTTACTAAAATACAGAATCTATAATATATAAAACACCAAAGGATAGGTTTTATTAATATCGGGAACATTATATATATATATATATATATATATATATATATATATATATATATATATATATATATATATACGGTACATACTTTACGAAATCATGAAAAAAATTAAACAAGGATATAAGTTGAATAATTTACAACAGGTGACAAACAGAAGACTTGATGCAATGCATTTCTAAGTTACTAAAGCCATGCAATCCTAGATGGGCAATGATGACACAATTTTGGAAGGCGATTCCATGAACTATTAGAAAGCGTGTGCTTATAGGTAGAACCTAAAACTCAATTAAATTATTATGGTATGTGCATTAGTATTCAGGCGAAAGCGAAGCGTGTTAAAGCGAAGTACTAAACCGATCTAGAGGGAAATACGTAATGATGATGCGTATTGAAGAAGGCGAAATGATAATGAAGATATGGTGCAACAAATAATGGGAGATCAGTAACGATTGGGCAGCTAATCATATATATAAATGACTTAGTTATATTAATTGGCCCTTTTCACATGATATTCGCAAATAATATGTATTTTAGTCATGTTATTAGCGAAACGATACATACATTGATCTGAAACTTATGATCTAAACTTGATGATTAATTCTTTTTCATATTTATGGGCCTCAAGGTCAAAGTTAATTTTTTGAAAGCGTTGGAATGACTTATAAATGCGAAGGATTAAAATTCTTAAAATTAAAAGTTGAAAATATGTTGTTTATTTATGATTTTCTTTGAAATTGATAAATTAGAATGAAAAAAAAATCAAAAATTTTGATGGGATAAACTACAAAGGATGCCATTAGTAGTTCATAAAGTTTTGACTCATGGTTTTTATTACAAGGCTGGAATCTATAGAAGAAAAATAAAAATAATGTATTCATTATAAAAATTAAAGTAAATCATTCTCAAAAAAATATCATTAAAACAAACCTACATTATAATTGATAAAATCCTAAAATCTGAATCAACAGGATCTCATCCCGATGACAGATCTCTGATTTGAATGGAACAAAATCATAAGCTAAATTGTGGGGTATCTAATAAATAATCAGTGAAGAACACAACAGAGTATATACGTATGAAAGCTGGTAGATCCGATATAAATTGATGAAACATGGCATCACGGTGATTAGTGCGAGTGAGGAAAACATGAGAGGGTTAGCTCTCTTCAGTGAGTAATTTGGTAAAATGAAGATCAGAAAATAGTAAACTCAACCAGGAAGGCAATAAAAACGAAGAAGATTTTAATATCTAGAGGTAGATGCCTAACGTCTTAGTATCATCTATATAACAACATTATAAAGTTTTCTCTATATTAAATATTGAAAAATGAATACATAGTGTTTTCTATAAAATTGAGTTTCCTTAAAATCTTGGTGTTCATAACAACTGTATTTATGTTTGATGGTTTGTTTTAATTGTTTGTTAGTGATTAATTCTTATAGAATGTGATATACATAAATAGATATAATAAGATATACGGACATACATGTTGAATGCGATGCTGACATATGATTTGGAAAACAGAAAAATTCCCAAGACTTCTCAAAATCTTTGATTCACCTATCTCGTGTACCCAACAATTTAAGGTCAGGCAGTCATGAAAAACACATGCATTAAGAAGAAAATCAACAAATGGTCAATCAAGATGGAAAAACATCTCTCGAGCCTAAAACAACCAACGGAAACAATTTAATCTTGAAAACAAATATGAGATCACTATCTTTAGTCCTAAAGAGCGGATGTCGAGACGATTTATTTGAACAAGATATCAATATCGTTACGGTGCCAGCGGATTCAAGCGGAAAACCAATTGCAAGAAAAAAATGAAAAGCGGAGATCAATATACTATTAGAGTCTCAGCTGAATCCTGGTATGTCAAAATTATGCAGCTAAATGCAACCAAAGCAATATAGAACAAAATCCTTCCGTTATGAAGAAGTAGATACAAGTAAGTACTTTGAAACAAATTCTTAAAATTCCTTTGGAATACTAAATGGAAAATGAGCGCAATACAAATTTCTTCATATCTGATGTCTTATAGAATACGTACTAGAAAATCTAGGAAGAAAACATAACGAATCTACCCTTTGAGTTGAAAAGTCTGAATCACTACTTTGACAAAATTTGAGTCAAGTTTCCAAGCTCTTAAAAGCAGAAGATCTCCAAAATCTACTGTAGTACGAAAAAACATATCCTTACTAACAACATATGAAAATGAAAGGAAGATAAATACAAAGTCGAAGACGTCTTGAAATTCTGCAAGAAGGGTAAACCGGAAGATGGAGATGTATATCTGAAAAACGCAAATTCCTTTATGAAAACTTAACCATATGAGGCAATTGAAGAAGTAAATTTCCCTTTCAAATGCTGATTAATACAGGAAAAATTCGTCGTATACTGGCTAAGTGTCCTCATAAAGAAACACATAACAAGGGGAAGGAAGTTACAAGAAGGAATAAGAATCGCTTTAGCACTAGAAAAAGTTACTATACTCATGAAGACAGTGATGGGTTATCTGATAGTGAGGAAGAATGTGAACAAGATCTTAGACTTCTAATGGCATTTGAAAAAGATTCTAAAGAAGAAAAGGATACTTTTGTGGATGCTCTAGAAGACAAATATTTTCTTGATGAAAACAATCAACTCAAAATTGGCCTAGAAGAGAGTAAAATAATCATAGAAACTCTGAAAAATCAGCTTGAAGAAAAAGAGAAACACAATGAGAAATTAGAGTGTGAAGTAGTAAGTCTAAGAAAAGAACTTGAGAAAGTAAAGACTCTGAATCTTATATTTGCTAAAGGATCTGAAACCTTAGATGAGATTATCAAGGTACAACGTTCTCCTCTTATAAAGACAGGTCTTGGATATATCAGAGAATCTTCTCAGGCTTCAGCACCAAATTATCTAAAAGCAGTTACAGCTGGTTTACAACATGCTTCCACTCAGCAAGGGAATAAAGAATCTTCACAGGTAAAGCATGATCATATCAATTCAAAGAACACTAACAGGAATGTCTTTCAAAGAAACACCAATCAACAGGTAAATTCAAGTAGAAGATTTTATGATCGCAAAAATTTCTTCTTCAATGGACAATGTTTCTCATGTCACAATTTTGGTCATAAAGTTGTTCAATGTGTTGCATATAAAACCATCATGACAAGAGAAGCAAGAAAGAAAAGGATTGATATTGAAACAAAGAATAATACTTATAACAACTTTTCTCCTCTTCAAAATGAAGCTGAATGTGCTTATTGCAATAACTTTGGCCATGAAGAATCAGAATGCAGGAGCAAATTTCAGCCAAAAGAGCATGTTCCTTCAAGCTCCAAAGTATGGAAAAGAAGGAATTATAGGTTGAAAATTGTGGCATAGCATTATTTGTAGAAGATGAAGAAAACCAATGGTACATTGATAGTGGATGCTCAAGACACATGACAGGTGACAAAAACAAACTTCTAGCATATAGTGCTTTAGAAAAGGAAAAGAATGTTACATTTGGAAATGATACTCCTGCGGTCATTAAGGGAAAAGGGTCTGTTTTTCTAAAAGAAAAGGTGAAAGCTAATGAAGTTATGTATGTGGATGGATTAAAGCATAACTTGTTAAGTGTAAGTCAAATGTGTGATCAAGGAACTGAAGTTGTCTTTAGTTCAAAAGAATGTGTGGTACGTGATCTTGATACAGGTAAAGAAATTATAAAAGGAAAAAGAACACCAAACAACCTGTATATATTGAAGAACCTCAAAGAACAATGTTATTTGAGTAAATCTTTAGAAAATTGGCTATGGCATAGAAGGTTGGGGCATTTGAGATTCTCTCAAATCAACAAATCAAGTAGACTTAAAGTTGTTCGTGATCTTCCCAATATTACTCTACCTGAAAATATCATATGCAAATCTTGCCAATTCGGTAAGCAAACCAGAGTACAATTTAATGCCAAGGAAGGATCATCAAGTAAGCCTCTTGAACTCATTCATACTAACATATGTGGACCCATGAGGAAAAAGTCACCACGTGGTGAAGAATACTATATCTTATTCATTGATGATTTCTCTAGAATGTGTTGGATTGGGCTGCTTAAACACAAAGATGAAGCATTTGAGAAATTTCAGATATTTAAAGCACTAGTTGAAAATGAATTAGATCTAAAAATCAAGTGTCTCAGATCTGATCGAGGAGGAGAATATACATCAAATGAATTCCTTGAATTTTGTGAACAACATGGCATAAAAAGACAGTTTTCTGTAGCTAGCACTCCACAACAAAATGGTGTTGCAGAAAGAATGAATAGAACAGTTCAACAAATGGCTAGAGCTATGCTTGATGATTCTGGAACACCTGACACATTTTGGGGAGAAGCAGCACATACAGCAGTAAACATTCTCAACAAGGCACATGTTCGTGTAAATAGTGATAAAAATCCATATGAACTCTGGTATGGTAATCCTCCCACTATAAAGCATTTTAGAATTTTTGGAAGCAAATGCTTTATCAAGAACAATGATGAAAATCTTGGCAAGTTTGAACCCATAGCAGATGAAGGAATATTTCTTGGTTATTCCTCTAGGAGTAGGGCATATAAATGTTACAATAAAAGACTTCGGAAGATTGTTGAATGTATTGATGTTGTTATTGATGAGTCTCCTGCAGCTCCAAAAGATGAAAAGCAAACAACAGATGAAGATGATGATGACACATATCCTTCTACATCAAATAAGGATGATATAGACAGTGAACCCCAATGAAGAACCTGAAGATGATTTATCTGAAAAAGCTCCATCTAGATATGTTCAAAAGAATCATCTAGAATCTCAAATTTTGGGAGAAAAGGGATCAGGTGTACAAACAAGAAGGACTATAGTGGGATCTTCTAGCAATATGGCATTTCTGTCCACTATTGAACCTCACAATGTCAGTCAAGCTAGCAAAGATGAATGTTGGATTCAAGCCATGAATGAAGAGCTTGATCAAATTGAAAAGAATCACACTTGGGAATTAGTACCAATACCTCATAACAAAAATGTCATTGGAACTAAATGGATATTCAAAAACAAGTTAAATGAGAATGGGGATGTTGTAAGAAATAAAGCTAGACTTGTTTGCAAGGGGTATGCTCAACAAGAAGGTATAGACTTTGAAGAAACTTTTGCTCCTGTAGCCAGACTTGAAGCCATAAGAATGTTTCTTGCCTTTTCAAGCTTCCAACAAATCAAAGTTTATCAAATGGATGTTAAATCTGCTTTTCTAAATGGTGATTTAGAAGAAGAAGTTTATATAGAACAACCAGAAGGATTCATTTTGGGAAATGATGAAAAACTTGTTTGTAGACTTAAAAAGGCTCTATATGGTCTCAAACAAGCTCCAAGGGCATGGTACTATCGTCTTGACAAATATCTTCATCGACAAGGATTTTCAAAAGGGTCTGCTGATAGCAACTTATACACAAAAACTGAAAATGACAAACTATTGATTGTGGTTGTATATGTTGATGATATCATTTTTGGAAGTAATGAAGAGTCTATGAGTTAGAAATTTGCTTCTGATATGCAGCAAGAATTTGAAATGTCTTTACTTGGGGAACTAACATTCTTTCTTGGCCTGCAAGTGCAACAAGCAACAGATGGTATATTCTTATCACAAGCAAAGTACCTCAAGCAAATCTTGAAGAAGTATGGCATGGAAGATTGCAAACCTGTAAGTACACCAATGATAACCGGATGTAATCTCAGTTCTAATGATGATTCCCCCACCGTAAATCAACCAGAATATAGATCTATGATAGGAAGTCTACTTTATCTCACTGGGACAAGACCAGACATCATGCATGCAGTTGGGATTGTTGGACGATTCCAAGCTAATTCAAAAGAGTCTCATCTTCAGGCTGTGAAAAGAATATTCAAATATCTACAAGGAACTCAAGACTTTGGACTATGGTATCCAAAGAATGCTGATCTTACTCTTCATGCATACACTGATGCAGATTGGGCTGGAAGTGTTGATGATCAAAAAAGCACTAGTGGTGGTGCATTCTTTATGGGGCCCCGGTTAGTATCTTGGTTCAGCAAGAAGAAAAGCTCCATTGCCTTATCTATAGCAGAAGCGGAATATGTGGCTGCAGCATCATGTTGCACTCAACTTCTTTGGATGATGCAAACCCTACAAGATTTTCAAATCAAATGTTCACCTCCTATCTCCATTATGTGTGATAATACAAGTTCCATCAGTATCTCAAAGAATCCTGTTATGCATTCCAAGACCAAGCACATTCCCATCAAATATCACTTCTTACGTGAACAAGTGCTTGAACAAAAGGTGAAATTGGAGTATGTTTCTTCCAAAGAACAAGTTGCTGATATATTTACCAAACCACTACCCAGGGAAGCGTTCGAATATCTCAGACAGAAACTAGGAGTAGTCTCTGCCATGCAGAGGATCAGGTCTACTTAAATACAGAAGATTAAATTGGTTGTGAGGTGTTTTTGGGCTTCTCTGAATGCTCAGGCTAAGGGGGAGCATTGGTCATATGAAAAGGATGCATTGTTGGCATTTATAAGTCATCTTGTTATATTATGCAGCATGATCTCAGGGGGAGCATGGTATTGTCAAACTCTTTGCCATTGATGTCAAAGGGGGAGGAAAAGCAACAAAGGGCTTCTATAAGGCCATCAGAGGAAGATTATTTCCATCAATGCCAAAGGGGGAGATTGTTAGAAATGTTTTCATTGATGGCAAAGGAATTGGCAAAGACAGGAGCAACATCTAAACTATCCATAAGGCAAAAGAGACAAGGTAATAAATTGAAGGACAAATTGAATATCTGGCCAAGATTTGTATATGTTAAATGAAGAACTATGGAATTGTGCTAAGTATGGTTGAGTAAATCTGGAATATATATGACCTGTGTAGAGGATACCTTCGGTGCCCGGAGAGGAATGAAATAATTGTTGCAGAGTTAGGGATATGTGTATTATATGTGTATTGACTGATGTAATTCTTGTGTGGAATTCCCTGAACCTCTGTATGAGTCTCTGCGTATGAATTTAAAAGTGAAACCCTATTGAGGAATCATGGTGGTAGGATTCAAATTCCAGGATGAGACCTTCTTGTAATAGAGAACTGGCTTAGTTTGATATTTACAGTCATGGAACTACTTAGTTTAATGTATGAGGGGTTCTCGAGGCATTCAGTGTATCCATTGAAGAACTTATTGGTGATAGGATAGAACTCCGAAATGGAAGGTTGATATGTTATATATATATCATAGAATATTTAAAGAATGACATTGAATTGTAACGAGTTAATGTTTTTAAGAAAATCCCGTTGGAAGAGAACTACATTTGTTTGAAATACTGCCAAAGATAGACCAGAGTTATAATGCAAAACCCAGACTAACCCTTTGAACGGAACCTTGAACGAAGGGCAGAACGATGAAGGAGGAACAATGAAGGCAATTTATGGTTTTTGTCGCACCGCTTTCAACGGGCAAGCGGTATTCAAGAGGTGAGGAGCGACTCCATAGAACGGGCGACATGCGTCCCTGTACGATTTTACAAAACTACTTTTCACTATACCATCGCGTTATAGTTCGACCCAAGACGTGTGCGATATCGTTGGTGACGTTGATCTAGGAAGGGGTCATCGGACGGTCGTCATTTTTTGAATATGCGCGAAGATTAACATAGGTACGACGAACCATCGCATGTTAACGTTCGACATCGGAGATCGAGCAATATGTATATACGCCGTTGATCTGGAAGCTTGCTAATCTAACCGTGATCGGACACTGCACTTGCAAGAAATTTATTGTGGTACGATGGGCATATTGGATTTACTGTTGACCATGTATGTGGGCCCAGGGTCAAAGGTTTATCATAAGATTAATTTCAAAATGTTAGATATTTCTATAAAGTCCGAAGTGTTAAGGCTTGGGATTTTAAAGAGTTGTAAATATATTTATTTGTCAATTTCTTTAAAATTGATAAATAAAATTTAAAAAGAGATCAAAAACCTTGTGAGATAATCTAAAGGAATACTGACAGAGGAATACCATTAGCGGTTTGTGTTTTTGACTCATGGTTTTAATAAAGGAAAAACTATATAAGGAGAAGAAAAATAGAGAACTTGGGGTGTGCATCACAAGGGTGGTAAATAGAAATTTCTCAAAAGAATATATGTATGGGCGAGCTCTATTCTTAACTAATAAATCCAACACTATGATGCACCCATGAATATAATGATCTAACGATGATGAATCTATGGTTGGAATGACGGATGAAATTATGAAGAACTGGTATACAGAAATACATAAATCTGGTGACCAGCAAGGTATATCGTATGGAAATTGGTGGATCCAGTATGAAAATTGATGAAGCATGGTCCACAGTGGTGCTGAGGGTCGAAGCCTTCAGAGAAGGGTTTGTAGCTCCCTTCCAGTGGTAGCTGGTAAATGAGAGCAGGGGGTAGTAGCTCCCTTCCAGGAGAGGCTAGTAAATGAGAGAAGGTTATAGCCTTCTGCAGGTGGGTGCCTGCATGCTGGTATAAGTCTGCACCAGCATATATTGTAAGAAGTTTTCTCTATAATAAATATTGAAGACTGAGATTACAGCAGCGGTGGTTTTCTCCTGAATTGGGTTTCCACCTTAAATCCTGGTGTTCATATGTGTTGTTTATGTTTGATGGTTTGTTTTGTTATTTCTGTTCGTGCTTAATGCTTATCTGATGCAATACTCTAAGTAACGACATAATAAGATATCTGGACATACATGTTGGATGTTGTACTGTAACATTAGGTTTAAGAGAAAGAAAAGAAAAATTGTTCAGCCCTAAATACTAATTCACCTCTCTCCTCTCAATATTTTTCTCAACAAATCACGCAATAGAGGCTGGCTATCAAGTGGCAAAAAGATTTGAGCATCTGTTTTGCTAGACCTAGCTTGATAGTATGTAGCAATTGAGGGTGTGCATGAGAGCTTGTGAGGAGCTTTTGTACTATGATTGTTACATGATCTCCATGAAATATAATATACAGATAGTTGGGGTTTTCAGCTTTAAGCTTTCCCATTAAGTACTATGTTCATATGTGTGATTGTTTGTGGTTTTAATGTATGCATGCAATTGATTTTATTTCCGCATGTGATGATCAATGGTAGAAGAGATTCTGTATTATGCATGAAGCTAAAATAGTGTGTGATCAGGAGAATCTCGGTGAATAATATCTTAGTTATTCAAATTTCTACATGGTATCAGAGCGATATTGATCATTGGAGCAATTGCAAAACATTGAAGCGGTTGAGTTTTGTGCTGGTGGAATTCGAATTTGTAGTAGTGTTTTCTTGGTGTCGAAGTTGAGATGTCTTTCAACGGATTGCGATTGGAGTATGCCCTTGAGGGCAGCTCGAATTATATTGCATGGAAGGACAGGATGGAGGCGGTGCTGGATGACAATGGGTTGAAGGAGTTCATAGATGTTGAAGTTCCAAAGCCTACTTCTAGTGATGCTGCCGTACTTGACGCATGGCAAAAGAAGACAGCAAAGTGTCGAAGGATTCTGTTGGAGGGCGTGAAGGATCACATAGTATCCAACCTTCATGGTAAGGCTTCTCCATTCTTGATGTGGAAAGCTTTGACAGATTTATTTCAAAGCAAGAGCGACCAGAGGAAGTTGGCGCTCAAGGATAAACTCAGAAACATAAAAATGGAGAAAGGCGACAGTATTCCCAAGTACCTCACGAAGTTCATCCAATGCAGGGATGAGCTGGGAAGTGTGGGGGTGACTGTAGATGATGAGGACTTGGTGAGCTTGGCTCTCCTTGGGCTTCCGAAGAGTTGGCATTCCTATCAAGACTCTGTCAATGGTCGGGAGAAATTGCCAGGATGGGAGCGACTTTGGTCGGATCTTGTGCAAGAGGAGATAAGGCAGAGTACCAGGGACGGATCGTCATCAAAGAACTCTGATGAAGAGAATTGCGCTTTGGCTACCAGAGCAAAGAAGGGGAAGAGCAAGAAAGCTTCTCATTCCGGTGCGAAAGGCAAGAAGCAGGACATGTCCAAGGTGAAGTGCTTTCACTGTCAGCAACACGGACATTACACCACTAGTTGTCCACAGAAGAAGAAAAATAAGCAGGCTGCTAGATCTGCAGCTAGAGATGCCTTAGCCTCACGGTTTGAGCTGGATTTTTCACTGATCACATGCTTGGTCTCAAGTGTGATGGGTTAAGTGTGGTTTCTTGATAGTGGTGCATATTTTCACATGACAGCAGATCGATATTTTTTTATAAGATCTGGATGAGAAAGATCTTGGAGTGCACATCGAGATGGGCGATGATGGTATATACAGTGCAACCGATATCAGTACCATTTCCTTTGAGAGGGAGTCTTGTAAACCCTTCGTATTGAAGGAAGTGATGCATGTTCCAGGATTGAAGAATAATCTTATCTCTATGGCGATGTTAGAAGACAAGGGATATGATGTTGTCTTTAGCGAGGGAAAGGCTTTCCTGCGCAGTAAGGCAACTGGTGAGACCCGGAGGATAGGGGTTCGAGTTAAGAACCTTTATCAATTGCAGGTAGATGGATGCACAGCAATGGCAGGCAAGGTAGAAGGAGTGGTGAGCCGGGATGATGGCGAGTTGTGGCACCGGAGATTGGGCCACCTTCACCATGGAGCTTTGAAGATACTACAGTAGATTTCTACTGGGCTTCCTAAGGGTACTCTTGCGCAGTCAGATTAGTGCAAGGGATGTACCTTGGGAAAATTTGTGAAAGCCACCTTTCACAAGAAGGATAGTCGCGCCACGACGATCCTTGAGAGAATTCACAAAGACGTGTGTGGACCTTTCTCAGTAGCTTCGACAGCAAAGCACAGGTACTATGTGATCTTTGTTGATGATTTTTCTCGGAAGTGCTGGATCTTCTTCATGCAGAAGAAGAGCGAGACATACTCAAAGTTCTGTGATTTCAAGGTGCTGGCTGAGAAGGAATCGGGGAAGCAAGTGAAGGCTCTTAGGAGCGAAAATGGTGGTGAATTCATCTCTGGCGAATGTGAGATTTTTTACGATGCACCGAAGGAATTGAAGAGAGCTCAGCCCTTTCCTCCATAACCCACGACAAAACGGGACTGGCTGAGCGGAAGAACGAACGATCGTGGGTGTGCACGACGTGTTACCTGATGGGGGCCTACCCATTCACTTGTGGGCGGATGCATGCAATACTTTAGTATATGTGCGGAACCATTGTCCCTCCACGGGATGCCCGGAATGAGTACCTCCCAGGAGGCGTTTCGGTAGGCACGATATTTCCCCGTTTGAGGATTTTGGTTCCTTTTGTATACATTCATGTGTGTGTAGATTGTAGAAGGATGATAGGAAGAAGCTAAGTGGCCTTGGGGTTGGGATTTTGTAAAGATTATTTGATACGCCCCACGACTATCATGTGTATTTTCCACGGTGTGATCCTTATTTGTTGTGCGAAAAAGGATATCCAGAATTTCATGAGGAGAGAGGCATGAAGTGTTCGCTTGAGAGGGAGCCACACTTGCATGCAGATGAGGAGCTATTAGTTCTTAAGGATGAGTCTCTGGATGTGGATTAGCCACAAGAGGAGGTTCATGGAGTGGAAGAGACCACTCATGTAGCGCCAACCATCAGAGGGCGGAAGTGCACTACAGAAGTTGAGCAACTGGCTCAAGATGCAGAGAAGGTTGTAGGAGCACCTGCATCACAACGTAGATAGAGACAGTCACCTAACCGATATACTGGATACATGGCTCTTATGAGCAATTGTATCGTGTGACAGAGCCATCCTCTTTCGAGGAAGCTGTGGAGGATCCCGCATGGGTAGATGCCATGGTGGAAGAGTATGATTCGATTGTCAGAAACAGTGCATGGGAGATTGTCCCAAGGTCGGAAGGGAAATCATTTGTGGGTTCGAGATGGATCTACAAAGTGAAGCAAGCAGGTGATGGGAGTGTGGAGAAGTACAAGGCAAGATTTGTTTCCCGAGGCTTTTCACAGATTTAGGGGATCGATTATGAGGAGACCTTTGCACCTGTCGCAAGTTATTCTTCCATACGGACGATTCTTGCTCTCTCAGCGTAGATGGGGTGGCACATTCATCAGATGGATGTGAAGAGTGCGTTCCTCAATGGATTCATTGAGGAGGAGGTAAACATAGTGCTGCCCGAAGGTTTCGAGATCTTCAGCAGTGAGTCGCATGTGTGCAGGCTCAAGAGAGCGCTATATGGGTTGAAACAAGCACCTCGTGCTTGGTACACACGGATAGACAGTTATTTCATCGGACTTGGATTCTCCAAGAGTGAGGCGGATCCGAACCTATACCAGATTGTGGTGGAGGGTAAGTTGCTGATCATTGTACTTTATGTAGATGATTTGATTCTGACAGGTGATGAGCTGTTGATACTTTCATGCAAGGAGGACCTTGCTAGAGGGTTTGAGATGAAGGACTTGAGCCTCCTTCATTATTTCCTGGGATTGGAGATTTGGCAGCGCAGTGGTGGACTATTTTTTTCTCAGGGTAAGTATGCCCGGGAGATACTGGAGAGGTTCAACATGCATGGCTGCAAGCCTGTTGATACTCCTCTTCCTGGTGGTTGGAGGAAGGAGAAGTCATTTCATTTTACAACTTGGTTTGAATTCAAAAACTTTTCTTCAAAGTTTGGGTTTAAAAAAATTTTTTGGAAGACATTTTCTGGAGGCGGCGTGATTTTTCTTGGAGGTTCAAAGTTTGAGTTTAAAGAACTTTTTGGGTTTGTGCTGGTTTCTTCTTGTATTTCAGGTTAAGGAGGAAGGACGGTTGCAGGGAGTTTGGACTCCACGTGGATCTACTTCAAACGTAGGACCAACGGGTAAATCTCTCATTCTACTCTATTTGGTTTTTCTGAATGTGCATGATTGTGTGAGTCTCTGTTAATTAGTACGCCCCTGCTCTGTGGAGGTTGTATCCCAACCAACCTCTAGGGTGTTAATTCCCCGAAACAGGGAGCCCAACGGACAGAAAGAGCACATCTGGAGGGATTTTTAGTATCGGGTCGATAGAAATTTATTGGCATAGCAGGAAGTAGAGATCTGTGGCACTCAGTTCAGCAGAGGCCGAGTATATGGCAACGAGTTTGGCTGCATGCGAGGCTATATGCATGATGAAGATCCTGGTCGAGTTGTTCAGTTCACACTTAGATCCTACTGTGATTTATTGTGATAATCAAAGTTGTATCAAAATCTCGGTTAATCCAATATTTCATGATAGATCTAAACACATTTACATCCGGTATCATCATATCAGAGATTGTGTGCAGCAAAAGATCATGTTACTTTCATACACTCCCACGGAGGATCAGGATGCTGATATCTTAATGAAGGCGCTCACTAGGAGAAAATTCGAATACCACAGAGGCAGGATAGGGGTGGCAGATAATCCTTATCTTGTTGAGAGGGAGTGTTGAGATTGCAACAAGATGATGAGCTTAGTGGAAAGAAGTTGCCTTCACTAAGTGGGCCCGCAGGCTATTTTTGGCGCAAAGTCTATTTTTAGACTATGTCTATTTTTAGACATGCCGATCATATTCTATGAGTTGCTGGATGCTATTTGTGGATGGTTTGTCAAGTTGGAAAAATATATGGACTTCTACTTTTAGAAATATTGGGCAGAATCTATTTTCAGGTTGTCAGTCTAAAAATAGATATGAAGAATATTATTAGCTCTTAATAATATTTGGACTATAAACATTATCTTATTCTCTTGGAGCACTTCAGTTAAGTGCACAGATGTGGCACAGGAGATGAAAGAAGGAATTACGCTATTCCTAAGGGTTAAGTGGAGCTATTTCATGGATACTTTAGTTAGAACTCATGTGAGAGAGTTTGTTGGAGTTGATTGAGGAAGTTAATGGAGTTGTGTTCCGTTTAACTAAGCTAAACATATTTGAGCTAGTTGTATCTAGTCTAACTGATTGATACACTAGTGAGACTGGTGTGAATTAATTATTAATTAATTCACTAATTATAAACTCATTAATCAACTAAAGAATACATCAGTTAACTTCAGTGCAAGGACAGTTTCAGTGGAGACCAGTGAAGAGATAGGTGAAAGAGCAGTGTGACTATCAGTTGTGACTATAATGTTGCATGATTTGCAACAACCAGTGATTGGAGATGCCAATGAGGATTGCGCAGTACAAGCCAGGTGGTTCGAAGTTATTTATGAGCCATTCTTCAGCATTGATTGCGTAGTAGAGGCAGGCTATTAGGTGGTAGAGATTGGAGCATGTGTTTTGCTAGATCTAGCTTGATTAGTGTGTAGCAATTGGAGATTGTGCTGAGAGCTTGTGAGGGGAGATTTGGCACACAGTTATTGTTACATGATCTCTATGACATATAATATCTGAGATATTTCGGGGTTTCGGCTTTAATATTTCCCATAAATCTTGTGTTCATATATGTGTGATTGTTTAAGGTTTTAATGTGCACATACGGTTGTTTTTATTTCCATAATTAATGATCAATGGTAGAAGAGATTTTGTATTGTGCATGAAGTTAAAATAGTGTGTGATCGGGAGAATCTCGGTGGATAACATATCGGTTATTCAAATTTCTACATGGTATCGGAGCGATATTGATCAGTGGAGAAATTGCAAAACATTGAAGCGGTTGAGTTTGGTGGTGGAGATTGGAATTCGAATTTGCAGCAGTGTTTTCTTGGTGTCGAAGTTGAGATGTCTTTCAACGGATTGTGATTGGAGTATTCCCTTGAGGGCAGCTCGAATTATATTGCATGGAAGTACAGGATGGAGGCGGTGCTGGATAACAATGGGTTAAAGGAGTTCATAGATGCAGAAATTCCAAAACCTACTTCTAGAGATGCTGCCGTACTTGACGCATGGAAAAAGAAGATAGCAAAGTGTCGAAGGATTCTGTTAGAAGGTGTGAAGGATCACATAGTGTCCAGCCTTCATGTTAAAGCTTATCCATTCTTGATGTGGAAAGCTTTGACATATTTATTTCAAAGCAAGAGCGACCAGAGGAAGTTGGTGCTCAAGGATAAACTCAGGAACATAAAAATGGAGAAAGGCGACAGTATGCCCAAGTACCTCACGAAGTTCATCCAATGCAAGGATGAGATGGGAAGTGTGGGGGTTACTGTTGATGATGAGGACTTGGTGAGCTTGGCTATCCTTAGGCTTTCAAAGAGTTGGCATTCCTATCAGGACTCTATCAATGGTCGGGAGAAATTTCCAGGATGGGAGCGACTTTGGTCGGATCTTGTGCAAGAGGAGATAAGGCGAAGTACCACGGACGGATCTTCATCAAAAAACTCAGATGAAGAAAATTGTGCTTTGGCTGCCAAAGTAAGGAAGGGGAAGAGCAAGAATAATGCTTCTCAATCCTTTGCGAAAGGCAAGAAGCAGGACATGTCCAAGGTGAAGTGCTTTCACTGTCACCAACACGGACATTACGCCACTAATTGTCCACAGAAGAAGAAAAATAAGCAGGCTGCTGGATCCGTAGCTGGAGAGGCCTTAGCCTCGCAGTTTGAGCTGGATTTTTCATTGATCGCATGCTTGGTCTCAAGTGTGATGGATTCAGTGTGGTTTCTTGACAGTGGTGCGTCTTTTCATATGACCGGAGACAAAGATTTTTTTACTGATCTGGATGAGAAACATCTTGGAGTGCACATCGAGATGGGCGATGATGGTCGATACAGTGCGACCGATATCGGTACCATTTCCTTTGAGAGGGAGTCTGGTAAACCCTTCATATTGAAGGAAGTGATGCATGTTCTAGGATTGAAGAAGAATCTTATCTCTGTGGCCATGTTAGAAGACAAGGGATATGATGTTGTCTTTAGCGAGGGAAAGGCTTTCCTACGCAGTAAGGAAACTAGTGAAACCCGTAGGATAGGGGTTCGAGTTAAGAACCTTTATCGGTTGCAGGTAGATGGCTGCGCAGCAATGGCAGGCAAGGCAGAAGGAGTGGCAAGCCGGGATGATGGCGAGATGTGGCACAGGAGATTAGGCGACCTTCACCATGGAGCTTTGAAAATTTTGCAGCATATTTCTACCAGGCTTCCCAAAGGTACACTTGCGCAGTCAGATCAGTGCAAGGGATGTACTTTGGGAAAAATTGTGAAAGCCACCTTTCACAAGAAGGATAGTCGCGCCACGACGATCCTTGAGAGAATTCACACAGTCGTGTGTGGACCTTTCTCAGTAGCTTCGACAGCAAATCACAGGTACTATGTGATATTTGTTGATTATTTTTCATGTAAGTGTTGGATATTCTTCATGCAGAAGAAGGGCGAGACATACTCAAAGTTTTGTGAGTTAAAGGCACTGGTTGAGAAAGAATCGGGGAAGCAGGTGAAGGTTCTTAGGAGCGACAATGGTGGTGAATTCATCTCTGGAAAATTCAAGGACTTTTGCAGTGCAGAAGGAATTCGAAGAGATCTCATAGCACCTCATAACCCACAGCAAAATGGGGTTGCAGAGCAAAAGAACAGAACAATTGTGGGTGCTACCTGGGGCGATGTTGCATGATCAGGGCCTTCCCATACACTTGTGGGCTGAGGCATGCAATACTGTAGTATATGTACAGAACTGTTGTCCTCACAAGATACTTGGCATGAGTACACCCGAGGAGGCGTTTTCTAGTAAGAAGCCTGATATTTCCCATTTGAGGATTTTTGGTTCACCTGTTTACATTCATGTGACGAAGGATGCCAGGAAGAAGCTGGAGCCGACTGTAGAGGTTTGGATACTTGTGGGATACACTGATACACCTGTCTCAAGGTATTCTTCCATACAGATGATTCTTTCTCTCTCAACACAGATGGGGTGGCACATTCATCAGATGGATGTGAAGACTACGTTCCTCAACAGGGTGATTGAAGAGGAGGTGTACACAGAGCAGCCCGAAGGTTTCGAGATCTTCAACAGCGAGTCGCATGTGTGCAGGCTCAAGAGAGCGTTGTATGTGTTGAAACAAGCACCTCGTGCTTGGTACACACGGATAGATAGTTATTTCACCGGAATTGGATTCTCCAAGAGTGAGGCAGATCCGAACCTATACCAGATTGTGGTGGAGGGTAAGTTGCTGATCATTGTACTTTATGTAGATGATTTGATTTTGACAGGTGATGAACTGTTGATACACTCATGCAAGGCTGATCTTGCAAAGGAGTTTGAGATGAAGGAGTTGGGCCTCCTTCATTATTTCCTGGGATTGGAAATTTGTGATGATGGGTGTTGTTTCTCAAGGAAAGTATAGGAAATGCGGAGAAGTTCAACATGCCATGTTTACTGAAGCACATTGACCACTCATTCCTGGTGGATGGAGGAAGGAGGATGCTACTTCAGCAGAGGTAGTGGATGCCACTGTTTATCAACAGTTGGTGGGGTCGCTTATGTATCTGGTCAATACACGACCCGACATATGCTATGTTGTTAACTAGCTTTCACAAGCTATGGTTAAGCCTACCAAGCTCTACTGGAAGGCAGGGAAGCATGTATTGAGATATCTTAGAGGCACATCAGGATATGGATTATGGTACAGACAGTCTGATGAGGTGAAGCTATTTGGCTTCACGAATGCAGATTGGGAAAGGAGCCCAACGGACAGAAAGAGCACATATGGAGGGATTTTTAGTATCGGGTCGACAACAGTTTCTTGGTATAGTAGGAAGCAGAGATCCGTGGCACTCAGTTCAACAGAGGCCGAGTATATGGCAACGAGTTTGGCTGCATGTGAGGCTATATGGATGAAGAAGATCTTGGTCGGGTTGTTCGGTTCACACTTAGATCCTACTGTGATATATTGTGATAATCAGAGTTGCATCAAACTCTCAATTAATCCAGTATTTCATGATAGATCTAAACACATTGACATTCGGTATCATCATATCATAGATTGTGTGCAGCGGAAGATCATGTTACTTTCTTACATTCCTACAGAGGATCAGGATGCTGATATCTTGACGAAGGCGCTCACCAGGAGAAAATTTGAGTACCATAGAGGCAGGATCGGGGTAGTAGATAATCCCTATCTTGTTGAGAGGGAGTGTTGAGATTGCAACAAGATGATGAGCTTAGTGGAAAAGTCGCCTTCACTAAGTGGGCCCATGAAGCTATTTTTGGCACAAAGTCTATTTTTATACTATGTCTATTTTTAGACATGTCGATCACATATTCTATGAGACATGAGATCTTGTTGTGGATGGTTGGTCAAGTTGGAAAAATAGATGGACTTCTATTTTTAGACATATTGGGAAGAATCTATTTTTAGATTGCCAATCTAAAAATAGATATTTCGAATATTATTAGTTCTTAATAATATTTGGACTATAAACATTATATTATTATCTTGGAGCACTTCAGTTGAGTGCACAGATGTGGCATAGGAGCTGACAGAAGGAATTACACTATTCCTAAGGGTTAATTGGAGCTATTGCATGGATACTTCAGTTAGAACTCATGTGAGAGAGTTTGGTGGAGTTGATTGAGGAAGTTAATGGAGTTGTGTTCAGTTTCACTAAGCTAAACATAGTTGAGCTAGTTGTATCTAGTCTAACTAATTGATACACTAGTGAGAGTGGTGTGAATTAATTATTAATTAATTCACTAATTATAAACTCATTAATCAGCTAAAGAATACATCAGTTAACTTCAGTGCATGGACAGTTTCAGTGGAGACCAGTGAAGAGATAGGTGAAAGAGCAGTGTGACTATCAGTTGTGACTATACTGTTGCATGATTTGCAACAACCAGTGATTGGATATGCCAATGAGTATTGTGCAGTACAAGCCAGGTGGTTATAATTTATTTATGAGCCATTCTTCATCATTGATTGCGTAGTAGAGGCAGGCTATCAGGTGGCAGAGATTAGAGCATGTGTTTTGCTAGATCTAGCTTGATTAGTGTGTAGCAATTGGACATTGTACTGAGAGCTTGTGAGGAGCTTTGTATGATAATTGTTACATGATCTCTATGAAATATAATATACAGATATTGGGGGGTTTTTAGCTTTAAGCTTTCCCATAAAATAATGTGTTCATATGTGTGATTGTTTATGGTTTTAATGTGCACATGCGATTGTTTTTATTTCCGCAATTAATGATCAATGGTAGAATAGATTATGTATTGTGCATGAAGTTAAAATAGTGTGTGATAAGGAGAATATTGGTGGATAAAATATCAATTATTCAAATTTCTACACACAATTAATAATCTCTTCACTTTGAACAGTCGCCATGGACACACCAATCATATTTCCTCATGCCTAGTCAGATTCTTGGTATCGAAATCCTTACTAGAAAATGATATATGCCTTAAAGCTTCCATATTTCCTTATGGAGGATCAAATCACTAGCCTATCTGCTTGGAATTGAGCATCCAAGCTAGCCTCAAGAATTAATCATTTTTGTTTGAAATTTTTTGGATTATGCATCCAACCTTTCAAGATCAAATTTGTGGATGGTGGAATGAGACAAGTCACATTATGGGATCAACAATGTATTTATTTCAGAAAAACTAAAACATATCAAATCCAAACTAAAGAAATGGAACTTAGATGAATTATGTAATAATTTCCAAGACAAATAAGATTTGGAAGAATGAATGGGTCAAATATAATTTAAAATCATTATGGAGGGGCATTCATATGCCCTATTTTTCAAAGAAGTCAATCTCCTAACTTATCTAGAAGAGAAAATTAAATAAGAGGAAATCCTTTGGAGAAAAAAAACTAGAGTTAGATCGTTACATGAAGGGGAAAAGAATACAAAATTGTTTCACAAATCAATGATGCATCATTGGAATCGCAACTAAAATTCATATCTCAAGGATGTGAAAGATAGGAAAATCTTAGATCATCAAGAAATGGAAGAAAAACTAATTCATCATTATTTCTCTATACTCTCAAATCCACATCATAATAGATTAGTCACAATCACAAAAATCACAAGGCACATCCCTTCTGTTATCCAATATATCACTTAGGTTTGTACTTGAGTCAACTAGGTTAAGTTATTTAGGGTTTTAGGTTTTTCTTTAAAATAATCACATGTACAAAGGTCATCTTAGTCATAAAGCTGATTTGTAAGGTCATTATGGGTATTACTACAAGTCATCATAGAGAGAAAATCAAAATTTTTATGTCCCTCGAGCTGATCTGGTCATCATTGTGAGTTTGATACTTTTACACACTTTTGCAGAAAATCTAGGTCAAACAAGTCAAGATTTGCTACAGAAGTTCTTGACACTTCCGTAAAAGACATGTCTTCTCCAACACAATTTTCGCTACTAAATTTGGTTTTTTTGCTAAAGTTATGGAAACGGTACAGAAATTTTAAAACCGGTATGGTCAGAGGTTATTGGGTCATGATCACCTTTTTGTCTTTATCTACCATTCCCAAAATGTGTGCACCATAAAGTTGTTCATTCATTTTGTCCCTTTCCACTTTTTAATAGATTTGTTGTCACAATCCTTTTTTCATTTCCTTTCGATTTTTTCTTGTTTTCCATAAGATCAGTCATGTTGTCTTGTGGGTTTATTTAGATTTCTTTATGAAAGGTATGTAAGTGTCAAAGTTGGTCCAATGTCTTCAGGATATTTGCAGCTATCAAATAAGCAACTCACTAAAAAAAAAAAAAAATATTGAGGCGCATAAAACAAAAACAGAGTAAGTGAAGAAGAGGAAAGGAAAGGAGCTTTTAAAAGAGAAAAGTAAGATGGAGATTCTGCAAGAAAAGCTGAGGGAAGCTAGGATAGAGGTAATAGAATCAAAGTTGGAATTTGAGGATTTTAGAAAAGAAATGATCAATCAACTTGATTTCTATGATAAGGTTGGGGATGAATCTAGAAGAATTTTAAAAAGGACATAATTATGAAGCACTTATGCAAGAGTAATAGATGATTGCAAGTAGAGAGTACAAGGTTGCAAGGTCAGGTCAAAGACTTAGAAGCACAGATGGAAATGGTATAAAATGAATTGTTGAAGAAAGGCCTAAAAATGATTGTACAAACTGATGATGTTGCTCCATAAGTATGGTAAGATTACAATTTTTTTACTACACTATGGCTTATTATATTATACAGGCATGTATAGGCTTCTATAAATGTTTTGGAGGTGATAGGAAGATGAAAGTGAAAAATCTCAGGAAACTAGGTACTTTCGTAGCAACTCCCGGGCTTGAAGTTTGAAATTTGCTACAAAAGTGTTGTAGCTTTCCATGGCGGTAAACACCAGCTAAAATTTCATAAAAAGGAGGGCTAAATGCATGTATTTAACTTATTAACCTGAAATAAGACCCTGGAATAGTCACAAAAGTAAAATAATATGCAGAGGGTTTATTTTGACGTTTGCTACCAAAGTTTGCTACCAAATTTCTGGAAATGATTGTTTTAGTAATCAACTTAAAGCTCGCTTTTTGACCAAATGGAAAGGAATTTTGGAAATTTGAAGGAATTTTTCTTCAGCATGATCCCACATACAAAATCCTCTCTTAATTTTTGCATAGCCATAATATTTTGGAAAATATGCACTCATCTTTGAGTCCTATTTTACAAAATTTTATAGACTTGTTGCAGAAATTTTAAAGTTCGACTTGGTGGAGGTTTAGCTCAGCAAGGTCAGCATCCACATGTCATGATGACACATCAGCAATCCAGCACATTTAGAAAATCAGTTGGTTTCATTTGATAAGGGTTATTAAAAGAAATTATTGAGCTATTTATTGAAAGAAGAGTCCTTTTTGTATTCAAACTCTATTGAAACAGAAAATATCCCTAGAAAGTCTCTATGTGATGTAATTCTATTAGAAATAGGTCTCTCAGTTAGGAATTCGAGGATAGTTGAGGTGGCAGACCATTGTATGAAGGCCTCACTCTATATATGGGGGACTCTTTCACTTTTTTGGGTGGATGAATGTTATGAGGAGGCTATTATGTAATTTTTATTTATCAAGATAATACACAGTTTACAACAGATTGTCTTAAAAACCAAAGATTCTTCTTGGCTTATGTATTTTTATCTCTTTTTATCTTCACTTTGTGTATTTTTATCAGCTTCATAGTACTATTATTACTTTGAATTCGTGATTTAATGCTCCAAATTCCTTCATATGCTATGTTTGTTGTTAAGGTTTATGTTTAAGCCAATTTGCCTCAACTTCCATGGATACAATTTGTTAGTAATTGAATTTCTTTAGCTGACTCCATGCTCAATGGTAGCTATCATTACGTTCTTTCACCTATAAAAAAATAACATAAAACTAGTACAAAGTTAGCCATCTGCAAATTGATTACATCTAGAACACTTCATTGTTTTCTTTGAGAGAGCCCTCTCAGATTGGAAGGGCTAACTTCCAATCAAAACTAGTTTGAGATAGTTATTTTGGGTTAGAGGTTGACATAGCCTAACTGGTTCCGACCTGGTGATTACATTTTGGTGCATTTTTCGGGAGCCAAAAATCTCCATTTCCCATATTTTCTTTGATTATGTTCATTCTGATTCCTGAGGGTAACAGGAAATCAAAGTTTTTTTTTAAGGTTGTGATATGACCCTAGTGACTCCAATCTCAAAAGATACAGAAGTTTAAAGCTTCACGGGGACTCCACTTCTTAAAGCTCACTAACTTGAATAAGTTCCAAGATTATTTCTACTGCAAGAAGAAATCTTAGGTATGCTCCTATCGATGGGTCTCACATCTATGGTTTTTCAAATACTATGCCTTGTGTTGATTGGTCAACCCATCTTCCCATATTCAAAGATGAAAAGAAACATGATGTTGGTCTACATTTGGTTAAATTCCATATCCATGTATGTATACTGAGGGTTGAGTTTCCTGAGGATTGTCTCATGAAGATTTTTATGGCTACCCTAGAAGACAAAGCTAGAGTATGGTATGAAGAGTTGAAATCAGGAATCTTGTGTTCTCTTAAATATTTCCATAGAATATTCTTCTAACATTATGGGAAGTATCACCATTCATCACCATTGTTTCAAGAATATTGTAATCTTTGGAAAGGTTTCATTCAATATATTAAAACTATTGATGATGGTGTAGAATGTATGGATGATGAGGAGATATTAGAGGCACTTTATGAATTGTCTTCACAAGCTAGTTGACAAGATGATCAAGAAATTTTCCAACAAGCAGATGTATCTTATTTTCTTGAAGATGAAATAGATCAACAATTTGACAGCCAAATCATATTACATGAAATTTATGAGGATTTGCAGCCTTTTCAATCTATATGCAGTCAAAGGCATGAGCCAAGTCATTCAAATTGTTTTTCAACCCATTCCTTTTCTGAGATTTTATGTCAAGAAGAAACTCCTCAATATCAGGTTGTTGAAAATACATGCATGAATATTTTGAACAGTGAGGTAACATGCGATGAATGTTCATTTTTAGGTAAACCTAAACTACATGAAGAGATGAATATACAAGCTTTACCTATTCTATTTTGGAATCATCAAAATGACATGGAGGATATGCATAAAGTTGTTTGTATAGGAGTTATTAGTGTTCCAAATCAAGATATCAATACTCAAGCAAAAATACCAAATATTATACTTGATTTGTTTGATAAGAAAAAGATTAGTTTTGATACAAACAATATGGATGTCATGTTCAAATATGTTCAAGGATGCATGGCTGTTTTTGTTGATTTACACGAAAGGGGAGACAAATCTATTGTTTCCTTTTTATTTGATGATGTTCTTGAAATTGAAGACATAGGAAAAAATAAGCCATTAGTTATGAATGAATTCAGTCTTCAAGGTTTTACTCATCAAAAAGAGGAAATTTTTCATGGTTTCCAAGATCCAATGGTAAGTCTACTGCAATCATCAATCAAGACAATTTTTCTGTTTTTTATGGAGTATGGATTCAATTTTCATTCCGAGTTGCCAATAGATGATTCACTTCTGATTTTGTTCAAGCACAATCAAGAAGCCCAAGTGTTGGATCGTCCCTTTGACTGGTTATACTGGAGGTTTCATATTGCTTGAGTTAAGCAGGTGGGATTTTAGTTGTTAGAGTAGGATTGGTATGTACATAAATAAGCTTGTCACGTAAGCATTTCTTTCAGAATTTAGCTTGAAGATTTTAGTTGCAACTTTTGGTTTGTACAATTTTTTTTCTTTAGGAGCATGTCAAGGGTCGAATGCATGCTGAATAATATGACAAGAGATTAGGGTCAGCCCAATGGTCAGGCACTAGAGTTGATGGTTCTTTGCTGCCCCACAGGAGCACGGCATCCCTATTGGAGCCACTATTATCCAAGATAACACTTATGTTTGTCTTTGATTCAATTAGGTTAAGTTAGTTAGGGTTTAGGTTGTTCTTCAAAATAATCACATGTACAAAGGTCATATTAGTCATAAATCTGGTTTGTAAGGTCATTATGGGTATTATTACGAGTCATCATAAAGATAAAATCCAATTTTTTATGTCCCTCGAGTTGATCTAGTCATCATTGTGAGTTTGACACTTTTACACACTTCCACAGAAAATCTAGTTCAAACATGCAAGGAGTTTCTACGGAAGTTCCTAACAATTTCGTAGAAATCGTCTCTTCTCCAACACAGTTTTAGCTACGAAAGGTTTTTTCTACTAAAGGTAGGGGAACGGTACAAAAATTTGAAAACCGGTATGGTCAGAGGTTATTGGGTCATGATCACACCTTTTTGTCTTTATCTACCATTCCCAAAACACGTTCACCATATACCTGCTCACTCATTTTGTTCCCTTTCTACTTTTTAATAGATTTGTTGTCACAAACATGCTTTCATTTCCTTTTGAGTTGTTCTTGTTGTCCATAATATCAGTCCTGTTGTCTCATGGGTTTATTTACCTGAATTTAGGAAAGCTTTGTAAGTGTCAGTGTTGGTCCACTGTCTTTAGGACATTTATAGCTGTCAAAGAAGTAGCCCACTATAGAAAAAATTCTTGAGGTGCATAAAACAAAAATAGATCCAGTGAAGAAGAGGAAAGGAAAGGACCTTGTAAAAAAGAAAAGTAATATGGAGCTTCTACAATAACATCTGAGGGAATCCAGGACAAAGGTAATACAATAAAAGTTGGAATTTGAGGATTTTAGAAAAAAAGTGACCAAGCAACTTGGTTTTTATGATAAGGTTGGGGATGAATCTAGAAGAATGTTAAAAAGGATGGAATGATGAAGCACTTGTGAAGGAGGAATAGATGGTTTCAAGCAGAGAGGAGAAGGTTGCAAGGTCAGGTCAAAGACTTAGAAGCATAGATGGAAATGGTATAAGTTGAATTGTTGAAGAAAGGCCTAAAAATGATTGTATAAACTGATGATTTTGCTCCATAAGTATGATAAGATTACACATTTTTTACTACATTATGGCTTATACTATTACACGGGCATCTATAGGCTTATATAAATGTTTTGGAGGTGATAGGAGGATGAAAATTCAAAATCTTAGGAAACTAAGTAATTTCGTAGCAAATCCCAGGGTTGAAGGCAGAAATTTGCTACGAAAGTGTTGTAGCTTTTCATGGAGGTAAACACTAGCTAAAATTTCAGAAACAGGAGGGCTCATTACATGTATTTAACTTATTACCCTCAAAGAAGACCCTTGAATATTCTGAAAAGTAAAATAATATGCAGAGGGTTGATTTTGACTTTTTCTGCCAAAGTTTGCTACTCAATTTTTGGAAATGATTGTTTTAGTAGTCAACTTCAAGCTCATTTTCTGACCAAATGGAAAGGAATTTTGGAAATATGAAGGAGATTTTTCTTCAGCACAAACCTATCTACAAAAGCCTCTCTCATTTTTTGCACAGCCATCGGGATTTGGAAAATACGCACTCATCTTTGAGGCCTATATTACAAAATTTTACAGACTTGTTGCAAAAATTTTAAAGTTCGAATTGGTGGAGGTCCAACTCAGCAAGTTAAACATCCACGTGGCATGATGACACGTCAGCAATCAAACATATTCATAAAATCAGTTGGTTTCATTTTATAAGGGTTATTAAAATAATTTGTTGAGCTATTTAATTAAAGAAGAGTCCTTTTTGTATTCAAACTCTATTGAAATAGAAAATATCCCTTGAAAGTGTCGATGTGATGTAACTCTATTAGAAATAGGTCTCTTAGGTAGGAATTCGAGGCTGGCCTAGATGGAAAAACATTGTATGAATGCCTCACTCTATATATGGTGGACTCTTTCACTTTTTTGGGTGGATGAATGTTATGAGGAGGCTATTATGTAATTTTTCCTTATCAAGATAATACACAGTTTACAACAGATTGTCTTTAAAACCTGAGACTAATCTTGGATTATGTATTTTTATCTCTTTGTCTCTTCACTTTGTTTATTTTTATCAGCTTCATAGTACTATGATTACCTAGATTCATGATTAAATGCTCCAATTTCATTCATATGCTCTCTAATCAAAATGTCCTAGGCGAATTGAATTAAGCTAACTCGCAAGTGTAATTGTTATTAAACAAGTTGTTGTAGACCTTCCTTTCTCTTATATTTATCCATATTTGCATCCAACATCATCTATATGCTCTTTCGAAATCAATCGGCTAGCAACTAAAGTACCCGACGAGCATATAAGCCTTGTTTCTCTGGGTACACATAAAACTCTATACATTTGTTGTTTGTTATCTGCAAGACTGCTCACCCACCCACTCTGTAGGGAAAACCAATTTCCCATGCAAAAAAGAAAACCTAGGGATTCATCCCTCTCCCTAACAATAAATAGGTCTCATTCGAGGTTATTCTCTTACACTCACTTCTCTCCCTCGGCCTCCTCTCCCTATCGAGTGCCTACATACATATATTCTTTAATGTTAGTCAGTTGCATAAATGACCCTCTCCCTATCAAATCAAAGGTCTCATCAAGCAGCTTGTCCCTCGCTCCTTATATCCTGGGCTTCTTGGGCTTGCCCTTGTTTCACTCATTCAGGTGAGTCCTAAGGTGAGACTCCCTCTACGGGATTCATGCAGGTGATTCATGGAGGATATTTTACATGTAATTAATAAATTCATGTACGCAGGCAGGCAGGCAGGTGTATAGGCAGTCCTGATTCATGTGAGTATTATTAGGTAGGTAGGATTCATGCTAGTGAGTTATGTAATGTGACATGAATAATAAGTCGACCACATCATGGCCTTTCAGGTGGTATATTAGATGTTTCATATGCTTTACAGGGAGAGAGGAGCACTATTACGGAGGAATGATTCATGTTCCAGTCAGGGAAAATTCTAAGGATGAAACTTTATTTTAAAGTTTAGAAACCTTAGTGAATCTTACGAGTCCTTATTATGCAAACTGTAAAATTTTTGGTGATATTATTTTAAATATATCCAAATTTCTAATGACTTTATATGGTCTTTATAATTTTTTGGCGATTTTTAGGATAACATAATTTTACGTTATAAAATTTGGGTGAATCACTTTTAGAAAAAAAATGGAAATTGGTGAATCGTTTTTTTGTAAAAACCATGGAAAATTAGCCCACCTACGAATATTAGCCCCTAAAATTTTCCATGGTTCCACTGTGAAAGTGAAAGAACCAACAAAGATAATGACCTCATATTTTATTGATTCAAGGAGGCCTAAGTAAGCGAATTTCATGTAGAATCGCAGGGGCTTATAGTGAGTTTAATTGGTTGAAACGCTAATAATAGTGATATTGTAGGTTCAAGCCTACCCTACTAAGCCTATTACCTTTTTTCCCACACCTGACTATGATAAGCCTTCCTGAGACCAGTGGACCTCGAATAGCTTCGTAACTAGCAATCGATCAGAGCCTTAGGCTCGAAAATAATCTCGATAAGGCACTTAGCCTGAGCATAGCAAGCGAAGGGTAAGGGATAACATCACTAGAGCATATTTCTAGTGAATGGCCCAACAAACCTCAATGAGTACAAAGTAAGAGTTATATTCAGACTCTTTTGGGTAGATAGAGTAACCGGTGCATTTGGGCTAGTGTAGTTAGACGGATATAGTAACTAGTGCAGTTGGGCAGACGCTAAGGCTTGATCTGTAATACCTCGCTAAGTTTCCTTGCAATGGACATAGGGCCAATAACCCCGCTGCGATCGGCCAGTCTGGCCATCCAAGAGGCATAGCAGGAATAACTGAGCCCAACACCTACCGAGGAACATGGATGCCTTTCAATAATGCCACTGGGGGGGATCGAATCAAAGGAGGTATGGAAGAATTGAGACAAGAACTAGAGGATACTCTAATAGATTTTGAATAAAGGCCTCAAAATGAGCATCCAACAGAAGAAGAGGAGAAAAAAGGGAAAATATTACTTAGCGGAGTTAAGATAAATACTTTAACAAGTTGAGGATGTTAAAACAGGACCTTTGTTCTACCTACCTCCATTACTGGGTCTCCTTATTGATTCGTTGGATCTACTTTTTCTACTGGATCTACTTCTGCTTCACCAACTTCTAGATCACTTACATACTCAACTGGATCAAGATAATAATAAAGGGCATAACCAACCACTGCATACCTGATCCTTTTGATCAATCCGAGGGGGCTGGGAAGGGGGCTCTATTCCCTATTGTGATTTTAGTTCGTTGCCCAAAAATCTATGGTAATAAAAATGCATGATAAGGCCTTATACATACCTGAAACATACGCATGTTATTTGAATGCAATGATGAGCCCAAAAATGACAAATACCACATAACAACACCTTCCAAATGACCTTACCCACAACTACCTTTTCTATCACACCAAAAATCCCTACACATCAAGTCTTACTTCACCAATTGTGTTATAGTAGACTTCATTCAAGACCACGAACCAATACAATTTGTAATCAAAAGGATCCACATCAATTCATAACCATGATTCAATTAAAATTTCCAAGCTAATTATAGAGATACATATCTATTCATAACCAATCAAACTATATGCGATCACCGTCAAGTCACGAACCATGTCAAAACCAGGAGAAAATGCATAACCACAAGCTCACCAAGAGATCACACCGAGTCATAACAGCAATCCAATCAAACTGCTTACTCTCACTACTTCAAAACATAACCAAGAGCTCATGAAAATCATGCAAAGTCATAACAAAAAACAAATCAAATTTCTTGCGCTTACCATGTCAAAACACATGTATCATATATATCTACACTAGGTCAAAATCGAGAGCCAAGTAACTTTGTCTAAATATATCTAAATATAAATAAATTTATATACACCATTTCCTAATGTTCATATAAATTATCTAGATTATGTATATTATAACCCTATACAGATAATACCTGCAAATAAATTCTTAAAACTAATAAAAAAGATATAATGTAAATCACAAAAAATATACACAAAGAATTTTCTCCTAGGACCCGAAACTAGGAAAAATAGATTGAATTTTCATTATGTTCCTTTGCAATGCTACAGTAAATTATATACATGTTGTAGCATTCATGACTTTTCATTATGTTCCTTTATAATTCTACCGGTACATTATAAGCATGTCATAGCATTCATAAACCCCCAATCCATTAACCCCATATTAGAATATAGTTGTATTTCCTTTGACTAGATCTACAAAACCATGGGAAAAACCGCCATGTGCCTAAAAATCATTGAAAATGAAAAGCACTTGCCATAAACCTCTGAAAATATATACACACACAAAATCACCCAAAAAAAATTGTGGGGCACTGTCCCAAACCCCATATAGGGGGAATTCCACCCCCATCCAAACCCCATGGAAGGGGGGGTTGTCACCCTCCCACCACGCCTAACACATACGTATCGCACGTGATGATAGTTACACAAATAATATAACACATACCCAACATTCTCCCACTTTTTGTTTACTTTGTGCATAGGGGGTCACAGGAGTACACAATTGCCAATCTAGGCCAATAATGCCCATTATTTCTCGACACCAAGAGAACTTCTTAGTGCTCACATACTTTTTCAATGCATCTACAACATTCTTCAAAGTTCCCACCTTTTCTACCAACACCTTTTTTCTTTAACCATATCCCTCAAAAAGTGATATTGAATATCAATATGCTTTGTCTTCAAACAATAAGATGGGTTATTTTCCAAAAAAAATGCACTTTGGCTATCACAATATTCCTTATAGCTTGTTGCACCAACCCCATACCTAAACACAATCTATGTAGCCAAACTACTTCCTTTATTGCATGAGTTGCCACCACATATTCATATTTTGTAGATGAAAATGTCACTACAGACTATCTCTTTCTCGTCCAACTGATTTCTCCTCCAAATAGGTTAAACACATACCCACTTGTAGATATTTTATGATCTAGATCTCCAACCTAGTCTACATTATTAGAAAATGAAGTATGGTAACTATTAATTCATATTTTCGTTTACCTTAATAATTTCTTGTAAACATTATTTGTATTCTTTTTTATTCTTTATTAGCTCTTCTTCATCAAACAATTATCAAGAACAAAATAGTAAAGATAGTGGACATAGAAATTAGGCTCCAAGCCAGGGAAAACCCCCTCTAAGGGGAAAACCCAGAAAATCTCCTCTTCTTATTGAATCTACTTCAAATTATATAACAAAGACCTAAACCATAGACCAAGTCCTCCTCCAAGTGCCAAGTCATCCCTCCAAAGAGACCTTCAAATTAGGTCAAATTCAAACCAATTATACTGGATACAAGCCCTTCCATAATTGCACCAAACTTAGAATGTTGGGCCCCCTACGACAAAATTTCAGACTTTCAGCTACTCTATAAATTTCAGCCCCTATAGCTACTCTAGAAAAACTTGCATGTGTGAGAGGAAAAGCCAAAAAACTCATCTTGTTTATTTTCTATGGTTTTATTCTTGACTCCTTGTCCTTCGCTTCTTCTTTATTGTTGTTTTTATTGCATATCAAACTTGATTGTAATGTGTGTCAAATGAGGTTGAAGATGGATCTGTATATAGCCTTTCCAAGGGATCACATATCCCCTCTCTAGGCCAACCTGTCTCTTCCAGGGCTAACTTGTACTAGGAGGCTTCCAGGACTTTCTAGGCTAAAAACTTACTTCTTTTACAAGTTACATTTTCCCTGGAAGGGTCTTATAATCATGATGTTGACTCTCTTGACTCATGACAATAAATCTTATGACCTAACAAACCCTACAAGCATGAAGAACATTATTTTACCTAGAAGACCATCAATAATTAGAATGGACCCATGCTTTTAAAATGATAACTTTTATATTACTCTTTTGTTTGTTACATAAGATACATTTTGAAATGAGTACAATAAAAATTATGAAGACCGAAACTAGTTACATTTCCAATACTCTCTCTTAACTTGGGAGGTATTCCTAATTGTACAATTACTACAACATCATTCTCATACTGAAGATTTCTCATAAGAAGAGTCAGATTGATAATCCAACTATAAGCATCAACATTATAGCCATCACTATATTTGAGGCTTAACTAAGAAAGCTCATCTTCATTCAAGAGAATTATGTTGGGAGGCTTTATTTTTCATACCACACTACCTTTACAAAGTCACATACCCCATATGGATTTCACAAGGTATGTTCTTTTAGGGCTATTCTTATCTTGGATTCCCAATCCTTAGAATATTTATCTTCTTCTACCATTCTTAACATGGATACATGTCTTATCCTCTAATACTATCGGTCCCTTTCCTTTCTTGAATGTTTTATCCTCAAGGAAACCACCATTCTCTCTCCAATGTCTTCACTTAGACTTACAGTCGTTAGTCCTGATCAAGTGTGTGATGCATGAAGAAGAGAATGCACATGTGATGTCCATCATCACTCCCTCTCAACTAGAGAGGATATCCCTATTCCATCTTGACTAGGGAATTGATTTTTTCTCCTATATAAGGAGTCTCCTTCACTCCTTCTCAAATCTAGAGGAGATTTCAGACTTCCATTCTATTTGGGAAGTCAATGACACAAGCCTTATAGCTTGTCTCCATAAGAGTAACAACTATTTATTCTTAATGGATATAGATTCGTCACTCCCTCTTTTCTTCACATCTCATTATATCGAGCTTGCTTCCTTCTGAGGTGTCATGGAGCCATCTTCTTTATCCAGTCTTGTGATAGGATCCTGGTCATCAATATTACACATGGTTTCATCTTTTCATCTCAATGAAGGCATTATATTTAGCCTTTCCAAAATTCAAGCCGATTATAGCTTCCTCATGAAATTGATCTCCTTGTTTTTGTATGAACTTTACCTTTAGGTTATCTTCTCTCACTGCTACCTTTCAATCCCAAGATAAAAAAATCTTGATTTCATAATTTTCAAATATCATATGTTGAGCTTACCTCAACATTCATCATAAATTCCTACAATATCCTTCTAGGTAGAAAAAAAATATAAACAATAACAGAAATATCATACTCACCTCATTCTGATGGATTTCTCATCAAATCATCAACATCCTCATGGTTCATCTTCAAAATAGTCTTCTTTCATGCATCAAAGTTCCCACGCATCAAACTGTATTACCAAGTTACAATATTTTTTCAAATACTATACTAGTTGTTGATCATTATTCTATATATTCTAAATCATTCTCAAGTAAGTAGGCATCATATAACCAAATCAAAGATTCATCATGCATAAACTATGACTAAATTCTTTTACAGGATTCTGTACACATGAATCCTACCCAAAAGGTACTTCAAATATGCATTCCTATGATTCCATGCGATCATATAGCTATAAGCCCTAAAATGAGTCTACAACATGAGAAACTGCATCCCTTCATCCTTTAAGAGTATTTTTTCCATATAATATGGAATATATACTAACTTTTTCAATGCTTCTTCCAAGAATCTTCCAAAATCATGTTTCTTGTAGGATCATGATGATCCACCTTAGAAATACTAAATGATTCCTACAAGGCAGCTCAATTAGGTAGACTCTAAATATGCTAATATCACATGCTTCTATCTATGATGCCATGATTTTGCAAACAAAATCTATAATAAACAATAATTCATGATATTCTAAAGAAAATACCAACTTCATAAAGAACCTGACAAAGAGGATGCCTTCTTCAATAGTAAATTTTCTTTACATCTTTATTTGGCTTCTTCTCAGATTCTCCCATTTCTTCAACTATGTGATATTCACTTCTTTCCTTTCTTTTCTTTTTTCTTCTTGCATGGGAAATCCCTCTTAAAGTGTCCAAATTAATTGCACTCAAAGAATTGAACCTTGGACGTATCTGGACTCTTATTGGACTTTACAAAATTTCCCTTCTTCAGCTTCTTGGTTCTCATAATGAAGGCTTGATATTGTATATTTTATTTGATATCATCCTTCGACTTAATCCTAATCTCTTCCGAGATGCGTTGAGCCCGCAACTCTTCAAAAGGGGTTGATTCCTTCTTAGAGTAGATGCTAGTTGTAAAACTACTCCATTCTCATGGAAAATCATTTATTACACATATGGTCTTTTCAAAATCATAAATTGTCTCCTCGAGCCCTTATAACTGATCTCTTAGTTGAGATATTCATTATGAATGAGGTTGTATCCTCATCCTTCGATTTTCTCATCTTATACAGTTTATTTCTTATAGACATCTTTTGTCGTGATGTACTTATAGAGTACGCATTGATTGGCTTGTTATACATAGCCTTAGAATTCTTCAAACTAGCAACAAAGGGAACTAGATGATCCTTAATGGATTCTACAATGATCATTTGCACCCTTACTTCCCATTTCTTGTATTTAGCTAGTTCTCGAGTCCTATATTTGTTAGGTTCAATAAATTCATCGAGAAAATATTCCATTATTTTATGTTTTGTAAGTACTAGATCAATTTTTTTCTTCCATGCAAGAAAATTTGCCTAGCTTATGAGCTTATTTCTTTCCTTGCAGAAAGAAATCATATGACCTGTAGATTCAGACATACAGTAACAAAGTGATACTTACTTTTCAACCAAGAGTCTTCCCTTTATTTATGATGTCCCTAACTATTTTAATGCTTTCAAGATATCTAAAGAGAATTTAATTATGTCCTACGAGTATGTCTTCTAGGATACCTTATGCAACAACTTCAAAGGGATACCAAGATTCATTGATCCTTCCTTCAAGGATGTCCTTCCAAATAGGTTAGATCAAAAATATTTAATTATGCCTCAACTAGATACCAGCTACAGCTTCGACCTTGCTACGATGACATGCACCTTTGACATTCTGCAACTATTGCAGAAACCCTATATCTATTACAAGATAGTTCTTTCGAATATTACTAGGTCAAAACAAAATATTTAACTTTCCTGTTGTTATCCTTTTGTATTCTACAGTTTCACTAGGTGACTATGGATTTTCTACAATCTACTGAAGATATCATTTCTTGACTGATAGCTATCTTTAGAAATCTCACTGCCTTCATTATCTTCATGAAACCTTTTTCACTATCTCTCAGTATGCCTTCTCAAAAACACCTTCCTGCTCTAAAAACTCATATCTGGGCTTAATTCTCTCATCCTCACCATTTTTCCCTACCAAAAGCCTCATTTCCTCATTTTCCCCACTAAAAACCCCATAAACCCTCTCACCTTTAGCACTTTCCCTCATTATTTAAAACAATGTAAAAACTCCATTTTACATTGTTTTAAAACAAAAAATATATCATTCGGGACCCTTATTTTATATTAAAAACCCTATTTTATTTAAGTAAAGCCCGACCCTTTATAATTTTTAGAGCCCCTTTCTTTAAAGATTTGTAACCCCCCGCACTTTGTTAAAAAACCTCCATATAACCCTATCCCTTTCCCATATAATAAGCGCCCCCGCTTATTTCATGAACCCCCGGCCCCCGCGCTTTACCAAATCCCACGCCGCAAATAAGTTTTCACCACATAGCTTTCTGGGCCCCACCTTTTCTGACCTGCCCATCACTCCAAATCTCCCGACCACTGTTGATCTCCTCCCTCGCAATCCAATGACTCATGGCGCTTATCACACATCTAAAGGCGCGGGGGTTAAACAACCCCAACCCTTGTGAAATAGGCGGTATCTCCACCCGTACCTCCTACCATGTGGCGTCTCCCCTATGGAATCGCACGCCCTCGTTCAAAACCATTTACCTCCCTCCTTCTGTGCGATTTCTATTGCTACAAAGGTCTTTGGAGTGTTCGATTAAAGAAGACAGATGTATCTTTCTCTTTAGTTTCACTCATTGTTATATTGAATGTTTTCTTTGTCTGAAAGTAATTCTTGGATTTTTGGATCGTTGTCTTAAAGGTTTTCTTATTAGAGTCTGGCCAAATAATTCTATGGTATGCCCTATCCTTTAGTTTACCTTAAACAGTTACCTAAAAGGATTTTCTTTTTGAAGTAGAGTTAAAGGATTCTTAACTGACCTTTAGTTTTTTTGTTTTCACAACTTACTGTCATTTCATATTACATCTAATCTAAGAGATCCACTTGATATAGTTAGCTTTCCCTATGAAGTCCCTTGTAGAGTTGATGAACAATTAAATCCTTTTATGACTCCATAGCCCAATGGATTAATGCTTCTCACAGTCTATCTATCTGACTAAAACATTTCATCACTTAATCACAATAATTAGTCTACCTATCAACCAATCAAAAAAAACAAATAATCCTAAGAACCCCATAACTAGCCTAAAATCAGAAAACAAAAGCATAAAGATATATCATTTACAAACACCTACATAGAGAGAGCCCTCTATGATTCCAGGAAGGCTAGGTCCTTGGACTCCAAAGTGGTTTGATGCGGTTCGCTGCAGAGTTGTTCTTGCTAATCTTGAAAATCATGGGGAGCCAACATAGTGGTGACCATACTGGGGAATATGAGTATTAAAAAAACTTAATATCATCTCAAAACTTAGAAAACCTCATTTTAAATTATATGAATCAAGTGTTAGCCAAGAATGGTATCTGGTTGCTAATGGTGCACAACAACCAGCCATATAACAATTAAAATCCTCCACCTAGTGAATCCACTAGTTTTCAGTCGGCTTGCTGACTCCACTTGTTCTCTATAGACTCCACTGGGAAAATTACCATATCATCAAACCTCAAATAGAACCCAGTTAATAATACTTTTTGGATTAAGTATTTCTTTCACAGATTGGTTTGTTTTTCAAAATTGTTATAACTTTCAACCTTTCTGATTTTTGGGTCCAAATTTTGGCTTCTAGAAGAATTTATACCAGATCTCATCCAAACCCAAATCCTCCTGCAATAGTTGACAACCTTGAAAGCATCCTTAGGAAGTCTCTTAGATCTAAAAATCCAACTGTTAGCAGACCTATCCACAAAGAAATTTCCCTACCTAAAAACCTCAAAGACTTGCAGAATATCCTCTCTGACTCACCCCTACAAAAAATCTTGTCTAGAACTAGATCTCAGATTTGGATAACCGAGATAGTTTTAGACCCATCCACCTTGCAGTAGACTTATGTTGTACTAAATTCATTCCCCATTTTTCACCTTCCTTCATTTAACCCTCTACCTCCTTTTGTAAACCCTCCTCTTGTCAACCCTCCTTTCTTTCCCCGACCACAGATCATGGCAACATGATATGCTCCAATAGTTCTACCATTTCCTTTATTTGCTCTACCGCAAGACTACCAGTCCAAGATTCCCCTCTATGATGCGAAAGGTTCTACTACTACTCAACAACATGTATGTTGTACTAAATTCATTCCCCATTTTTCACCTTCCTTCATTTAACCCTCTACCTCCTTTTGTAAACCCTCCTCTTGTCAACCCTCCTTTCTTTCCCCGACCACAGATCATGGCAACATGATATGCTCCAATAGTTCTACCATTTCCTTTATTTGTTCTACCGCAAGACTACCAGTCCAAGATTCCCCTCTATGATGCGAAAGGTTCTACTACTACTCAACAACATGTGGACAAAATGAATGACTATTTTGAAAAACAAGAAATAGATGATGAAACTGTTAAACTCAGAATGTTTGCTCAAAGTCTAGGGGGAGAAGCAAGAAAATGGTTTAAAGGCTTAACCCCTAATAGCATAAATGACCTCTCTTATTTTCATCAACTATTCTTAAACAAATGGGAAGTCAAGAAGAACCATCTCCAAATCTTATCATAATATAAAAACGTTAAGAGAAATGTTGGAGGCGGTGTCCAAGAATACTGCACTAGGTTCAATAGTGTATATAATTCCCTCCCTACCCATATGAAACCTCCTCAAGGTCTAGCTCTAATGAAATTTCCAGATGGGTTTGACCCAGAATGGCTTACCAACTAAGAGAAAGAGACCTTCTCACATTAGAAGATATGCATAGGGGTGCAGTAAGTGTAGAAGCCAATCTGATTGCCCAAAGAGCTAGAATGAAAAATGAGAAGAGAGTCACATATAGGGAGGAAACTGCACCTTCATCATCTGATACTAAGATTGATAACTTAGTTAGAACCATGGAGAGAATAAACATGAATGAGAGAGCTTACCCTAGAGAAAATAAAATAGCTCCTCAAAAAATAAATCAAAATGAGAACCAAAACCAAAAATTTAGGATAAATCCCCCTCAGATAAGATAGAGAGGTCCTAATCATCAAATCAGGCCTCCTTTCCAAGAAAACTATGTTGATGAGGAAGAGGGGGTAATTGAAGGAACATAGGAGAGTCACATCAATCTGACGGGAGTAAATAATGAGGATATTGTTTTCCTCACTAAGGAGGAACAAGGCATGTTTTCCCCAACTCAATTTGAAGAAGAAATCCTAGAATTTGAAGACTAGTAACAAGGCTTTGAAAATTCCATCATGGAAGTACATAGACAATATGACCTCAGAAGCAAGAAAAACCAAGATACTCCCAAGAGAAAGAGCTCTGAAATCTCTGCTAGGAAGACCCCTGAAAATGTTCCTAAAAAGTCAGCAGAAAATGCAAACACAGTAGCTGAAAGTTCTGATAAAATAAAAACAAAAATAGCCAACCTAGTGGAAAATATAGTGGTGACCAAAGCATCACTAGCACTGCAGCTAGTGCCCCTAACAAAACCGTTTTAAATGAGATTCCAAACAAAAACCAGCAAACTGAAATTGCTGTGAGAACAGTGTCTTACAAAACTGATTTGAACCTTTCAAAAAGATAGACACCTTTCAGTATAGAGAATGAAATTGCCAAGATTAAAATCTCCATACCTCTTACTAAATTAGTCACTCAAGATGTATATAGATAACAACTTTTGAAAGATTTAAACATAGGATAAAATTTTTATTCTATAAATTTAAATGATGACAAACCTGAACTTCTGTCTGGACCAGAAGTAGAAGGAAATTTTCAAGAAGGAGGTGTTCCTCCATTTTATGTCAGTTTAAACTACCATGATAAAATTCTCCACAATGCCATGTTAGACTCAGGAGCTTCACACAACCTTATGCCAAAGGTAGTAATGGAAATAGTAGGCCTTGAGGTAACAAGACCATACAAATATTTATACTCTTTTGATTCTAGTAGAGTTAAATGTCTAGGCCTAATCAAATATCTTTGTGTCAATCTAGCACAAATACCAGCCAAGAGCCTAGTAATGGATATTGTAGTGGCTGATATTCCTCCTAAGTATGTCATGCTCTTTTCATGCTCATGGGGAGCTAAACTCCAAGGTACCCTCCAAATGGACATGACCAATGCTACCATACCTATCTTTTAGTCAACCAAAAAGACTATATAGGGAAAATCACATGAAATACATGGTAAGCAGTCAGGAAAATCCAAATAACTCCCCTCTTTATTCCATTCACACTGATATTGATTCATTTATCCTCTACAATGATGAAAACATTAATGAACAAGTGACAGAAAATGGGCAACCAGCTGAACCAGAAGAGGAAAAAGAGAAGGAACAGCCAGAATAGGTAGCCCAAATAGAATATAACAGAAAACATAGTGGAGACCATGAAGAACAAAACAATGACAAACATAGTGGCAGCCACAATGACCAGCGTAATGACAAATATGAAATTGAACCTCTTTGGAGTATGAGCTTTGATGGATCCTGTGGCAAGACTGGTTCAGGAGCAGGTGTATGGGTACATAACATAGAAAACAATCATGCAGAGGGCCACTCATATAAACTAAAATTTCAATGCACAAATAACATAGCAGAATATGAGGTACTCGTTTTAGGGCTATAGTTACTGAAGAAATTAGGAGCCAAGAGGATTTCTATCCATGGAGATTATGATTTAATTATTAGGCAGATTAATGGATAATAAACATCCAAACATCCTAGACTAAGAGAATATAAGGATGATGCCATTGACCTCCTAAAAACATTCCAAGAATATGATCTCACCTTTATCCCAAGAAATCAAAACATTCTTGCCAATGGTCTAGCCCTTACATCTAGTACATTTCAAAAACATTATCAAAACAAGAAATACACAATACAAGTAAAATATAGACCAGCAATCCCTGATAACATAAAATATTGGCAAGTTTTTGAAGGAGATAAACAGATAGAAGACTTCCTGCAGTCCAAAAATGAGTTTGAAATGCCAAATTCAGACACAGATCATGAGGAGGACTTCCCTGCTGAGGAACAAACTTACAAAGAAGAACCTCCTGATAATGTTGATATAAATATGTTAACAAAATAATACCCACATGAAACAGAGTTGTGCACAAATTCAGAAAAATAAGACTTTGAAGTTTTGCAGTCTAATAATGATAATTTTCCAAAGGGACTGGTTCCTCTAGAAGAATTGTCTAACTTTAATGATGTTGCTAGGAAGCCAAAGATGGAACCCACTGAAGCTGAAATAGAAGAATGCAATATAGGCAGTGAACAAGAACCCAAAATGATGAAACTTTCCAAAATAATGCCAGCTCATATAAAATAGAAATATTTTGAGTTGTTCAAATAATTTAGTGATGTGTTTTCTTAGAGCTATGAAGATTTAAAGTCATATAATAATGAGATAATCCAGCATAAGATCCCTCTCAAAGAAAACCATAAGCCCTTTAAACAAAAATTGTGCAGAATAAACCCTGTGCAACTACCACTGGTTGAGAATAAAATGTATGATGTTGGAATAATAGTCCCTCTGAGATACTCAGAATGGGTTTCAAACCTTGTATGAGTGAGGAAGAAAATAGGAGAAATTAGGCTATGCATAGACTACACAAATTTAAACAAAGCCTCCCTAAAGGACAACGACCCTTTACCAAAAATGGATCATATACTGCAAAGGGTAGTAGGCTCCAAAAGAATATCTTTGTTTGATGGATTTTCAGGTTACAATCAGGTGCTGGTATACCCAGATGATCAACAAAAGACAGCTTTCACTACACCCTGGGGTACCTTCATGTATGTTCAATTTCCTTTTGGGTTAATGAATTTTGGTGCCACCTTTCAAAGAGCCATCGATATTTCTTTCTTATAAGAAATAGGCTACTTCATAGTGGTATATCTTGATTCTTGATGACATAACATTCTACTCAAAAACTGATGAAGAACACCTAGCTCACTTAAGAAAAGTCTTTGAAAAATGCAAAAAATATGGTTTATCTTTGAATCCCAAGAAAAATTTGTTTGGCCTTCAAGAAGGGAAACTTTTAGGCCACATCAAATCTGAAAAGGGGATTAAGATTGACCCAAAAAGGATAGAAGGAATATTGCAAAACATTCATCCTAGAAATATCAAAGAGTTGTAATATTTCATTGAAAAGATAAATTTCTTAAGAAGGTTCATACCAAACCTTGCTGAACTCCTAAGAAGCATCACTAATATGCTGAAAAGAGAAATAGGAGTTAAGTGGACCATAGAATCAAAGCAATATTTCAAACTAGTAAAACAAGCACTTACACAAACACCAGTTCTGATCAGCCCTGACTTTACCAAATTTTTCTTCATATTCTCCTTTGCATCATAACACAAAGTTGCTATTGTCCTTCTGTAGAAAAATATAAAAGGACAAGAGCAGCCCTTAGCATTCTTCAACAAGGCATTAAGAGATGCACCTCTGAAATAAAACATAATGGAAAAACAAGCTTTTGCCTTAATCAAGGCTGTAATGTTCCAAATTTGTATGGAACATTAAATTTTGTTAATTTTATGTGAAAGATGAATAAAATGGGTAGGAGACCCATTCTTTGCATGATTAGAGAATAAAAATCCTCTAAGTATGAAAGAGGATCATGTTTGGAGCTGGATTTCACACCTCCATGTGTGAAAGGAGATTTTTGCATAAAGGCTAGGCCAAGGTGGACCAAGTCAAACTGCGTTGACATGAGTTGGAAAGCACAAAGGTGGGGAAACGTAGTGAGGAAGGAGGGAAGCTTCTAAAGGAAGGAAACCCTAATTCGAGGTAGGGTCCATGGAGGGAAGGCTCACTTGTTTAAAAGAGGAGCAAGGCAGCCATTGAGATTATCTTTGATCATTTTACATTGAGTCTTGCAGACTTGTTGCTGCCTCTTGCTGTTCAGCAGAGCTGCAGTGCCTCCGGGCATGAGGGAGTCCTATTTAGGAATTCCTCTCCTTCTTGAGGATCTCTTGAAGGTTTGCACTCCATTCCCCATATTCAAGCATTCAGGCCATATCTTCAGTCATCTACATCAGCGCAGTTTCTATAGCAAACATTGTGCAGTGTTGCTGGGCATTGCTTGGGAGGTTTCCATACACCATCCGGAGCTAGTTTTCCAGTGGAGGGAGGTTCCATCCCTTGGGAGATCAGAAAATCGAGTTCTTGAGCATATTCCACCATCTATGGCATCAGGCCAACCACATTCCATCATTTGCAGCGCAATCCCTTCAGTAGACAGCGTTATTCAGAGAGAGGATTTGCTATGAGGGATTGACAGTCACTTGGAGGGGAAGTCTTGGGTGAAAGGATCAGCCTTTCACTTCAGATTTTAATTGGAGAAGGGTTCTTCATCTGTAGCATATATTTCAGCCTTCTCCATGTACTTCCAGCTCTTGAGTTGCAGCAGCTACTGCAACTCCGGCATTTTGTATTATAGAATTTTTGTATAGATTTCAGCCAATCCTCTTAAAGGATTGATGTTATGTATTTTCAAGGGTTGAGATCTTGCTCCCCCATATTTATTTGAGCCTACATCGTTGTATCTTTGTATTTTCATCATTTATGCAGTAGTTCCTCTCTAAAACTACACATTCATGGCCTAGGGCTTTCTTATGCAGCAGTGTATTCTCATATTTGCATGTACAGGTTTCTTGATGCTTCTAGTGCCTTGCTTGAGTGATCATTCCCTCAAGGATTTGTATACTTATTTGCTACTATGTCTTAATATGATGGCCATTGGATTCTCCAGCATTCATGTGTATATGAATCACTGCTATTTCCATTTGATGTATTTTTTATTGCTGTAGCTGCAATGTTGGGGTTATCTTGAGAGATCCCCGATCTTGTTGTTCTTCCCTCTTGGGAATATTATCCCTTGACAACTCTCTATAGAAAAAGTCTGCTAGTGGGCCAGGTAGCCTCTAGAGCTCATCCTTCTTATGAAGGTGACAAATCTAGTGAATTCCCCTACAGTCTATCTCTAGAATAGATTTTCTTGTCGATTGATAATGTTTCTGAAAATGGAATATTACAGTCGTATCAGAGCATCGAACTTGGCATAGCCTGTGAGTTCAATTTCAGAGGAGAATATTGAAGAAGATGAGCCTAATCTCATCTATTTTGGGAATAAAGAAGAGCCTCCCTAAGGAGGAGGGGAAGAAAATGGGAGAAGAGGAAGGTCCATGCACTTCCTATTCTCTTGAAGACCAGCATGGGAGATGCTTGGATTTTCAGATCTTAAGCAAGTACTTGGGTGACTATAAACCCCATTCTGCAGCATTCAGGGGAGCTACAGTGTTCCCACAGTCTATTCAGTAGATGGAGGATATAAGGCCCTATCGAGAAGGAGAAATCAGAGGCAATAGGCTTCTATTGTCTACATTTGATGGGGTTACTTCAGCTAGAGCTTCGGTGAAGAAGCTGGAGGAATTTTTATTGTTGCATCCAGTGGTAGAAAGGGAAGCAGCGGATATTACAATGTTGCACTTGGAAGAGCAGCCTTCAACATCCATGGATGGGGTAGCCATTGCATGGGAGGGAGAAGCCTTTTTAGCCACACAAATTCATCCCAAGACCCACCAAGGTATGAGCAAAGTTCCACATTTTACTTCAAAAATTAATCTTAAGGATGGTGGAATTTCATATGAATAGGTCCAAGGATCAAATCAAATGGCCACTTTAGGGCCTCATGATTGCACTGCGTTGTGCAAAGGGTTCAAGGAGAAGATGAACCCTCATCCTCACACACCTTTGATGAGTTGAATTCAGCCTTTAAGGTGGGAGTGTGAACTTTTTGAGGATGAAGTGAACCATGACACCTCCATGGAGAATCATGAAACAAATTGTGAACCGGAGGAAGAGACAGTTGTTACACCATTGAAGGGATTAGCAGCGTTGTTGAACATGGGTGGAGAGGAGACATCACCTCCATCACATTTGGATCCTCATAGGTCCAACATAATCATGGGAGAGAGGCCTTTCCTAAGAGGTCTCCAAGGAGCTACAATTCAAACTCTCATGAAATGCAAAAAGCAAGAATTGATTTGGGAGGATGGTAGCCCTCATGGGAGGAGTACCAAAGAAGGGAAGAAGTGGTAGGGTGTTTACATCATTGGGCAGCAAGGAGAAGGGATACATATTGCTGATATAACCTATATATCATTCATGATACCTTCATCACGTGAGTCATATGATGTGAGCATGAAGAGGTAGCAAGCACTTGAGTTGCTTGGGATTGATGGCAGAGAGCACAAGAAGATTTCCTCTCATATGATTGATGGTGTTGCAGGAGTAGTGGAGGGAACTCTCATAGTGCAAGGGGATCACTCCTTAGCTGGGTTTATTTTTAAGGCATCTCCCTCTTGGGAGAATCTTCATATTTGCAGCAACATCACCAGAGTTGTTCTTGACAAGGAGCATGTCAAGGAACAAAGTTTGGCATGGGTAGGAGCCTTTTTGCATGAGCTCGCAGCGCTGTCATTTGGGAGGAGGATCACATGCATAGATCCATCTATCATCTCACTTCCAGCCTATAGTAATAGTCTTGTGTGTAAATTTTTTGATTTACATACTCTTATCATTATGATGCAGTGCAGGGCTTCTCAAAGGGGCAAATTTTTCATGTTGCTCCATGAGAAGAATTGGGCCAAACCATGTGATGGAGACAACCATATTTTATATGGCCTTGCGAAAGTGTTACCTTCCATGTATGTTCAGCAATTATATTCAGCCACTTTCCATGCATTATTATATGTAAGAACATACATTGTTATTCATGAGCTAGAAAACAACTTGCCATATCACTTCTCAAAGTAGCAGTTTGGGAAACTGCGTTGTGACCATTTGGGAGACTGTTGGTACATCTTTGCACAACATGAAACCTTCTGTAATTACCTCATTTTATTTCTGAGTATGGTATCCTTGGCTGATACTGTTTTTATCTCAATGGAGTACATGATCAGAGGAGATACACATGGGATGAATGTGTCCTTGATGAGGAAGGACTCCCATATTTTCTGCAGTACATGTTCTAAGAGGAACATGAGAGGAGGCATGGCTACAGCCACATATTTGCTTACTTGTGGGGTGATCCATGGGCTTGGTAATTTTATCCATCCATTGTATGTATATGGGCAGGTATTTGACCTTATGTTGCTGATTCACTCATATATTTACTATTTAGTAGTAGATGTGATAGTTGTTGTGCAATACTTGCCATGTTATTTTCTGCAGCTGCAGTGGATGAGGTTGCATTGTAACACTATGAGGCATTGTTTGCATATCGCTGCACATGGTATAACATACAGCAAACATTTCATGGGGGAATTCTATGGTGATCTTGTCCTATTCATCATAGATGACATGTCTTGGACCAGCTGGATTATCATTGTTGGAGGAGAGATTCTTGGGGGATTACTCTTCATTTTTCCATTTGAGGGAAATACATTTGCAGTCCATGATCAATACATACTATGCACCTATCATAAGTGTAGAGGAGGACAGCAAGGGGCAGGCTATAAATCTTGCCATGATCAGATTTCAGCCCACCTTCATTTCTGGAGCTTAAGGTGGAGGGAGATTTTCCATGAGTTGCCTTGTTGGGGGGCATCTTACTTTTTTTTTTTATGATTGATGGCTTGAGGATGGGAGATTCATATGGGGATGATAAATCCCATTCTATATCAGATCTCATGCCTCAAGGAAGCCCTTAGTTAGCTCTTTGTTCCTTCATGGATAGTTGTTTCCACATGATAGCTATTTGGGGATGTTCACCCAAAGGCTAGATTGCATATGTTGGAGGGACAGTTTGAAGACTTGATTGCTGATATGGCATCCTTTTCTTGAGGAGATCATCACATAAGGATGCTACAGGAGGAAGGGCAGAAAGAAACTCAGTCCATCCTTGCAATTGCTTAAGGGCAAGCAATATTTTTAGAGGGGAGGACTGTAATGTTCCAAATTTTTATGGAACATTAAATTTTGTTAATTTTATGTGAAAGATGAATAAAATGGGTAGGAGACCCATTATTTGCATGATTAGAGAATAAAAATCCTATAAGTATGAAAGAGGATTATGTTTGGATCTGGATTTCACACCTCCATGTGTGAAAGGAGGTTTTTGCATAAAGGCTAGGCCAAGGTGGACCAAGTCAAACTGCGTTAGCGTGAGTTGGAAAGCACAAAGGTGGGGCAACGTAGTGAGGAAGGAGGGAAGCTTATAGAGGAAGGAAACCCTAATTAAAGGTAGGTTCCATGGAGGGAAGGCTCACTTGCTTAAAACAAGAGCAAGGCAACCATTGAGATTATCTTTGATCATTTTACATTGAGTCTTGCAGACTTGTTGCTGCCTCTTGCTATTCAGCAGAGCTGCAATGCCTCTAGGCACGAGGGAGTCCTGTTCAGGAATTCCTCTCCTTCTTGAGGAGCTCTTGAAGGATTTCACTCCATTCCCCATATTCAGGCATTCAGGCCATAGCTTCAGTCATCTGCATCAGCGCAGTTTCTGTAGCAGACATTGTGCAGTGTTGCTGGGTGTTGCTGGGGAGGTTTCCATACACCATCCGGAGCTAGTTTTCCAGTGGATGGAGGTTCCATCCCTTGGGAGATCAGCAAAGGGGGTTCTTGATCATATCCCACCATCTTTGGCATCAGGCCAACCACATCCATCATTTGCAGCGCAGTCCCTTCAGTAGACAGTGTTATTCAGAGAAAGGATGAGGGATTGACAGTCACTTGGAGGGGAAGTCTTGGGTGAAAGGATCAGCCTTTCACTTCAGATTTTAATTGGAGAAGGGTTCTTCATCTGTAGCATATATTTCAGCCTTCTCCATGTATTTCCAGCTCTTGAGTTGCAGCAGCTACTGCAACTCCAGCATTTTGTATTATAGCATTTTTGTATAGATTTCAGCCAATCCTCTTAAAGTATTGATGTTATGTATTTTCATGGGTTGAGATCTTGCTCCCCCATCTTTATTTGAGCCTACATTATTGTATCTTTGTATTTTCATCATTTATGCAGCAGTTCCTCTCTAAAACTGTGCAGTCATGGCCTAGCGCTTTCTTATGCAGCAGTGTATTCTCATATTTGCATGTATAGGTTTCTTGAGGCTTCTAGTGCCTTGCTTGAGTGATCATTCCCTCAAGTATTTGTATACGTATTTGCTGCTATGTCTTAATATGATGGCCATTGGATTCTCCAGCATTCATGTGTATATGAATCACTGCTATTTCCATTTGATGTATTTTTTATTGTTGTAGCTGCAATGTTGGGGTTATCTTGAGAGATCCCCAATCTTTTTGTTCTTCCCTCTTGGGAATATTATCCCTTGACAACTCTCTATGAGTCTGCTAGTGGGCCAGGTAGCCTCTGGAGCTCATCCTTCTTATGAAGGTGAAAAATCCAGTAAATGCCCCTACAGTCTATCTCTGGAATAGATTTTCTTGTCGATTGATAATGTTTCTGAAAATGGAACATTACAAAGGAATTGAAAGATTTCATAGTTTACATTCTGCACTCACACATCATTGCATTTGTGCCTCACATAGTGGTAAAAGACATACTCACACAAGATCCTGATGGAAAAAGAGGTAAGTGGATTTTTGTTATATTAGAATATGATCTGGAAATCAAGCTCACTAAACTAATCAAAGGGAAAGGAATAGCTAAACTCATGGCTGAAACAAATTTTCAAGAACTAGACATAAATATTATTAATGCATTAAATGAGCAAGAGGATTTGGCAACCTCACCTACTGAAAAATAATTTCTAAACTCATCTTGGTATGCTAATATTTTATATGTGCTTTTTAATCTGAATGCTCCTCCTGGTTTTTCTAAAACAAAGGCTATATTCTTAAAGTTAAAAGCTATAAACTTCTACATTTTAGATAAAGTTTTATATTGCAAAAATTCTAGTGGTATATTGCTTAAATTTTTTCTTGAGGATGATGCAGATAAGATCAACCATGAGTTTCATGAAGGGGAATGTGGAGTCCACCTCTATTGGAAAACTACTGTCAAATAAAATCCTTAGAGTTGGTTATATTGGCCCACCCTCTTTCAAGATATCCATAAAATGGTAATTTCCTACCATAAGTGCCAACCCTTTGAGGGAAAAAGAAAACTTTTGCCATTGCCTTTACATCCAATTTCTGTTGAAGCTCCTTTCCAATAATGGGGCCTAGATTTTATTGGATAAATCCACCCTGCCTCCTCTACCCAACACAAATGGATCCTCACTGCAATTGACTATTTTAAAAAATGGATAGAGGTCATTCCTTATAGAAATTCCACAGACTCAGTAATCATCAAATTCCTCGAAAACCATATTTTGTCTAGATTTGGTTATCCTAGAAAGGTTATTACTGACAATTTTACTGCCTTTAGATCCAAAAAAATGGTGGATTTTTGCCACAAATATCAGATCACATTGGGCCATTCAACAGCTTATTACCCTCAAGGTAATGGGTTGGTTGAATCCTCAAACAAAAGTTTGGTGAACATCACTAAAAAGTTGCTAGAAGAGAATAAGAAGTCATGGCACAACAAGCTAGTACATGCACTATGGGCAGACAGGTTAACAAATAAAAAATCAATTGGTATGTCTCCATATCAGCTAGTGTATGGAGCAGATGTATTTTTCCAAACAAGCTTAGGAGTGCCAGTAATCAAGCTCATCCAAGAAGTACAATTTGAAGAAAATAAAATGCGAAAATGAATAAACCAGACTGTCCATCTGCAACAAAATAGAGAAGAAGTATTCAAAAGAACACAGCAAGTGCAGGAAAACATCAAGAATATTTTTTATAAGAGGGCCAAGGAAAATGATTTCAACATTGGAGACAAAGTGCTAAAATTGGATTCAAGAAGGGAAGACAAATGGAAACATGGAAAATTTGACAATCTACGTAAAGGTCCATACATCATCCATTCTGCAAGAGGTAACAATGCATTCTTTTTACAAAAAATGGATGGAACAGAATTATTTGGAGGTCCTGTCAATGGCAGGATGCTTAAGCATTATTTTTTCTAAAGACCTTATTTTAAAGCTTTATTCATTGTATATAACACTGCTTGAATAAAAGATCAAAAAAATAAACACAAAAGGAAAGAAAAGAAGAAAAGAGGGCAGATAAAAAGAAAAGGTCAAGCCCCATACAAAAAAGAATGTTTCTGAAATTGTGCAAGTCCAAATGCCACTACTTCTGAAGAAGGAAGTCTTATTCAATCATACAGTCCAATCATGATTAAGCAAAGTTTGAATTTTTGTTGATAAGTTAGAAAAATAGGATTTTCCAAACTGTTTAAACTTGGCTTATCAGTAGATTAGAGAAAGATATTGGTTCCAAATTTCAAATCTTAACCAAAGAGAAAAGAGAGTGGCGAATAACAAATTCCAAATTATAGCCCTCAGTTTTTACTTTTACTTTTTGCAAATATAAAATCTCTTTGCAACTTGTCCAAAATGCCACAGCTCTTGAAAAATCAAACTGCTTAATCTTGATTTGGTCATGCTTTCAATTTTCTGTTAAATATATTAGAGAATGAAAATCTGTCAAATTGTTTAATCTTGACATATAGGTAGAGCAGGTAGAGAATAAAGGAGCTCATCAGTCTAATCTAAGCCTTTGGATGATATAAGTGTAGAAATAGATAGTTTTTCTTTCAAAAGAAAAATGATGTCAAGGGTTTTCCAATCTAAATGCACCCAAATGAAGAAAAAATGCTAGGAAAGTATGATGGGTAGGTAGAGTTGAGTTGAAGCAAGCATGTTTTTTAGATCTTAAAGGTCACAGCTTCAAAGAACACCAGAAAAACAGAAATTGCAAAATGAGAAATTTGCCAAGTACAATCAAGGCATTGATCTAAAAATTCCAGAGATTTGAACTCTGAGGTTCTTGACACCTCCTAAAGGAGCTGCCCTCCCCAGCTGGAGCCATTGTTATCCTCCTGAATTCTACGGTTTCACCAGGTGACTATGGATTTTCTACAATCTAATAAAGATAACATTTCTTGACTGATAACTATCTTTAGAAATCTCATTGACTTCATTATCTTCATGAAACCTTTTTCACTATCTCTCAGTATGCCTTCTCAAAAACACCTTCCTGCTCTAAAAACTCATATCTGGGCTTAATTCTCTCATCCTCGCCATTTTTCCCTACCAAAAGCCTCATTTCCTCATTTTCCCCACTAAAAACCCCATAAACCCCCTCACCTTCAACACTTTCCCTCATTATTTAAAACAATGTAAAAACTCATTTTTACATTGTTTTAAATCAAAAAAATATATCATTCAGGACCCTTGTTTTATACTAAAATCTCTGTTTTATTTAAGTAAAGCCCCTCCCTTTATAAGTTTTAGAGCCCCCCGCTTTAAATATTTGTAACCCCCCTCACTATGTTAAAAACCCTCCATATAACCCTACCCTTTGCCCATATAATAAGTGCCCCAACTTATTTCATTAACCCCTAGTCCCCGTGCTTTACCAAATCTCGCGCCGCAAATAATTTTTCGCCACGTAGCCTTCTGATCCCACCTTTTCTGACCTTCGCATCAGTCCAAATCTCCCGGCCACCATTTATCTCCTCCCTCGCGATCCAATGACCCATGGCGCCTGTCGCACATCTAAAGGCTCGAGGGTTAAACAACCCCAACCCTTGCGAAATAAGCAGTATCTCCATCCATACCTCCTGCCATGCGGCATCTCCCCTATGGAATCGCACGCCCTCCTTTAAAACAATTTACCGCCCTCATTCCACGCGATAAAACACCTTACCACCTCTCGCCAAAACCCAATACCACCGCCTGATTCGAACGTTCCAAAGCCCTGTGGCTCTATGATAAGCCCCAGTCTGCCATCAAAACCTTTGCAACCCTCCAAAACGTCCGAAAATTCCAAATAAACGTAGAAAGCCCCTCAAATGTGGTATTTTAAGTTAATAGTTTGTTGTATTGTGCAGGTATCGTGGCGGAAATGTGAAATTGACATTCCAAAGGTCCAAAAGCATTAAAATAAACTCCCTGGGTGACGATCCAATTATTTTTTCCATCAAAAGGACCAGGAGCGTCGAGTCAAACGTAAATACTAATGGATCATGACCATGGATGGTCATTTAAACACCCCAAAATAGCAGAAGATGCTCCACTGCGCAGCAAATTGTAGACAAAGGTACAGTGAGAAGAAGAAACAGTCAAAGGACCATGACAGTGAAGGATAATCCAAGGATTATAAGGGTTAATCAGAGTTAAAGGCACAAACACAAGGAGATCAAGGTCAAATCAAAAGACAGAGATGAATATAAAATAATCAAAGAAATTAATCAAAGATTGAAAGACAGAGAGGCAAAGATAAAGCATATTAGGAGAGTTAAAAGGATAAATCCAAGTTTAAATGCCTAAACAGAATTTAAGGATAAAACAAGCAAATATTGGCACAGAGGCAGATTCGAATGACTCAAAAAAAAACACTTACTTCTTCAGGAATACATATTTCCACCTACAGCCTGTTTAATTTCAATAAAGACATCAACAATTATTGAAACAGTCAGAGATATTTCTCAGCTACTCAGCAGTTATTGAAAAAGTTAATGAAAAATCCTTAAAGTCAAACATATCCCAAAGTTAGCTCAGAAGTTAAGATTAGAAGTTATTATTGCAGTGAGTCAGTCTCAGATATTTTTCCTTAGGCCTTGTATGGTCTCAAAGGTCAAAAACACATTAGATTTGTAATAAATACACATCTAAAACCCTAGATTAGGATCACCTCCTCATTTTGCAAACACATCTAAAACCCTAGATTAGGATCACCTCCTCATTTTGCAGATAAATACTGCATGTATGATTCATTTTTAGTGTTTTTTTTGGTTGGTTGGTTGGCTAGCTGGTTGGCTGTTGATTAGAGGATTGAAGCTGCTAGGCTGAATTTGAGAAAACTCTGAGTTGCAGAGATCATTGTACTGGAGTAATGTAATTGTTTTGAACATCAGTAATACAAGCACGTTCACAGAATTCTTGAGCTATGTTAATGGTGAAGTTATCCTTCTTTGTTAATGGTTTCCTTCTGTTTTCCATTCTGTCCATTATTTCTCTAATAAAAGAACATAAATTTTAGATTAGGATATATTGTCTTGGCACCCTGATTATGCTTGCTTTCTTTATATTAATGTTTTCTTCTACAAGGTCTGATTGGAGAATTCTTAATTCCTCTCTGGTTCCACCTAGCTTGTTGTCTTGGAAATGATTCAGTATATTCAAGCCAAAGAAGTCTATGGTATGCCATGTCCTTTGGTGTAGCTTGAAACATTATTTTTAAGGCTTTTCTTTGAAGTATACTTAGTAGAGTCCAGCCAAATAAGTCTATGGTATGCCCTGTCCTTTGGTATGTTTCCAATTTTTTGCTTTAAGGTCTTTGGAGTGTTTGAATAAAGAATAATGGTGTATCTTTCTCTTTAGTTTCACTCAATGTTATCTTGAATGTTTTCTTTGTCTGAAAGCAATTCTAGGATTGTTGGATTGTTGTCTTAAAGGTTTTCTTATTAGAGTCTGGCCAAAGAAGTCTATGGTATGTCCTGTCCTTTGTTTTTCCTTAAACAATTACCTAAAATTCTTTTCACGTTGAAGTAGAGTTAAAGGATTCTTAAATGACCTTTAGTTTTGATGTTTTCACAACTTACTGTCATTTCATATTACATCTAATCTAAGAGATCCACTTGATATAGTTAGCTTGCCCTATGAAGTCCCTTGTAGAGTTGATGAACAATTAAATCCTTTTATGACTCCATAGCCCAATGGATTAATGCTTCTCACAGTTTATCTATCTAACTAAAACATTTCATTACTTAATCACACCATTATTATACCTATCAACCAATCAAATAAAACAAATAGTCCTAAGAACCTCATAACTAGCCTAAAATTAGAAAACAAAAGCATAAAGATATATCATTTACAAACACATACATAGAGAGAGCCCTCTCTGAGTCTAGGAAGGCTAGGTCCTTGGACTCCAAAGTGGTTTGATGTGGTTCCCTGTAGAGTTGTTCTTGCCAATATTGCAAATCATGAGGAGCCAACACCTGCAACTTGAAAGTGTACTTTTATCTTCTACAATTCATACCTACAATTTCATCCTTTCTTGAGGTTGTCGAAAGCCAAATTATTCATTACAACCAAACCTTTAATCTTCTCCACAAGATGGACCTTCTAGCTACCCCCTTGTTCACCTTAACTCTAATACCATTTTGGAAAATGCAATATGGAAACTATTAATTCATATTCTCCTTTACTTTAATAATTGCTTGTAAACTTTATTTTTATTCTTTTTTTTTCTTGATTAGCTTTCTTAATGAAACAATTATCAAGAAAAAAATAGTAAAGACAATGGACACAGAAATTAGGCTCCAAGGTAGGGAAAAAACCCTCTAAGGGGAAAACCCAAAAAATATCTTCTCTTCTTATATAATTTGCTTCAAATGATATGAAAAAGACTTAAAACTTGTACCAAGTCCTCCTCCAAGTTGTTGGGTGTGTGTTATATTATTTCCATGACCCTATAATAGGTCAGCGGACCTACCTATGGTTTTGTGCATGGCTTTTGCACATGGTTTGGGCATGATGGTTTTATGCCCATGGTATTTTGTAAATACGATCAAGGGAACTAAGATTGTGTTCTAATATAGGGTTAATGGATTAGGGTTCATGAATGCTTCAGCATGTATATAAGATGAATATTGGGTGAAGTTGGATCAAAAATCAAAGAGCACAATATGGTTGTGTATCTCAGATTTAGTATTGTTGAATGTATCATGGGAAGCTACGATGAAGGCTTTGTTGGACAAGTTAGGGATTTTGTACCAATCTAAGTCTCTGGTGAACAAAATTTTCCTACGGAAAAATTTGTATAATCTAAGGATGAAGGATGGAGATTCGATGAAAAAGAATCTAAATTCATTTAATATTGTGGTAAGACAGTTGTTATCTGTTGATATTAAAATTTCAGATGGAGATATTTGCATCATTTTACTGCGTACTCTACCAGATTCATGGGATAGTCTGGTTGTTGTAATAGGTAGTTATACAACTACCATGAAGTTTGGTGAAATAGTCTCATTCTTGTTGTCGGAGGATTTTAGACGGAAATATATGGAGGGCTAGAATGGAGATGCCTTTTCTGTACAAGGACGGTCCTAGAACATAAACAAAAATAATTCCTCGAGTGGGAGATATAAATCTAGAGGTAAATCTAAATCTCCAGGAAAACCTGTAAAGGTGTGCTGGAAATGTGGAAAGGAAGGGCACTTCAAAAAGGATTGTAGATATAAATCTCCTGAGAAAGGAAATTGATCTGATGATTCTCCTTCTACAAAGGTGAAAACCACCTCAGATGAAGATGGGGATGTTAGTAAAAATACTCCCGGGGGGGTGAATCAATACTTTTACCTACTTAAATTTTTCTTTTCTTATTCATATTTTTGTACGCGACTGTTATCAATTAAACCTGCATATGTACGTGAACTAGAAAAGTAGTGTATATCTAGTTCACTAACTTTTTCAGTTAATTCATCATTTATTTAACTTGAACCAGTATATTAGTACTTCACTAAACAATAATTAAACAGTAACCATGTGCAGTAAGAACAGAATAATCCATCACACACAAGCAACACTTGAACACCAAGATTTTTAGGTGGAAAACCAATGTAGGAGAAAACCACCGTTGTTGTTGTCTTTGTCTTCCTCTTTTATTATAAAGAGAAGTTTATTACAAACTTTTATTGTCACAAACCCATACCAATGCGCAGGCACCCACCTACAGAAGGTTACAACCATCTCTCGTTCTCCAGCTTCTACTAGAAGGGAGCTACAACCCCCTTATCCTTTGTTCTTTGTGGATGACTTTTTAGAATGTTTAAAACTAGATCAATTCCAAATATCAGATAACAATGTTGAAACCAGAATTGCATTAATTCACTTAACTACTAAACCAACCGCATCACCAATTTAAACATAGAAAGAATAACAAGACCAACTTATATCACTGCAAACATATTCATCAGAATACGAATCCAGATATTTTTTATCACTAAAACAAGACCCTGTCACTATAAACACTGATTAACCACATGTCATAATATATACGCTATTGTTCTGAAGAATATCTGTGTATTTACACACTTTCCCTTAATTTTACCTGTGTACAGATCTAAAAATACAGAACCCTGAATATGAATCACTACACTACTGAAATAATCATCGAAACACATGTTGGAATCACCACAGATATCTAAACCACATATAGATCATCACATAGAGGCATCATCTTTAGTCAACATATCATTCCATAAACCATTAAACCCAACTAGAATTGTCACACATGGATTATTATAAAAGAGACATCATTGCGACACCGCAGCAAACACACCAAAACAAATAAACCATTATCATCAACTCATACTGCAAAACCCTAGCATATGTAAGTGACCCTTATAAAGCACTTTTGTGTATGTACGCGCCTTTCATGCTTGATACCCACATACAGATATATCCATACTACAGAATTTATATGCGACTATGTAATATTCCAAATTTTCCATCAGCTAATTGGAATATTAGAGTTATTACTTTTCTTATATAGTTAAGTAAATAAAAGGGTGGAGGGACCCATAAACCTAGTAGATGAATAAAATCCACTTCTACAGTGTGAATGTGGGTTAGTTGAGTAGTGGAGTAGCATTATGGAGTAGTGGAGTAGCATAATAATGAAGAAGGAGTGGAGGTCATAGAGCATTAATAAGGAAGACGATGGAGATAGTGGAGAAGAAATTGCAAAGATGATGGAGGGAGCGATGCATTAAATGCACACATGATGGAGGAAGTGGAGAGTAGTTGTAGCAGTGATGGAGATCATGGAGGATAGCGTAGTCTTTATGGAGGCTAGTGGCCACATGTGTAGCACATTTATGAGGTGTGACAAGGCTAGGGAAGGCTCACAACCATAAAAGGGAGATGAGGGCAACAAGGGAAGGGGGAGTCTAAATTTTTATTATTGAGTTTCATAAGACATTTACTTGCACACTTCATTTGTTTAGCTAAGTCTATTGTTCTATTTAGCACTGGGTGTTCTCGAGTTGGAATCCCACCCTTACCCATGGGGGACTTCAAGTGCCTACTTTGGGAAGGTTTTCTTGGGCAGCATTCATCATATGGAAATCAGTGCCACTTTTAGCCACTCTCATTTTCACTTCCAACTACAGGAATTACACATTCCTGAACTTGGGTTTGAGAGTTGGAAGTTTGTTCTCAGTACTTCAGCTAAGAAACCGGTGGAGGGATCAACCCTTCACAATAGATCCATTTAAGTCTTCTGGGAGTTTATTTTCATATTCAGCATCAGGCCATCCATCTAATTCTCCTATGTAGCAACATTTCCTGAAGAAATTATGTAATTCTGCAGTGAGGGTTTGAGGGGAAGAGGAAGTTCCAAGCAACTCAACTTGGAATCCTGCGAGGGATTAATCCTTCACTCCAGGAATAACTTTAGCAGCCTAGGATCAGCATTGTATTATCTATCATCATGCTACATCATCAGCCCTCCTAGACAGTGTAGTATTTCCTAGCAGTTGTGCATGCAGCAGCTGCATATTCAGTGGAGGAGCTAAATCTCAAGTTTTGATCTTGGGAATTGGGATAAGGGACCATCCCTTCAGTTATTAAGCTGGGTAGGTGCTATTGTAGCAGGTATACCATTATTTCAACCCCAGATCAGCATTTGTCTTCAGGGAGTGCGTAACTCAGCCAGCAGGGCTGCAGTGTGCAACCCAAAAAGGGTTGAAATTCCAAACTCAAAATCTGGCCAAACCATTTCTAGGTTTTCTAATTTTTTCGAGTAGATTTCGTGGTTAAAATCCCGGATCTTTCTTACCACTCCAGCAGCCTCTCACACATAGATCTTCTTCCCAGAAGTAGCAGTAGTATTTACTTTCCAATGCTAGTCTTCAGTAGAGTTGTTTCAACCATCTTTAGATGGCTTTAATGCATCCCTTTTTGGAGCATTGTGCATATTCATTTGCTATTGATACATAATGATATGGCTCAGCTGTTTTTTCTCATATGTATGATTTTTTTATGCATTCCGGCATTTTTCCAGTTTTATATGTTTTTTTCTTATTTGGAATTATGCATATGTTCTATATTCTTGTCTTTCCCATTTTGGGATATTACAGTGGTATAAAAGCATGATCTTTGGCTCAGCTTGTGGGCATTTCATGACATCATAAGAATAAGAAGAAGAATCAGAAAAAGAAGAAGTCTACAATGGCAGAAGGATTGAGTTTTGCCACACTTCTCTTCAGACCTATGCAAGATCTCACCATGGAGATCAAAGAAACGAGAAGGGAAAGGAAAAAGGAAACCTCAAGAGGGTTTCAGAATGGAGAAGGATCGAGCACTTCTTATCAGCTGTCTAAGAAATCGATGGTGCAGAAATTTCCACAACGCCCTACTATGCCCACTTTCCTTGCACTAGGAAATGAATGGCATGGAAATGGAGGATATTTGGAGCATGAGACATTGAGTGATTATCTTGCATAGTACGAATCTCAATCCAGAGCCTTCAAAGAGAATCTAACTTTCCAGCAGTTTTCCACATTAAATAGAATCGAAGACCCCATAGCAGCAATAGAAGAAGAGGGCATACGCATAATAGATTATTTCTGCCTACATTTGATGGGTCATCCAAAAGCATGAAAAAGGCTTGGATGGAGAATTTAGATGATTTCTTCGAGCTACACCCAGTAGCAGAAAGGGAAGCCATTGAGATTGCAGTGTTGCACCTTGAGGGTGAAGCAAGTTATTGGTGGTTCGGTAGATTGAAACATGCAAGAGTAACTATGTATGCAGAGTTCAATCAAAGACTCGTAAAGAGGTTTTATAAAAGAAACCCGGAGGCACATTCCATTGAGACATTCTCCAAACAATAAAGAGAAATTGTATGAGGAGCAGAAGGGAGATGTCAACGTTGATACACCGAGAGGAGATTAGCTACCACCACCACCACCACCAGAAAGAGTACTTGCACAAATTCCAGGAGCCCTTGGATTTTGGAAATATGTTCCCAAGAATTCGACATTGAGAGTCCAATACATGATTCAGGAGGTGCATGAGGAAGAGGAAGTAGATACCATCATTGGTGATCCAGTAGAGGAGCATCCATCACCATCACCAACAGTTGGATAAGAAATTTCACCAGTTGGAGGAACTCTTGTAGCTTTGCAAGATGTTCCCAAGCATTAGCTAATCCAAGGTATGAAAACATTTCCACCCCATATTATTTCAGGACATCAGATTGAGATTTGTGGGGTGATTCCATCAGGGAAATTGCATGACCAAGGGTTAGATCACAATGCTGATGTGGAGCAGCAGACTATCACTCGGTAGAGGACCGTTGATTGATTAAAGGAGAATATGTATAACTATCCTAGTTTGACATTGGTTAGTTGCACGCAACACTTTGTGTTGGAGTGTGGATTTTGTGAGGATGGGATTAGCATATTCCTAATGCAGGGAAGTTATACAATAGATTTTGAGAACCAAAACTTATTGTCGCATGAGCTGTCGTATTCTACTTACGATAAAGAGATATTGGTCATTATGCATGCATTGGTCAAATTCCAATAGTTTTTGATTGGTAGTAGATTTCAGGTGAAGACCAACCACCATAGTCTCCGGTGTATTTTTGAGGAGGATGCACTTCGACATATCATGGAGTGCAAATATTGTCATCTAATTGTGGAGGATGGTATTGTCGACATTGATCTGATTTCGAGGTATGCACATTTATTCGACATTTTCACATAGTACATCTCTTCACCTGTGACAGGATTATCTTTTCGGGATGTCTTCATGCTTCGTGGTCTTCCCAAGGCCACAGATAGTGATGGGGACAGTTTTTGTATGAGAATTTTTTGGCGGGAGCTTCTCCATTGGGTGGATACCGAGCTGGTACATGATATTATTCATCACCCACAGTTGGATGGATGGATGGATATGATGAGAAAGTGGCCGAAAATCTACTTGAAAATCTATGACACAAGGCGACAAGAAGCATGGTTGTGCTAGATGCTCTTGGGTGAGTATGTTTACCACCTGACATTTCAAATTGGTATGTTCCATGCCTTGCACAGTACCAAGGTGATATAGCAGCAGGAGGCATGGCTGCACTGGCTACTCTTAGGAGAGTATGGCCAAGATTGTGCATTTTATATGTCCATTGGTATATCATTGTTTCCTACCTTGTACAGTAGTGATGGGATGCAACAGATGGGGGCATGGTTTCACTGGTTACTTTTGAGAGAGTTTGGGTATGTCCCAAACAATAACATACCCATAAGCATATCACATGTTAATGGGTATGTTATTTTTTGGGACTTTGCATGATACTCATATGATGTGGCAGAAGGAAACCTGGCTATGTTGGTCTGGTGTGACATTCTACATTTTAATCAGTATATCATTGCTTCATGCTTTGCATTATGATGATGTGGGGTGGCAGCAAGAGTCATTGTTGCGTTGGTTAGTCTTGGGAGAATATGGATTTACATTCTCCCATACCTTGCATAATGATGATGTAGGATGGAAATAAGAAGCCTTGTTGCATTGGCTTCTGTTAGGAGAGTGTGGCCACCATACTTGGTATGATGATGAGGTGGTGTGGTAGCAAGAGGCATTACTGCGGTGGCTACTATTGGGAGAGTATGGTTCGACATTTCACATGTCAATCGATATGTCTCTATTTCCTACTTTGTACAGTGTTGAGATGATTCTTAGAGAAAGAAAGTCCACCAGGGCCAAGGATTGGAGCATGGAGAGACACAACCTACTCCATGTAGCATGGGTTGGAGAGACAGTTTATGATTTGGGACTTTCCACTTGGGGAAGGAACCACTACACTTCACATATCTCATCCAGAGAAGAGGCTCTTGGACAACAAATGGTTTCCACTTGGGGACTCATTGATGAGGAGAGGCATCTAGATACACAGCTGGAGGCCATTCTAGACATTCTAGAGAGACAAATATGGAGCTGGGAATTCATAACACATTGGAGAAGATGGGGAAACCTTCCATATGAGGATGCCACTTGGGAGGGAGATGGATTTCTGCAGCATCCAATTTTGCAGTTGCTTGAGGACAAGCAACATTTTTGCGGGGAGGACTGTAATATTCCAAATTTTCCATCAACTAATTATAATATTAGAGTTCTTACTTTGATTATTTAGTTAAGTAAATAAAAGGGTGGAGGGACCCATAAACCCAATAGATGAATAAAATCAACTTCTATAGTGTGAATGTGGGTTACTTGAGTAGTGGAGTTGCATTATGGAGTAGTGGAGCAGCATAATAATGAAGAAGGAATGGAGGTCATAGAGAATTAATAAGGAAGATGATGGAGATAGTGGAGTAATAAATACAAGATGATGGAGATAGTGGAGAATAAATTGCATATATTATGGAGGAAGTGGTCCATTAAATTCACACATGATGGAAGAAGTGGAGATTAATTGTAGCAGTGATGGAGATCATGGAGGACAACGCAGTCTTTATGGAGGCTAGTGGCCACATGTGCAGCACATTTATGAGGTGGGCCAAGGCTAAGGAAGGCTTACAACCATAAAAGGAAGATGAGGGAAGCAAAGGAAGGGGGAGTCTGAATTGAGTGTTGTAAGACATATCTTTGCATGCTTCAGCTATTTAGCTAAGTTTGATTTGTTGTTTAGAACCGGGTGTTCTCGAGTGGGAATCCCACCCTTACCCATGGGGGACTTTGAGTGCCTACTCTAGGAATTTTTTCTTGGGCATCATTCATCATCTGACAATCAGTGCCACTTTCAACCACTCTCATTTTCACTTCCAGCTATAGGAATTACACATTCTTGAACTTGGGTTTGAGAGTTGGAAGGTTGTTCTCAGTAGTTCAGCTGAGAAACCTATGGAGGGATCAGCCCTTCACACTATGGATCCAATGCAGTCTTTCAGGATTTTATTTTCATATCTGGCATCAAGTCATCTATGTAATTCTCCTATGAAAAACATTTCCTGCAGAAATTGTGTAATTCTACAATAAGGGTTTGAGGGGAAGAGGAAGTTCCAATCAACTCAGCTTGGAATCCTATGAGGGATTAATCCCTCACTCCGGGAACCACTTTGGTAGCCTAGGATCAACATTGTATTATTTATCAGCAGGCTACATCATCAATCCTCCGAGACAGCGTAGTATTTCCCAACAGTTGTGCATGCAGCAGCTGCATATTCATTAAAGGAGCTAGATCTAAAATTTTGAGCTTGGGAATCGGGAGAAGGAACTAGCCTTTCAGTTATTGAGATGAGTGGGCGCTATTGCAGCAGATAGACCATTATTTCAGCCCCACATTAGCAATTTTCTCCATGGAGTACGTAACTCAGCCAGAAGGGGTGCAGTGTGCAACCCAAAAAGGGCCGAAATTCCAAACTCAAAATCTCGCCAAACCATTTTTGGGTTTTCTGGGTTTTTAAAGTAGAGTCCGTGGTTAAAATCCTGGATCTTTCTAAGCACTCCAGCAGCCTCTCGCATATATATCTTCTTCTCATCATCAGTAGTTTCCAGCAGAAGCGGTAATTTTTACTTTCTAGTGCTAGTCTTCAGTAGAGTTGTTTCAACCATCTTTCGATGGCTTGAGTGCATCCCTTTTTGGAGCACTGTGTATATTCATTTATTGTTGGTACATAATGATATGGCTCAGCTATTTCTGCTCATATGTATGATTTTTTGATGTATTCCGGCATTTTTCTAGTTTTTTTATGTTTTATTCTTATTTGGAATTATGCATACGTTCTATATTCATGTCTTTCCCATTTTGGGATATTACAGACTACCCAGAAGTAGATCCGCATATGTACTCCATACAGATATGTAATTACTGATTCATACCTTCGCTGCACAACATAACTTAATTTAAACCCTAATCTTGGCATACACATTAATAAACACACGTCATAACATTATCATCACAGATCAAACCATAAGCAGATTATGTAGTCATTTCAGATATAATAGATCTGATCCTTCATCATACTCCTTGTGCACACTTATTTCAGATCAAACAATTCATTAATAACCCATTATATGCACACTTAACACTTTAATTTCCATCTCCATATATAGCTTATGCCTTAGGAAATACCTCAGGCTAATCCCTTAGTAACGTCGATGGTATTATTTAACGGTATCAAATATCCATTTTCACACTCAATACTATCGGCCAATACCATGGTAAAGATCCTGGTATTTATGATACCATGGTGCGGAAATTGTACGTGACTTTTCTTCAACATAACTGCGTATGTATGCGGCTTTGTTTCATAGAACCTACATATACTTCATCAAACTTTACCTTCATAATTGCTCTACCTTTGACCTAATATTTCTTTGTCTTATCTCTCTATCACATTTGTACTCATCCCACTACCATCATGTTGACATATTTTCCAAATAGGTTGCCATCAAGGACAACACATTATTCATAATTCCAAAAATCTCTCCCTTTGGACTTGATGGAAACCATTTTGTTGTTTGGTTACCACCACCTGTAGCTCAACTGGAGAAATACCAAGATTCTCTCCCAAGTCACCAAGAATTCTCCAAACACCAAGTTCTCTCCCCCTTTGACATCAAGGGTAAAGGGCTAACCAATTCTGAATGAATGTTGAGCATGAACACTAAATTATGACCATTCTCCCCCGGAGCATATGCTGAAATTTTCGAAGATATACAAAGAAGTACATGAATGTATTACTCAACCAGATATGAATTTTCCTATCACCAATGACTCAAGCTTACATCAATCACCCAACATTGTGGGGTGACATGTTTGACTCAATATTACATCAAATGCTCAAAATTGGATTACAATAATCCAAACATGACTAAGTATTACAATGATTACATCATGAATCTCTATGTGACTTTTACATCAAGAGACATTTATGACCAAAAATAAAGACCTCAGTAAGACCAGGATAGTCATCAACAACCATCATAAGGAAATACCACTTCTAAGTAGCATCTGAGAAATAACAGACTGTAACCAATCAACATCAAGACCAGAGTGCCAAACTGAAGCATATTTTAGTCATGCACTGAGTTTGTCCCACTGTTTCTTTATAATAGAGAAACATACGTGATCGTCTATATCATAACTCATGTACATACATGATTGTCCTTATTAATATCTGTGTACAGAAAGTTAAATTTTGAATTTTTCATGACCACAGATCCTCAGGAGCCTGTATTGTATGTACTTGTTCACTATTACTACATCATATGTATTGTGAGTAATATAAGCAACATGAATATCAAAAAAACCATGGGAATCATCATCAAAACAACATATATATTTCTCCCCTTGAACATGAAATATTTTTCAGAATAATTAATGAAGTGAAGAAGCAGAGACCACTCCTAGTTTTTGTCTGAGATATTCAAAGGAAACACGTGGAAGAGGCTTTGTAAATATATTTGCGACTTGTTCCTTTGAGGGAAAATACTCGAATTTGACCTTTTTTCATGTACCTGTTCTCTCATAAAGTGATATTTGATTGGAATATGCTTGGTTTTTGAATGCATGAAAATATTTTTAGAGATACTTATGGCACTGGTATTATCATATATAATTGGTATATGTTGAGAACAATTTTTTTGAATATCCTGCAACGTTTGCATCATCTAGAGAAGTTGTGTGCAGCAAGATGCAATAGAGATGTAGTCTTCCTCAGCAATAGATAAAGAAATAGAGTTTGGTTTTTTTTTTAACCATGATACCAAGTGGGGTCCTAAATAGAATTCTCCTCCACTAGTACTTTTCCAATCATCAACATTACCTTCCCAATCTGCATTTGCGTAAGCATCAAGAGAAAAATATCTATCTTTGGGATACCATAGACCATAATCTTGAGTTCCTTGTAAGTACTTGAATAATATCTTGAATGCATGGAGATGATTCTCTTTATGATTTTCTTGAAACCATCCAATAATCCCAATTTCATGCACGATGTCTGGTCTTGTGCCTGTAAGGTAGAGCAAGCTCCCGATCATAGATTTGTATTTTGGTTTGTTTATTGAGGGAGAATCATCATGTGAACTGAGAGTAAATTCTGTTACCATTGGTGTGAATACAAGCTTTCGTTCTTCCATTCCATATTTCTTCAAAATATGTTTGAGGTACTTAGTCTCTGAGAGAAAGATGTCATCTTTGATTGCTAAACTTGAAGACTAAGAAAGTATGTTAGTTCACCAAGTAAGGACATTTCAAATTCTTGTTGCATGACTAAAGCGAATATTTTACTTATAGATTATTTATTACTTAAAAATATGATGTCATCTACGTAAACAATAACTATCAAAAGTTTTCCATCATCCATCTTTAGATATAGATTTTTATCTACAGAACCCTTAGTAAAACCTTGTTGTTGATGATACCTGTCAAGAAAATAATACCATGCTCGAGGAGCTTGTTTTAGCCCATATAATGCCTTCTTGAGTTTTAAAACAAAAAATTGATCATTTCCTAAGATGAACCCTTTAGGTTGTTCAATATAAATTTATTCTTCTAGGTCCCCATTTAAAATTCACATTTAACATCCATTTGATAGACTTTAAAATTATGAAAGCTTGAAAATGCAAGGAACATTATTATGGCTTCAAGTCTGGCTACATGTGTGAATGTTTCTTCAAAGTCAATTCCTTCTTTTTGAGAATATCCTTTGCATACGATTCTTGCTTTGCTTCTAATTACTTCTCCATTTTCATTTAGTTTGTTTTTGAATGCCCATTTTTTCCAATAACATTTATATCATGAGATCTTAGTACTAGTTGCCATGTATGGTTCTTTTCTATTTGATCAAGTTTTTCATCCATTGCCTTAACATTTCATCTTTGCTAGCTTGGTTCACATTCTGAGGTTAAATTGTGAGTAGTAAGGCTAGATAACTAGAATTACCAACAACAATTCTTTTATCTTGTACTCTTTCTTCCTTTTTACCTAGAATTTGAGAATCTTTCGGATGATTTTTCTGAACGTACCTTGAAGGAGTATTTTCTGACTCTTTTTTCCTTTCGGCTCCTTCTTATTATGCTTCATTGATTCCCTCTCCTACATCCTTTTGGATTTTTGTAGGAATGTATTCATCATCTACTGGTGCTTCCTTTTTAGTATCTGTGGATGCTTCATCAATCACAACATCAATACATTCAACAATTTTTTGAAGTCTTTTATTGTAGCAATTATATCCTTTGCTTCTAGAGGAGTATCCAAGCAAAATTCCTTCATCATCTCTAGCTTCAAAATTTCAAATATTATCATCATTATTCTTTATGTAAAATTTGCTTCCAAAGACTCTAAAATTCTTGAGAGTTGGAGGCTTACCAAACCATAGTTCATGAGGATTTTTATCATTGTTTACCCAAATATGAGCTTTGTTGAGAATATTCACGATGGTATGTTATGCTTCCCCCTAAAAGGTATGAGGTGTTTCTAACGCATCAAGCATGGCACGTGCCATTTGTTAGATTGTTTTTTTCATTATTTCTGCCACTCCGTTTTGTTGAGGAGATTTAGCTATAGAAAATTACCTCTTGATGCCATCTTGTTCACAAAAGTCGAAAATCTTATCTGATATAAATTCTCCTCCTCTATCAGATCTAAGAAATTTGATTTTCAAATCTAAATAATTCTCTACTAGAGCTTTGAAGACTTTAAATTTATCAAATGAATCATATTTATGTTTTAACAAGCCCATCCAACACATTTGAGTAAAATCATCAATGAATAATATGAAGTATTGTTAACCCCGAGGAGACTTCTTTCTCATAGGACACACAAATTAATATTAATAATTTCATGTGGCTTACTTGAAGTACCTTCATTGGCATTAAACTGCACCCTGGTTTGCTTACCGAATTAACATGATTTGCATATGGTACTTTCTAGTAGAGAGATGTTAGACAAGTCATGAACTGCTCCCTTTCTACTTGACTTAAGTAAATGAATGCACCTTATATGTCCCAATATTTTATGCCAGAGCCAAATTTATTCTTATGTTCTCAAGTAACATTTTTTTAGACCACCTTTCAAAACATAAACATTACCTGGAGTTCTTGTTCCCTTTATTATGATCTTACCTGTATCGAGATTATGAACCACGAAAATATTTGATCTAAAAACAACCTCATGACCTTGGTCACACATCTGACTGACAGTCAACAATATATGTTTTAATCCATCAACAAACAAAACATTTCCAATTTTAACCTTTTCTTTCAGTAAAACAATTCCTTTTCCTTTGATAGAAGTGGGTGAAATATTTCCAAAGGTTAAATCTTCCCTTTGTAATAATAATTATAAATCTTCCCTTAACTTCTTCATTTTTAATATTATATTTTTATTCTATTATTTACCCCTTCTCCCTTACTACTTTTATAACTTATTCATTTTAATTAATATATATATATATATATATATATATATATATATATATATATATATATATATATATATTATTTTATTTTATTTTAATTAATTAATTAATTTATTTTTTATTTTTATTTTTAATTATTAGATCATTCATAATTTAATATTTTTATGTTTTCCCCTATACTATAAGCTACCCCTTCTCCCTTATGGTTTTTTATAATTTAACCCCTTTTTCATAAATTATTATATCTTTAAATAATTAAAAACTTTTAATTTTATAACTAATTAATTAAATTAATTAAAAAGCTTTTAATTTTCTAACTAATTAGATAACTAAAAAACTTTTTAATTTTCTAACTAATTAACTAAATAACGGCTATTTTTAACGGCTAACTCTGGGCAATGATGCATCCTTACTATTTATTCATTGAGATCATTTTCCTTATTCGCCTTGTCCTGAGGATGAACCACATTAGATGGTTCGAAACATCGACCAAATCTTAATCCGAAAATTATCTATCTATCTACATTATGGATCACAAAAGCCTTAGATCTAACATTATTTTCTTCATTTATTTCATTAAATTACATAAACTTATATTTATCACCTATCATATGCTTTGAGCATCCACTGTCAATGTACCACAAATTTTCTTGATATCCTACATACATAGCCAAACCACAACTTTTAGATTCTATGGTTTTCTTTTTCCATACTTGGGATGTTGTTGTCTTTTGTTCATTCTGAAGAGTTGGTCTCATTTTTCTACTGCATTCAGTCTATCTATGCCCAAATCTATTCCAAAAGGAACACTTTGTTTCATCTTGGACAGGTGAGAAGGTGTTGTAGAAGTATTTCTTTGATCCAATCTCATTCTTTTGTTTACTTTCTTCTCTAGTCATGATAGTTCTATAAGCAACGCACTGAGCAACCTTATGACCAAAATTGTGACAAGTGAAACAATGACCATTGAATTAGAAATTTATGGGAGTATAGTAAATTTTGTGTGGTTTCTATTTTGATTGTGTTACGGAGGATTTGATCCCTTATTCCTTTGTTGAGAGTTGGAACTTTGTTGATTTCTTCCCTTTATGGCATTGAGATATATTTGTGTACATGTTTCATAGGATTTTGATGATTCTCCATTATATCCAAAGCTTGTTTTTATTAGAGGAGAGTGTTGTACTTTGATGATTTCTTCTAGGATCTCTGAACCTTTAGAAAATATAATATTTATAGCTTCTTTTTTCTCAAGTTCCTTTCTTAGACATACTATTCTAATTCTAAATTTTCATTATGTCTCTCCATTTCTAGAATTTGCTTCTTCGGAGCTTCTTCTACTAATTTACCTTCTTCTATATGAATTTTAAGCTAATTTATTTCTTCAATGAGATTATCATTTTCTTTTAGGGAATACAAAAAGACATCATCAGACTCATCAATACAGTTATCTACAAATTCCCAAGTAATTTATATTCTTTATCAAACTCACCTTCTTCACCATTTTAAAGACCATCACCATCTTCGTTTGTGTAGAAACTTTTCTTGTTTTCAAACCTTCTTGTAACATTGATTTTTGTAGCATCCTTTCCTTTCTCATGGTTTTCTCTATAAGGTAATTTAGAAGAATAATGACCAACTCTCCCACAAGAAAAAATAAATAAATGAAGCTTACCTCTAAATTTGTCAATACCTACTTGGATTTTCTTTACGAAATTTGGCTCTTCTTCATCTGATACATAACCTGATTCCTTGAGCTCCTCCTTTTCATTTCCTTTAGAAGTAGCCTTGAATGCATTTTATCTAATATCTAAGGGACCCCCTTTTATTATTTCATAGTTTGTTAAAATCCCATGAAGTTTTTCAATAGTAAGGTTCTTCAAATCCTACATTTCTTCAATGGAAGAGTCTTTCAAATCGAATTTTGGGGTTAGAGATCATAATATTTTCTCAACTAGTGATGATTCTTTTATTTATTCACCAAGATTTCTAATAAAATTCATGATCTCATCTACCCTAAGAAATAAACTTGCAATACTTTCATCATTATGCATTCTAAGAGTTTCATATTGAATTATAAGAGTTTGAAGTTTGGCACTTTTTACCATGGTGTCACCTTCATAACTTTAGATGATATTGTCCCATATAGCCTTTGTGGTATTCAACTGCATGACTTTGAAATTTTTTTATTATTCCAAGCTTCCTAACAGAGCATTGACAGCATATGCATTGGTATCATATTTTTTCTTTTTTTCTTCATATGTTGGAATCGAGGACAGACAATGATAGCCTCCTTTAACGATTCCCAAAACATCTGCTCCAAGTGACTATAGGTAAGATCTTGTTGTGACTTTCTAGAAAACCATATTGGATCCATTGAAAAATGGTGGCTTGAAATATTTTGATCCATCTTGGGTGCCCATATTGATGAATCTTCCTTCAAGCAATCAAGATTCTTCTAAAGGACCTGCTCTAATACGACTTGTTAGGAAAAATACTGAGGGGGGCGGGGGGGTGAATCAGTATTTTAAACTACGTAAATTTTTTGTTTCTTATTCAAACTTATAGATGCAACTGTTATGAATTAAAACTGTGTATGTACGCGACTATGATGAATACAAGTAGGATATATCTAGTTCACTAACTTTTTCATTTAATTCATCATTTGTTCAACTTGAACCAGTGTATCATTACTTCATTAAACATTAATTAAATAGTAACCATGTGCAATAAGAACAGAATAATCCATCACACACAAGAAACGCATGAACACCAGGATTTTTAGGTGGAAACCCAATGTGGGAGAAAACCATCATTGTTTCTGTCTTTGTCTTCTTCTTTTATTATAAAGATAAATTTAATACAAACTTATACCAATACGAAATCACCCACCTATAGAAGGCTACAACCTTCTCTTGTTCTCCAACTTCTACTGAAATGGAGCTACAACACCCTTATCCTCTATTCTTTTTGGATCACTTTTCAGAATGCTTCAAACTGGATCCATTCCAAATATCAGATAACAATACTGAAACCAATATGGCATTAATTCGCTTAGTTGTTGAATCAACTGCATCACCAATTCAAACATATAAATAATAACTAGACCAAATTATATCACTTCAAACCTATTCATTAGAATACCAATCCACATAATGTTCATCACTAAAAAAAGACCCTGTCACTACAAACATTGATTAACCACATGTCAGAATATATACGTTATTGTTCTAAAGAATATCCGTGTATATACTTGCTTTCCCTTAAGCCAACCTACGTACATATCTCAAAAGACTGAACCCTGAATCTGAATCATTGCACTACTAAAAAAAAAAACATTGAAACACATGTTGGACTCATCACAAATCTCTAAACCACATATAGATCATTACATCGAAGCATCATCTGTAGTCAACATATCATTTCATAAACCATTCAGCCCAACCAGAATTGTCACACAAAAATTATTATAAAATAGACATGATTGACAGAAATCAACAAACACACCAGAACAAATAAACCATTATCATCAACTCATACTGCAAAACCCTAGCATATTTGCATGATCCTTATAAAGCACTTCTACGTATGTATGGGCCTTTCATACTTGACACCTGCGTATAGATCTATCCATACTATAGAATTAAAACATGACTACCAAGAAGTAGATATTCTCATGTACACGATATTTATGAAGAAAACCTGTGTACAAATCTATAATTATTGATTCATACCTTCGATGCAAAACAAAACTTAAGTCAAACCTTAATCTCAGCATACATGGTAATAAACACATGTCATAAAATTATCATCACTGATCAAACCATAAGCAGATTATGTAGTCATTTCAGATATAATAGATCTGATCCCTCATCATACTCCTTGTGCACACTTATTTCAAATCAAACAATTCATAAATAACCCATTACATGCACACTTAACACTTTGATTTCCATCTCCTTATATAGCTTAGGCCTTAGCCAATACCTTAGGCCAATCCCTTAGTAATGTCAACGATATTCTTTGTCAGGATCAAATATCTATTGTTGCGCTCAATACTGTGGATCAATAACATGGTAAATATCCATGGTATTTAGAATACCATGGTGCGGAAATTGTACACGACTTTTCTTCAACATACCCACGTATGTACGCGACTTTGCTTCACAAAACCTATGTATACTTCCTCAAACTTTACCTTCATCATTCCTTTATCTTTGAATTAACATTTCTTTTTCTGATCTCTCTGTCACATCTATACTCATCCTGCTACCATCATTTTGACATCATTTCCAAGTAATTTTTCATTAAGGACAACACATTAGTCATAATTCCAACAGGGTATGTGTACTTGGCTTCTTCTTCAAGTACACATGTAGATCCTGAGGCATTATTTATTGACTCAGGTGCATCCTTTCACTTCACTCCCCATAGGGAGTGGTTCTGTGAGTATGAGAAACATGATGGTGGTGATTTCTTCTTAGGGGATGATAGGAAGGCTATAATTTTCAAACACAAAAAATTCAAGTTGAAGTTGCAAGGTGGAAGGATTAGAACACTTCTAGGTGTTATGCGTATTCTTGCATTGGACAAAAATCTAATTTTTGTAAGTAATATGGATGAAGCAGGTGTGAAAACAATGTTCGAGAAAGATACCTACAATATGGTTCAGGAAGCACTGGTATTTATGCAGGGAGTTTGGATTGGAACTCTGTACAAGCTTTTGGGTAGCATTGTTATTGATGGGTGCAATAGTTCTATGATTCCTGAAAGTGGAGAAGAAAATCTAGTGGTCTCGGGAGAAAATACCATGCTATGGCATCAAAGGCTTGGACATATTAGAGAGAAGGGCCTTTGAATACTTCATGGTAATGGTATGGCAGAAGGTATTTCTAATTTATCTCCGGATTTCTATATTTAAGAACATTGTGTAAATGGGAATCAGAATCAGTTGAGTTTACCCTCCAGTGCTAAGAGGGCAAAAGGGATATTAGAGCTTGTGCACAATGATGTGTTTGGACATGTGTCGGTTCCATCAATGGGTAAGTCTGTGTACTATGTATCATTTATAGATGACTTGTCCAGGAATACATGGATATATTTCCTCAAGAATAAATCTGGAGTACTTGACAGGTTTAAAGAATTGAAGGCTCCAGTGGAAAACTAGACAAAGAAGAATATAAAGGTGTTGAGGATAGATAATGGTGGATAGTTATGCAAGAAGGGATTTAAAGAGTTTTGTAAGAAGTGTGGTATAGCACGACAGAAGATTACTCCATACACACCTCAGCAAAATGGATTTGTGGAAATAATTAACAGGATGTTGATGAAAAAGGAAAAAATCATGCTCAGTGGTGTTAGGTTAGGACAGGAATTCTAGGTAGAGGCGATGGAGACTGCATTTTACCTGGTTAATATATCACCTTATCAACGTTGGAGGATAAAAATCCACATTAGGTATGGATTGGTAAGAAACCCTCTGTTTTACATTTGAGGGTATTTGGCTATGATGTATATGTACATTTTCCAAAGGAGAAAATAACCAAGTTGGATAGTAAATATGAAAGGTGCATCTTTACTGGGTATAAAGATGGTTCAAAAGGTTATAAGCTTTGGAACCCGGAAAAAAAAAAGGAAGGTTGTGTACAACTGAGATGTGGTGTTTAGAGAGGTGAAAGATATTAAACATGAGTTCCTACCAAAGGAACCTGAGAAGATAGAGTTTGAGCTAAAGGAGGAAGAATCAGACTCTACAGCAGAAAAAGAATCAGAATATAAAGAGCCACAAACTCCAGCTATGAGAAGACTAGTTCAAGAAAGAAATAATCTAGAAAGTTATAATTCATCTTATTTCTGTCCAAATTTTTCTTTATCTATTACTAATGATGATCCCAGAACTGTTAGGGAGGAAGTAGATTCAGAGGATGTAAAACTATATAAAGAGGCCATGGTTGATGAAATGGCATCTTTGGAAAAAAATGAGGCTTGGGATCTGGTGGAGTTGTCGACTGGAAGGAAACCCATTGGAAGAAAATGGGTGTTTAAGAATAAGATGAATGCAGAAGGCAAGGTGGAGTAATGCAAATCTCAGTTGGTAGAAAAAGGTTATTCCTAGGTGTCGGGACATTATTTTTGATGATATTTTCTCTCTTATTGCCAAGGTGGCTTCTATTAGATTACTTTTATATGTTTTTAATGGTTTTTATTTTGAGATAAAAGAGATGGATGTGAAGACAACATTTATTCACGAGGATCTGGAAGGAGAGATCTACATGAAGCAACTTGAAGGGTTTGCGGAGAAGGGTAAGAAAGAACTGGTATGCAGGTTAAAAAAGTCTTTGTATGGGTTAAAAAAATCACCAAGGATGTGCTATCATAAATTTGATACATATATACAGGGACTTTTCTTCACAGAAGTAAAGAAAATCACTGTGTATTTTAAATTAATTGTTGATCGTGTTATTTATTTGGTCTTGTATGTGGATGATATGTTACTCATTGGAAATGACAAAGAAATTATCTGGGATTTGAAGACACAATTTTCCTCCAAATTTGACATGAAGGATCTTGGTGCTGCAAACTATATTTTGGGCATGGAAATTAAATGAGATCGAGAAAAGAGGAAGCTCTGGTTAAACCAGAGGAATTATGTCAAGAAAATATTGCATAAGTTTAATATGCAGGATAGTAAATCGGTGAAGGTTCCTATTCATGTAGGTGTAAAGGTATTTGTTGAACAGTGTCCCAAGACACAAGAAGAGGAAGAGGACATGTTTCATGTTCCATATGCAAATGCAGTTGGTAGCCTGTTGTATGTGATGGTTTTTACTATACCATACATTGCACATGCAGTGGGAGTATTGAGCAGATTTATGTCAAAACTAGGGAAGGAACATTGGACAGTAGTGAAGCATGTTTTCAAGTATTTGTGTGGCACTAGTGATTATGGTCTGTGCTACCAAGGAATACAAGGATTGGACAGTTTTTTTTACATTCATGGCTTTGTTGATGTAGACTGGGTTGTAGATCTAGATCAGACAAGATATACAGTTGGGTATGTGTTTAACCTATTTGGAGGAGCAGTCAGTTGGATGAGAAAAATATAGTATGTAGTGGCTTTTTCAACTACATAAGTTGAATACATGATAGCCACTCATGCAAGCAAGGAAGCAGATTGGTTGCAAATATTTTTTTCAAGTATGGGGTTGGTACAACGAGCTATAAGGATAGACTGTGACAACCAAAGTGAAATTTTATTGGCAAAGAACCATGCTTATCATTCAAATAAAAATTGCATTGATGTTCAGTATCACTTTGTGAGGGATATGGTTGAGGAAAAAAAGGTGTTGCTGGTAAAGGTGGACACTTTGAAAAATGTTGTAGATGCATTGACAAAGTCTGTGAGCACTGATAATTTTTCTTGGTTTAGATAAACAATGGGCATTGTAGGGCTGGACCAATTACTAAGCTCTCCTGTGACCCCCTATTTGGAAAATAAAACAAAAGTAGGATAATGTTGGGTGTTTGTGATATTATTTCCACGACCCTATAATAGGTGTGCAGACCTACCTATGGTTTATTGCATGGGTTTTTCACATGGTTTTGGGCATGATGGTTTTCTGCCCATGGTATTTTTTAGATCTGGTCAAGGGAACTACAGTTATGTTCTAATTCAGGTTTAATGGATTAGGGTTTATGAATGCTTCAGCATGTATATATATGTATTGTAACATTGAAAGGAATATAATGAAAAAATCAATCTGGTAGTCTTCGTTTTGGGATCCAGGGGAAAATATATGTGTTTATTGTTTTATGTTTTATGTTTTGTGTTCTCGCCATTTTTTATTTTCTGTTTTTATAATTCGTATGCGGGTAATTTATGTACAGGTTTAAAACCTACACAAGTACCAAGTCAGCCCTATAAAGAGAGTTTCCAATTAGGTCAAAGTCAAAACAAGTATACCAAATACAAACCCTTCTATAAATGCACCAAACTTAGAATTTTTGTCCCCCTACGACACAATTTCAGACCTGCAGTTACTTCAAAAAGTTTGGCCCCAACAAATGCTCTAGAAACTTGTGCCTGTGATATGAAAATCCCAAAGACTCATATGCTTTCTTCACTAGGATTTTCTTCTTGATTCCTTGTCCTTCTCTTATTCTTTCTTCTTGTTTCTATTGAAGATCAAACTTGTTGGTGATGTGTGTCAAATGAGTTTGAAGGTTTCTTTATATATAGCCTTTCCAAGAGGTCGAATATCCCCTCTCTACGTCGTCTTGTCTCTTCTAGGGTCAACTAGTACTAATAGGCTTCCAGTACTTTCTAGACTCAAAAATAAACTATTTTACAAGTTATATTTTTCCTATAAGGGCCTTATAATCATGATTTTTATGCTCTTGACTCATGAAAATAAATTCTATGACCTAAAAAACCCTAAAATCATGAAGAACATTCATTTACCTAGAAGAAGATCAATAATGAGCATGATACTCGTGCGTTTAAAATAACATTTTTTTTTTCTTCTTCATTTGTTTGTTACATAAGATGCATATTGAAATGAGTACAATTACAATTATGAAGACTGGAACTAGTTACATTTCCAACAAACATCAACAAAGCCATGTATGTCCAACACTTTGTCCAATCTTGGACTTCCTTGGTAGCACAAACCATAATCACTAGTTCCACGCAAATCCGTGAAAACCATATTTACTTATTTCCAATTCTCCTTCCCTAGTTTTGACATAAGCCTACTAAATACTCCCACTACATGTGCAATGTTTGGTCTTGTACATACCATTACATACATCAAAATTCTTTGGACATTGTTATGCACATAACTTTACACCTACAGGAATAGAGACCTTCATTGGTTTACATTCTTGCATATTAAACCTATATAATATTGTCTCAACTTACTTCCCTTGATTTAACTAGAGTTTCCTCTTTTCTCAATCTCTTTTAATTTCCATGACCAAAATAAAATTTGCAACACCAAGATCCTTCATGTCAAATTTAGAGGACAACTAGGTCTTTGTATCCTAGATAATTTATTTCTTATTTTCAATCAGAAACATGTCATCCACATACAAAAATAAATAAATAAACTATCACCAACAAATATAAAATACACGCAGTGGTCCACTTTTCTCCTTATAAGTGAATTCCTTGTATATATGTATCAAATATTTGATACCACATCCTTGGTGATTATTTTAACCCATATTGAGACTATTTTAGTATGTATACTAGTTCTTTCTTACCCTTCACTACAATGCCTTTAGGTGCTTCATGTAGATATCTTCTTCCAGATCCCCATGTAGGAATGTTATCTTAACATTCTTCTATTCTACCTTAAATTCAAAAGCAAAAAAAACAGATAAAATAAATATAATAGAAGTTAACTTAGCAATAGGAAAAAAAAATATCACCAAAATCAATTCCCTGCACGCAGGAATAACCTTTTGTTACTAATTAAGCTTTGTATTTCTCCACTTTTCCTTCTACATTTAACTTCTTCTTAAATATCCATTTTCTACCAATAGGTTTTCTTCTAGTCGACAACTCCACCAGATCCTAGGCCTCATTATTATCGAAGGCTACCATTTCTTCAACCATGTCCTTTTTCTAGACTTTTCCAACCTTTGAATCCATTTCCTCCCTAGCAATTATAGGATCATCATCAATAATTAATAAAGAAAAAATTGAATGGAAATCAGGTGGCATATACCTCTCTAGCTTCCATATTTCTTGAACTAATCTCCTCAAAACTTAAACGTGTGGTTATTCCTCTTCTAATTCATGTTCTTTTGTGGAGTATTATTACTCATCCTTTAGTTCAAACTATATCTTCTCTGGTTCCTTTTCCCTTCGTAGGAATTGTTGTTTGATGACATATTTCACTTCTCTGAATACCACATCTCAATTGTACAAAAATGTTACACAGTAATTTGTCACCCTATTCACTTCCTGTCCCTAACCCTGAATTTCCCTGTGATGAATATTTTGCAATATATACACCATAGAGATTACATCAAGATATCATTTAAAGACTAAAATAAAACTACCTTGAGGAATTTTTGAAGAAGCCAAGCTCAAACCATAAATTTCTGGATCAGCGCACTTAGCCAGTTTCCATCCCATGTTGATGGCAGGTTCTAGCACTTTGAGCTCGCGTCTTCAGCACGCTTTTGATGGGAAAAAACACGTTGATCCCTTTCTAGCAGTGTTTCCTCAAATGGAGGTGAAGCTTTATGCACTATAATCTTCCAGAACGACAAGATGGATTATTTTCGGTGGAGATATGGTCGAACTATATCATTTGGAGCTCTTGATCTTATAATTAGGGGATTTTCCCTTGAGAAGTGGTCCTTCGTCCTTCTTTTATGGACTCCTAACTGCCTCTCCCTTCCTATAAATTGAATCCCATCCCTCCACTATTGGTTGGTCACTGTTGGGTTGGTCTGATCATTAATAATTTGTATCTCTATACTGTGATAATTACTAAATTTCCATTCAGGAGAAGGATCGCTTGAAAAGCCTCAGTTTGGACTTAGAATACACTAAAGGGAGGCCGCCAACATCAAGGCCACGGTTGTAAGTTCCCTCTTTTATAATATCAATAATACATTTGGTGTTTCGCTTTCTATATTTGTTCGGATATCCATAAAAGTAGCCTATTTCTCCTTGATATGCCAAGTATTTGATGTTCAATGTATGTTTTGTATTTGATCACATTTTTTGTTGTCTCTCGGTCTCCTGCAAGAATTTGAACACCACAAGTAGCAAGGAGAGAGCCTGAAGGATTGTGGATCGAGGTCTTCATCAAAGGGTTGAGCATAGCATGAGGAGGAGGTAGGTCCCTTCCCCTTACTCATCCTGCTTTGAATGTTAAATAAGAAAGTGTCCATTAGATAGTATCTTCTTTGCTAGACCCACTCTAGGGCTAGAGAGATCGCCTCTATCCGCAAAGGGGATTTTCTTCACAACAAAATTGGAAACTCCACTGGGGAGCTATAGCCTCTTTGCCTCTCCTTGTCCGATTTGTTTTTTTTATCATTTTGATCGATCATCAATATCTGAATCAATTTGAGTCTCTATAGGTCTTAATAGTGCTTGGTTTTTTCTTCAGAGTGTCAGGCCTAGGTTTATGCTTAAGCTTTGATTGCTTTTCCTAAGCGTTCCCGATCAGGGCATATTTTTTCAGACACAATTGTCGCATTGAAAACCTTGTCTTCCACTGTCGCCTCGCGTTGGTGCAATTTCGTAGACCAGCATGGGTTTTTTTATGCAAAGTAATGCTTCCAGCACGGGTTTTGGGGTCTAAAGTAGCGTTGGAGACCCTCTCAGCATGGGTTTTTCTATGTAAAGTAGTGTTGGTCTTTAAAATTGAGAATTTTTGGGGTTTCTGCTAAAAGACCTAGTGTGTCCTGATCTCTAAGGTCATCCTCTTGCTCTGTGTGCATCAAATTTTTTTTTTTTGGTGTTATTTTCTTTGTGGTGTGCAAAATCCCATCCCATACTTGAAGTGGTAAAAGTGAAATTTTGGTTGAGCCTTCGATTCTTTAAGTCCGTGAAGTAGCTATTTGCTACTTGTATGTTTGGAAATATTATTGTTTTGTTGATCATTAAGAATCATTATTTCTTTTTCAGTCCATAAAAGGAATTTATCTTTTGCATTCGTTTATTTTTTTATCTCAAAATTTTACTTTTTGTAAAAATGCATTAGATTACATTGCAATCGAAAAGTCAATTTTGGGATCATCCTTAGACATTTATTGCATTTTTTAGTGATTGAAAAACTAAGACGTGCATTGAGTGCATTCATTTCATTAAAAAGTGCATTAAGTAGATTCTCATTTCATCAAAAATTGCATTGAGTGCATTCTCATTCATCAAAAAGAAAAATGAAATTGTGCATAGATTACAGTTGCATAGTTTTCAGAAAAATAATTGTGCATAGATTACATTCACATAGTTTGCATTTTTAAATTAAATTGGGATAGTGAAAGTGATCTAGTTAGGAAATTTGTGTTTGCTGCATTATTGTTTGTTGCATCATTGTTTGAAATTCTTCCCTGAACTAGATAGCATTTATTGAATTGAAAGAATCCTTTCTCATGCTAACTGCATTATGGGTATTCAGGTGACATAGTTTTGAGCCTTGAAATTGAGACTTTAATCAAGGTCAACATGAAAATAAACCTCAATTAACCTAAGGAGAATCTTGAAGTAACGCAAACATCTAGAGGTATAGGCTAGAGACGTGTTATGGCGTCATTAAGCGTAGCACCTGTCGCTAACAACCTATGTTGCATCTCGGGGGTGATATCTCGTCCCACGTATGGAAGTATATAGGACTATGCTCCATGTATCTTAAGTATATGGGGACGCTCTCATCGAAAAGTTACACATTAGATAGTGCTACTATAGATTGAGCTCCCACGTACTATCGAGTATATTTTGGGAGACCCCACTAGGTTGCAAACCTGCCATAGGTAACCATTTCAGCCGCCTTATAGATGTGATACACTAAACACAACATGCAAGGAGACTAGATGCCATATGTCAAGTCCTTGATTTTCCAAGGTGTATATTGTAGTTCATGAATACTTGGTAATCAATTTTTCCTATATTACCCTTTTTAATTTTTGTTGTTAAATTCTAAAATTTATTGCCCGCGGAATAACATCTTACCCATGCACAACTCCTTATAAGATATTAGGTTGAGACCAATGGAAACAGTTCATGAGTTTACCAATCAAGGAATCCCCTTCATATGGGAATTCTGGTCATTTTCCTTCTTTTGGAAATGTTGGTGCTCCCTATATGCCAACATTGTCATGCCCGAGATTTATCATTGTTTTTCCAGTTTGGTTATTTTCAACCCCCGTGTTTCCAAATATCTAAGCTACTACTCAACCAAGTTCGCCTCCACCTGAACAGTGTCAACCTCATGTTTATCATAAGGTTTACTCCTTTCCTTCTTCGCCTATTTCTTCACCCCATTATTCCTCTTCTCCTGTTGAAATTTTGGATTCTAGTAATCAGGAAGCTAAGAAGAAGAAGAAGAGGACGAAGAAGAAGAAGAAAAATAAGCAAAGTGGAAACCCATCAACCATTTCTACCAATGAAATTGATGTTGAAAAATCTTCCATTCAATCCCACAAAGTCAAATTCCCTTGCAAGTTATGTAAGGGTGATCACCTTCTTAGGGATTTTCCTGGCATTCCAATGATATTAGAAGTATGGTCCACCAACTCACATCAACTTTTGTCATCAACCTCTGGAGATCATGCTACTGAAAAACCCTCGAATACTGATAATAAGGCCCATGCGAAAGAGGGGAAGTCAAATTTCCCTGTAAGTTATGTGAAGGGAATCATCCCATTCACCTTTGTCCTTATTTGGAAGAAGCCTCCAAAGTGTTGGATAACCTTATGACTTCTCAGTCGTGACTTCTAGCTAGTTATCAGAAGCTTTTCCCTGATCCTCAACTAGTTGATAAAATGATCGATCAAAATTCATCTCTAGTCAATCCCGCTCTCTACAAAAGTGAATCCCACGAGTCTCTTCCTGACCAACCATTGGTTGAAAAAATGGTCGACCTGATTCCAACTTCAGTTGATCAAGTCTTTCATGTAGAGAGTGCACCTCATACCACTTAGGTTATTTTTTTTTTTCTTCATATTACCATGAATTGGAGGGAAATACTCTCATTCCCATGCTACAGCAGGGTGATTCTCCCATTCCTATAACACAAGGGGGCAGTTCTCCTGTTCCCATGGCACCCCCTCGAAGTAGTCTAGTCGCTTTCTTTGATTGGAGTCGACTAACAGGATATTGTCTTCCATCTTACGTGCCATTTGATATCATAGTACATGCCTATAATATGTATGTACCCAGCATAATAATAGATGAAGGTGCATCTGTTAGTATTATGTCCTCAGCTTCTTGTAAATATTTAGGTTCTCCGCAACTTGTGCATATTACCCAAAATTTGTTGGATTTTAACAGAGGAACTAGTCAACCATTAGGGATCCTTCCTAAGTTTCCTATTACTTTGGGAGGAAATATTGTCTATATAGACATGATGGTTGTCTAAGGCTCCTTGGATTTTAACTTACTCCTTGGGCGTGACTATACTTATGTTTTGGGAACTCTTGTCTCTTCTCACTTTCATATGATATGTTTCCCACATGAAGGAAGAATTGTGACCATTGATCATCTTTCGTTCATCGGCCCTAATTTGGCTCCCAACCAACGAACATCCCTAAACATGTCAGTGGTATCTTCCCCACCACAAGTTAATTATTTGGCCACCTGTTCCATGCTCGTGTATGTCAATGATCTAGTCATTGATACAATACGTCATGTATTAGGGGCATTGGAACCTGATTTCCAAAGTGTTTTTATCCCATATAATGAGAACCTCTTGGAAGCCATGACCTTTTATGGCCCATGATCAGGTCTCTAGAGTAGAGTTCCCTTTCTTGTGTCAAGCTCCTTAAAAAATGAAACAAGGTCTCAGGAGCAGAGTTCTTTTTCTTATTTCAAGCTCACTAAAAAATGAAACAAGGTGTCGGAGCAAATTTCCTTTTCTTGTGTCAAACTCATTATAAATTGAAACAAGGTGTCATGAGCATAGTTCTTTTATTGTGCCAATCTAATTAAAAAATGAAACAAATCCCCTTTCAATTCGAGCCTTTGAATAGATCTCATAAATTACCAGTCGAATCTTTCACTTGATCTCGTAAATGAACCTTCATTCCATCCACATGTTAGTAACCAGTAGTCTACTTAGGTGAATGAAATGAATTTTAGGGGGCATGCACCTTGAATTGCATCATTATGCTGGGGGAATGAAAAATTATTCCAGGCATAGTTTGTCTCAATTTCAAGCTTGTGTAAAAATGAAACCAATTTCAAGCATAGTTTCCCATGTTTAAAGATTTTATAGAAATGAAACCGTTCTCATAATCCCTCTCGTGATTTCCTTTTTATCAGCATGTTTTTGCCATATGAGCCTTGGTTTTCTCATTCCACCATCACCATCTGCTTAGCTAATCATACACTCTCACTTGGTTGTTTTACCCTTTCCTAGGGAACTGTTGTGATGAGTGGTTTTATTAGCCAACCTCTTGACCTTTGCATGTTTTGAGTAGTTCCATCATCACCGGAACCAGTTGCTACCCTTTATACCACTCATTTCTCCAGGAGGATTCCTCTTTCAGCTCTTTTTAGACTCCCAAAATATGAAAATATTGTCGAGCACTTGTCCTTTCGAGCTCGTTAAATTAAATGAATTGACATCATCTCACTATACGTTTACCCCTTTTTCGGGTTGAGATTTACTATTTACGAAAAAGGAATACCTTGATTGAACCTGTTCAAGAGGTTCTCTCGGATATTTTTTTCTACCTTTTAGGATTTGAGGGACGATTTATGAAAAGGGACCTGATGGAGTTTTCTTTTCCATTTATTTTTCAAACTCCCTTAACATGAAAAATACACTGAGTTACTCTTCCATCAGAATCATAAAACATTAAACAGCAAAAGACTTGTCACCATGATGAGATTTAGTTACTCCTTCCTAGGGTTCGTTAAACTTACTAGGATGGATTCATTCGAAATAATGAACTTATATGCTTAGAATATGCTATCCTCTTCATTCTTTCTATCAAAAATAAAGAGGTACTCGTTAGCAATAATGGGGGAAAATTGAAAGTGGAAAATCTTGTGTTTTTAGGCAGCACATCACTCGTGAACATGACACTCATCTACAGTTTGTGTCGGGTTGTGGATATCCTGCATTCGTCACTTACCTCCCTGGGTTTGGGAAATCCATTTTCCTCTTATCTGATCACCATTTTTTTCATCATGACCTCTGATCCTATTTTGAGTCAAATGCTTCCACACTTTGGAGTCATGTCACTAATATGTTCAAGAGAAGTCCTTTTTTTTATAAGTCAAACATCCTTTGCTTATTTGACCCTCTCTGCTACAGTCTTGAATCACTCATATCATCTTGAGAAATCATTTGTTTCATGTCGATGATGTGGGAATCATTATGGCCCTCCTTCAGTGGATCACTTCATGTTGACTTTAGCTCGTTATCCAGGAAGATGATTTAGTAACTCCTTTTCAGTACCTTGGAGCTTGCATGCCTCAATGGAAAGTTATTTGCATTTGACAATAGGTTCACATCATTGGCCTTCAATCGGATGATTCTGCAAGTGTTCGACTTCAACTCATTTATTCACACTTGTATATTTTGTTGTTGAACCTTGAGGATCATCGTCATCATTGGTGGTTTCTGTCATTTCTGTTAATGGTTTACATCATTGACCAGTAATCAGGTGGTTTCTACCATGTTCAACATTAGTACATCTATTCACATGGTTATATTCATACAGTGGATGGATCGAGATAGAGACGAAGACCCTGGATCAGATTTGTTATTATCCAGGCTATGTGGAGTTATTGATTATTCATGATTTTACACATGATCTTTGCTATACGGATGGTTTTGACCATACCGTGGATCGATTTCAATGATCTCTTTCAAACGGATGGCTACGACTATACCGTGGGTTCATGCGTTATTTGATTCCTATTCAGAGATTTGTTATTAGGCATGTTTTTATCAGAAATTTCACATATTGTATTTTTTTTTATTTGGCAGGTCTCTTGGCAATATTTTGAGTCCTTGCCTTGGTTCGTAAATAATTTCACCCATCACTCCATGTTCTGCCTTCATGCTTTAGGGGGCATCTGTTACACAGTCATTTTTCACGCCATTCACTTCCCATACCTAATCCTGAAGTGCCCTGTGATGACTATTGTGCAATATATCCACCATAGAGATTACATCAAGATATCCTTTGAAGACTAAAAGAAAATTGCCTTGAAGAATTTCTGAAGAAGTCTAGCTCAAACCCTAAATTTATGGATCATCGCACTTAGCCAATTGCCTTCACGTGTTGATGGAAGGTTGCATCACTTTGACCTCACACCTCCATCGCAGTTTTGATGGTAAAAACCGTGCTTATCCCTTTCTGGCAGTGTTTCCTCAAATGGAGGCGAAGCTTCATGCACTAGAAGCTTCAAGAAAGACGAGTTAGATTGTGTTTGGTGGATATATGGTCGAGCTCTCTCATTTGGAGCTCTTCATCTTATCAATAGGGTATTTTCCCTTGAGAAGTGGGCCTTCCTCCTTCTTTAATGGACTCGTAACTCCCTCTCCCTTCCTATAAATTGAATCTCATCCCTCCACTACTAGTTGTTCATTGTTGGGTTGGTTTGATCATTAATCATTTGTATCCCTATACTATGATAATGCCTAAATTTCCATTCGGGAGAAGGATCACTTGAAGAGCCTTGGTTTGGAATCAAACTACACCAAAGGGAGACCTCCAACATCAAGGCCATGGTTGTAAGCTTCCTCTTTTATATTATCAATGGTGTTTCACTTTCTATATTTTGTTGGATATCCATACAAGTAGCCTAATGCTCCTTGATCTATTAGGTAGTTGATGTTCAATGTATTTTTTTTATTGGATCACATTTTTTTTGTCTCTTGATCTCATACAGGTATTCGAACACCACAAGTAGCAAGGAATGAGACTGAAGGATTGTGGATCAAGGTCTTCATCGAAGGGTTGAGCATAGCATCAGGAGGAGGCATGTCCCTTCCCCTTACCCATACTGCTTTGAATATAAACTAAGAAAGTGTCCATTAGATAGTCTCATATGTTGCTAGACCCAATCTAGGGCTCAAGAGATCGCCTCTGTCCACAGAGGGGATTTTCTTCACAACAAAAACCTTCTTTGTTCTTTGGTTCCAAAGCTTGTAATCTTTTAAATCATATTTATATCCAATAAATTTGCACCTTTCATATTTACTATCCAAATTTCTTCTTCTCTCCTTTGGAACATGTTCATATCCATTGTTACCAAATACCATGAGATGTGAGAGAGATTTTATTACCAGTCCATACCTCATGTGTATTATTATCCTCCAACTATGATGAAGTTGTTCTATTAACCAGGTAACATGCAATATCCACTTTCTCTACCTAGGACTCATGTCCAAACCTAGCACCATTGAACATGCTCCTTTATTTTTCCATCAGTGTCTTGTTCATCCTTTTTGCAACTCCATTTTTCTGAGGTGTGTATGGAATAGTATTCTATATGATATACCACACTTATTATAGAACTATTAGAATTCCTTCATACAAAACTCTCCACCATTATCTATTCTCAACACATTAATATTCTTCTTTGTCTGATTTTTAACTAGAGACTTAAATTATTTAAACCTATAAAATATTTCAAATGTCTTCCTAAGGAAATATATCCATGTATTCCTCGATAAGTCATCTATAAATGAGACATAGTACACATATTCACCCAGTGATGTATTGACACATGTCCAAACATATCACTATGCACTAGCTATAATATTCCTTCTTCCCTCTTAGCGCCAAAGGAGAACCTCACCCAATTCTTCTTTCGATAAACATAATGTTCACAAAAATTAAAATCTAGAGATCAATTAGACACAACTTTTATCATTCCATTACCATGTATTATTCAAAGGCCCTTCTCTCCAATATTTCCCAATCCTTGATGCCATTACATAGTATTTTATCCAGAGACTACAATATTATGTCCTTCTTACACTCCACTCTCAGGGAAAACATAATTATTGCACCCATCAATAATATTACTTCCTATTAGCTTGTAATTTTTTTTATATAACCTCCCTTCATCAATATCAATGATCCTCAAACCATATTGCAAGTATATTTATCAAGCATTTTTTTAACACCTACATCATCCATATTACTTACAAAAATTAGATTTATGGCCAGTCCTAGAATGTGCAAAACACTACAAATTTTTCTAATCCTTCACCTGTCAACTTCAACTTGACTTTCCTACATCCTATTATTTTGGTTTCCTATCATCACCTAGGAAGACATCACCACACATCATATATCTCATACTCGTAGAACCACTCCCTATGGGAAGTCATATGATAGGATGCACTTGATTCAATTAACCATGCCTCATGATATACATGTGTACTTGAAGAAGCGAAGTACACATCCCCACCTTCATTTGAGGTGTTTTTTTATTCTACAGAAGGAGCACGATCATATCCCTTTCCTTTCGTAGTATTTTTGTACCTAAAACCTTTCTTTTAGTTCCCGTGTTTTCCACATTTCCAACATACCTTTACAAATTTTCTTGGATATTTACATCTCCCCCTTTAGAACTTATTTGTATTTTTATTTTGGGAGCATCCTCTTATATACAAGGAATCTCCATTCGGACCTTCCATTATTTTCTATCTCATCTGCTCAAACAAAAAGGATGAGGCTATATCATCAAACTTTAAATTTGTTTCTTTACTACCTATCGTGAAAACCAAACTATCCCATAAGCCTAGTAGAGAAAAAAACAAATTGATGCAGAGATATATATCTAAAATCTTAATATTAATAGATAATAACTAACTTAATATAGTATTTAAGGCTTTCAAATTCTATATCACTGAGTCTCTATCCTTCATCCTTAGGTTATACATCTTCTTCAATACGAGCAATTTATTTGCCAGAGACTTATACTGATACAAAGTCCCTAAATTTTCCCACAAATATTTTTTACAACTTATCATGAAACATTCAATAATACTGAATCTAAGATGCACAACCATATTGCACTGTTTTCCTTTGATACAACTTGTCTCAGTCTTTTTCCAACATTTTCATTCATTTAGTACCTTGATCTGCAGTGCTCCATTGATCTTTATCCACCAATAGATCCTCCATATTGGGCTTCCATAACTCAAAATTGTGTCTGTTGAACTTCTTGATCTCTATATTTGCATTTTTTTCCATTTCCTTTCACCTTAAGAATCGATTCTATAGATCTCACACTATAACGGGATCTACCACAGGCCTGAGAAAAACACCTTAGCCACAAATACATCCCCTTGAACCCAAAATTTTTATGGTACCAAATGTATATTTTAACCCTATACAGATAATACCTGCAAAAAAATTCTTCAACTAACAAAATATATATAATGGAAATCACAAAATATATACACAGATGTTTTTCTCCTAGAACCCAAAATTGGGAAAACCAGATTTTTTTTCATTATGTTCATTTACAATGTTACAATACATTATATAGATGTCGTAGAATTCATAAACCCCTATTCCATTAACCCTAGATTAGAATATAACCATAGTTCCTTTGACAGGATCTAAAAAACCATGGGAAAAACTAGCATGCGCCTGAAAACCATTAACAATGGAAACCACTTACCATAAACTATTGAGAAAAGATGCAAAAAAACACCCAAAAAAATTTATGAGACATTTCCCCAAACCACGTGTAGGGGGGCTACTGACCCCCTTTGACCCCCACATCGCATCTGCGCATACCTATCACACATGGAAATATTAATGCAAAGAATATAACACATACCCAACATATTATTGGCATATAGTCTATGCATCATCAACATATTATTGTCATTAAATCTATGCATCATAAAAAATGTTTGTACACTAGTGAATATATTGGTAGTGAGTCTCATTATTAAATATATAAACTTTAGATCGATATTCACAAAAAAATCCCACAACTTTCATATTTCTATCATGACTAGAAGAGTTTCACATGCCAATTTTTTCTCACGCAAACCTCCCTAAGATGAAATTTCATTCTACAAAAAAATCCATTTCCTTTTAAAGGGATTAGGAGGAAGTGAGAGGCATCCTCATAGCTTTCCACTAAATGAAATAAATTTCAACTTGTATTAAAACACTCAACCACAAATTAATAGCCCCATATAATCAAACCATTTACACAATAAATTCATTATGGAATCAACAATTTTTATAAACATGATGCAAGGAAATTCATCAAAGAACCAAAAACATTTATAGGACAAAAAATTATTCATTCTTAGACTACTTTCCCTTAAGTCTCTAGATTCATATATCAATATTCTTCCAACCTGTTAGCCACCTATAATAATTTGTCAAAGCAAACAGGTGGCTAAATCTATGTTCAAACCTTCAAGTGAAAATTTCCCTTGAAAATTTATCATCATTGAAGCCTTGTGATGTCCTTATCATTCAAAGTCATCTTCACTGTTGTTTCCATTGATGAGCCCTCCTGTTTTTTGAGAGAAACTACTTTCAAAAGGCCTACATTTTCTCCATCTCACTCCCACAAATTTCCCCATTTTCATCCTTATTCCCTTCACAAAAATTCCTAAAAACCCTTCATTAAACCTCTAAATCATCAAAACCCCCTTTTTAAACCTTATAGTTCCCTTTATTTGGTTTAAAAATCCTCCTTTGTACCTATTAGAAACTTTCATTTGGCTTAAAAATCCCTGTTCTTTGGCCTAAAACACCCCTTTCTGCATTATAAAGTTTCCTAGCCCCCGAGGGCTTATAGCTTTAGCCCCTTTCTTCATATATTCGTGGCCCGGCAACTGGGCGCTAAAAGGCCAAAGAAACCCCCAAAATCCCTTCAAAAATCCTAAAAAAAGTTTTCCGCTCCATTAAAGTATTAAGCCCCCGAGGGCCTAAAGTCACCCGCTAGCCCCGGTCCTTTTCCCTCCATGGGACCGCACCTGAGTGCTTATCCCTGAGCCCCCTTCTCCTGATATTTCTTGGCAAAAAACACTTTTCCCTTTGTTTTTATCATTCCCCAATGATTATGGTTTGAGTTGACATGAACCGTTGATCTCCACAGATCAACGGCCTTCGGGAAATCATCCCTCCATTTATTTTTCCTGTCCCCGACGTTAAGATTTTAAATGAATCTAGACTGTTGAATCCACAAGAACCAACGGCCCAGATTTCGTCACATTCTGCCCATCCATCTAACCTTTATTTCCCGTTTAAAACACTTCCGATCCATCTTTAATCTCGACCGTCCATCTGAGAAATCCAACGGTCGAGATTTAACCCGACAGCCCGATGCCTCCCATCACACGCAACCTGCACCGTCCGATAAAAACCAAAAGATTCGACGGCCGACGCGTGATTTCGCAAAAAAATTTCTCCCAGAGGTTAACGTTCCGAAATTATGCGAAATGGGCAGTTTTAGATTTCCACCTGTCAGGCGCTGAGTAGAATCGCGTTGTTTTGGGAAATACTGCTCACCCCTCATTTTATTTTGCGAAAACCACTCCTGTTTCCACCATACCACCCTCCGCAACATCATTTCCATTTTAATCGCCACTGTCAATTATTCCAATCCAACATCCCACGTTATATCGCATCTTCACTCATCCACCATTCGTCTAATCCTCCAAACAACTTCATCGACGAATCTCCACCATAGATCACCGTTGATTGTTCTAATCTAACGGTCCACAACCCACGATGCCCCAAGCTTCCATCAGACCTATTTTCACCTTCCACCATGGTTTTTCAACCATTTTTCCACTGTGTACACCTTTTCCATCACTGCTCCTCCATCCCCACGAGCCTCTGAAGTTGTTCCCCCTCACTCCCTCTGGTTTTTATGACATGTTTTTCATCTTTTGGAGGTTTTAAAGGTGATGATGCACACTGTATCCACAGTCACAATCATGGAGATATACAGTGCTGAGAAACTATCTCAGAGCCAAAATATAGAAGAGGAAGACATCGCTAAGAAGGTTTAAAGGCATGTTTCATTAAAGATCAAGGCTATTAACCTGACATAAACCCTTCGGCGCCTCTGTAACATGTGCATTCACTCAAACAAGTCATCAGAAGTTTAAAAGTGTATCAGAAAGAGATTATAGGGTTAAAAGCATGATATTGAAGACTAAGAGGCCTAATCCACAGCTACAGACACAAAGGACACAGATGCAGACCTGAAGATGATCAAGGAGGCTTAATGAAGCCTAAAGCACACATCAAGCCATGTTAGTGATTTAATATCAGCAGAATGTTCTTTTCTTAACAAGGACAAGTTCCCACAGCATTCTCCATTCCTCATCGAGCCCATAACAGTTATTATTCTGACAAAAAGTTCCTAAAACTATCGGTGCATTAGTTACAAAGCATGGAAGACCTGAAAGGAAAATATTCATCCTTTCTTGTCTCAGAGTACAAACAGAGTACTACAGCCAGAGAGTACTTCATGGAACATACCCTTGGAGTTATTATCAAACTGACGAATACCCCCAATTCATCTAAAGAGTACTGAAAGTCAATGTTAAGATATTAAAACAGAATGGGCTTCAAAAACACTTCTCCCTCTGTTTTAATGAATCATTTAAATCCTATCTACCACTACTATCACTCTATCACCTATAAGAACGCATGAGAAATACATTGTAAAGGTTGGTTGGTTGGATATTTTAAAAACACTGATTGTAAGTTGTTTTACTGAGTTAGAGTTTTGTGAGTAGTAGTTGTAAATAGGCTTGGAGATGATTTCTGGATGATATCAAGCTATTGGAAAAGAATGTTTGTGACTGGTTTTTCTCTTCTAATATGACAAGCATGTTCATTGGATCCTAATATAAATCAGTGGTGATGTGTTCTATCTTTGTTATTGTTTTCCCTCTGTTATACATCATGTTTCATTTTCTCTGATAAGAATCAGTAATTTTAGCTTAGGATATACTGCTGCAAGTACCCTAATTCTTCCTGCACTTTCTTATCTTTATGTTTTCTGCTAATTGTGTATCTTAGAAAAAATTCAACATAATTTAACCAGTATAGAAGTTGGTTTGTCCATGCTTACTAATGTATGAATTTAGAATTTGTTTCTTAGATGTTCTTGTTTGGTTTCAGCTGAAAGAATTAGGAAACAGGGAGATTTAGAGTAAGCCCTGTCCCCTGGTCCCTTTTCCATCAGTTAGCCTTTCTAAGATTTCTTTGAGTTGAATGTCAAAGCAGAGAAGGTTAAAAGTCTTTCTCTGATCTTAGGTTTCACTCTGTGTTAAAACTTGAATGTTTTCTACTGTCTGAATGTAGTCAGGAGGACTATTGGATTGTTGTCTTCGGAGTTAGCCTCATTAGGAGTTTAGTTCATTGAGTTTAAGGCATGCCCTATCCCTAGATCTGCTCTGAAGTGGTCACCTTGGAAGTTTTTCCTTGTCTTTCCCATTCATTTCCTTATTATTTCATCCCATATTATCATCTTAAGAGATCCTCTGTTTTAGATGACTATCCCTTTGAAAGTATTGGATATTTGAATTGCAAGTAAACCCTTTCATGACCCCATTGCCCAATGGACTTGTGTTCTCTTTGAATTATCTCCCCATTGCCAAAAAATCCTTCTCTACTCATTCCTTTACCTTACACTAAACCCTTCTTTCATGTTTCCCAACCAAAAAAGAAAAACAAAACAAAAACCCTTGTACTCCATAATTAGTCTAACACCTTAAATTGACCTTTAAAGATACATTATTTCTTTACCTTATAGAGAGATCCCTCTCTGGATCCGAGAGGGCTAGATCCTGAGATCCCAAAGTGGTTTGATGTTTTCTTGTCATTTGGTATTGCCAAATCTTCCAAATCATAGGAACCACAACATAATGGCGACTCCGCTAGGGAACTTTGAGTAAAACACTCCTTAAAACATCTCTAAGAACTCAAAGAAGACCAATTAGCCTCAATTTGGTAGTTAATCACTGTGGTGGACAGTAAATCTCCTTGAACATTTTAAATCATCCACCTGGCGACTTCACAATTCCTAAAGTGATCAGTAGGCTTGCTAATTATCTCTGTTTTCACAAGATTCCACTGGGATACCAGTTTCATCACAACATCATCCATACCAAAGGAAACACATAGGATTAAGCTTCTTGGTTTAAGGATAATCTGCCTCTTAAAGATTATTTTACCAAACATACTGGCTTCAAGAACAATCCATACCAGAGCTTATCCTCATCCAAATCCCCCTGAAATAGTTGACAATCCAGAGAGCATTCTTAGGAAGTCTTTCACATCTAGGGATCCAACTATTGTCAGACCTATCCATAGATCTTACTCAGCACCTGAAAACCTTGCAGCTCTATCAGATACCCAAGTTGATTTAGATTTACCAAGTAATTTACCAAGAACTAAGTCATTCAGTGGTATAGATCAGACAGGCTTTGAGCCTCCAAGTTCACCACCGCATAGTGGTCAACTTATTAGTGACAGAGAAACCCCTCCATCAACACCTCCAGATATCCACTTCATTCATAACTTTGGTCTCTTTCACCCTAAATCTGCTCAACAGTTTGTTGCTGGTCCAAGCAGTTCTACCATCCATATACCTGTTTCTCAAGCTAATCCTTTACCTCCACAAAACACTATCATGGCAGCATGGTATGCTCCCCTAGTGTTTCCACAACCTCTGGTTCCTTTACCAAATGACTATCAGTCTAAAATTCCCCATTTCACTGGAGAATAATCTACCACAGCTCAACAACATGTAACTAGGATGGAAGATGCATTTGATTATATGGAAATAGAAGATGAGACCATAAATATGAGAATATTTGCTCAAAGTTTAGGAGGAGAAGTAAAGAAGTGGTTTAAAGGCTTAACTCCTAATAGCATCAATGACCTCCCCTCTTTACATCAAGCTTTCATAAACAAATGGGAAATCAAAAGCAACCCTCTACAAATATTAGTAGAGTATCAGAGTCTTAAAAGAAATCAGGGAGAGAGTGTTCATGATTACTCCACCAGGTTTAACAGGGTCTACAATGCTCTTCCACCTCACATGAAACCTCCCCAAGGCATTGCCTTAGTAAAATATCCTGAAGGTTTCGATGCTGATATGGCCTATCAACTAAGGGAGAGAGACTATACAACTCTAGAAGACATGCAGAAGGGAGCTGTGAGTGTAGAAGCAAACTTAATTGAAAAAAGAGCTAGGATGAGGGCTGAAAAGAAGGTAACCTATAGGGAGGACACCACAGCTTCTACGTCTGATTCCAAATTTGATGATATAGCCAAAAACATGAATAGGTTAGAAAGAATGATGGAGAAAATGGTTTTCCAAGTCAATAATCAGAATAGAAATCAGTCTCAAAACCAGAACCAAAACTTTAGGAGAAACACTCCTCCCAATAGACAAATGGATTCTGACCAACAAATCATACCTCCATTCCAAGAAAATTTCCTTGATGAGGATGAGGGAATAATAGAAGAATCAGAGGGAACTATCATAAAAATGGTGGAAGTGGACAACCAAGATCACACCTTTTTCACAGAAAATAACCAGACCTCATACACACATTGGGATGAGGAAGGGTTGGAATCTGAGGATTATAGGTTAGGATTCAACAATTCCAACATGCAGGTCCAAGAACAATATGATCTCAGAAGCAAAAAGAACCCAGAAGCTCCCAAACCAAAAACCTCTGAAATCACTATTAAGAAAAGACTTGAAAAGACTCCTAAAGGGACTGTTGAAAGCAACAAAACATCAGCTGAGAGTTCTGGCAAAAACAAGGACAAAGACATCCAAACCATTGATAAACCAAGTCAAGAAACCAGCAACACTAGCATTGCAGCTAATGCTCCTGAAAAAACATTTTTAACCTATGTACATAGTGAAAATTAGCAAGCTGATTTTGCCAATAAAATAGTGACCAGTAAAACAGAATTGAACCTTTCCAAGAGTCAGTCTCCTTTCAATATGGAAAGTGAGATTGCCAAAATCAAAATTTGTATCCCTCTCACAGAGTTGGCCACCCAAGATGCATATAAATGTCAAATTTTGAAAGCTTTAAACTTAGGAGAGAACAGTGACTCTGTCAACTTAAATGATGATCAACCATCTCTCTTGTTTGGCCCAAAAATTGAAGGGAAATTTCAAGAAGGAGTAGTGCCTCCTTTCTATGTCAGACTAAATATCCATGAAAAAATCCTACATAATGCTATGCATGACTCAGGGGCTTCACACAACCTCATGCCAAAAGTGATCATGGAAAAATTAGGCCTAGAGATAACCAGACCATATAAAGATTTATATTCTTTTGGCTCTAGCAGAGTGAAGTGTGTGGGCCTGATCAAAGATCTATGTGTGAATTTGACCCAAATCCCAGCCAAGTGCATGGTAATGGATGTTGTAGTGGTTGATGTACCCCCTAAGTATGGCAGGTTGCTGTCAAGATCATGGGGTGCCAAGCTGCAAGGTACAATGCAAATGGACATGACATATGCCACTATCCATGTTTTCAGCCAGCTTAGAAGACTATATAGAGAAGCACACATGAAGTTTATGGTTAGTAGCCCAGAGAAACCAGAAAATTCTCCTCTTTACTCTGTCCATTTAGACCTAGACTCTTTTATCCTTTACAATGATGATTTTACAGATGAGCAAGAGCTAGAGAATAGAAATTCAAACAGCAGAGTAGAGGCCACGAATCTAAACGTAATGGCAGCTCTGGATACACAGGAAAACAAGGGAGAAACATTTGAACAATATGCAAAGTTAGAAAATCAGAACCAAGACTGTAGAGAGAAGATTACCCATCAGCTTGCTAACCTCAAGAAACAAGAAGACATTAAGGGTGAAACTGATAACAAATCGGCAAACAATCCTTTATGGAGCATGAGCTTTGATGGGTCTTGCACTAAAAGGAATGCAAGAGCTGGGGGTATGGTTGCACAATACTTAAAACAATTATGCTGAGATTCATGCCTTCAAACTAAAATTCAAATGCACAAACAACATAGCAAAGTATGAAGCTCTCCTCTTAGGACTGCATCTATTGAAAAAACTAGGAGCTAAGAGGATAGTTTTCCATGGAGACTCAAAACTGGTCATCAAATAAATAAATGGAGAGTACACTGCAAAACATCCTAGATTAAGGGCATATAGGAATGAGGCCATGGATCTGTTGAAAACGTTTGTAGAATATGAGCTTGTGTTTGTCCCTAGAAGTCAAAAAATACTTGCAAATGGATTGGTCTGCGCTGCTAGTTCATATCATAGACCACTTAGTGACAAACAGATCATTGTTCAAACAAAATATAGACGAACAGTACTAGATAATGAAAAATATTGGCAGGTCTTTGAGGGTGACAAACAGATAGAGGATTTCCTACTCTCCAGGAATGAGTTCGAATTACCTGATTCAAACTCTAGGCTCAGTGATGACAGTTTAGATAAAGATCCTCTTGATGAAGAAAAACCATTCCCTACTGCAGAAATAAACATGTTGACCAAAGAGTTTGAAAATCAAATTGAAGAATTCAAGAACGCAGATAAAGAAGACATAGAGGTAGTGCAGTCCAACGACAGAAGCATACCCAGAGGACTAGCACCCCTTGAGGACCTCTTCGATTTTAATGATGTGGCAAAGAAGCCCACTATAGAACCCACTGAATCTGATGTTGAAGAATGAAATATAGGCAGCAAAGACAAGCCTAAGATGATTAAATTATCTAAAACTTTTCCAACTCATATCAAACAGAAATAAATTTATTTATTGAAAAAGTTCGTTGATGTTTTTTCTTGGAGCTATGAAGATTTGAAAGCCTATGACACGGAGATCATCCAGCATAAGATTCCATTGAAAGAAAACCAGAAACCTTTTAGGCAAAATTTGTGCATAATAAACCCTGTACAGTTACCCCTGGTAGAAAAAGTAATTAAGAAAATGTATGAAGCTGGAATCATAGTCCCTGTGAGGTTTTCAGATTGGGTATCTAACCTTGTGGCTATAAGGAAAAATACAGGAGAAATTAGGTTGTGCAATGATTTTAGAAACTTAAATAGAGCCTCCTTAAAGGACAATTACCCATTTCCCAAAATGGAACACATCCTACAAAGGGTAGTTGGTTCTAAGAGGATTTCTCTGTTAGATGGATTTTCAGGGTACAACCAGGTCTTAGTACTCCCAGAAGATCAACTTAAAATATTTCAGGGTTTAAATCTTACATTCTCATATTGTTTCCTTTGTGCCTAACATAGTGGTAAAAGACATTTTGTCACAAGATCCTGATGGCAAAAGAGGCAAGTGGATTGTTATGATACTAGAATATGATTTGGAAATCAAACCCACTAAACTCATCAGGGGTCAAGGCTTAGCACAGTTAATGGTTGAATCTAACTTACAAGCCCTTGACATTAATATAGTAGATGCTTTGGATGAACGGGAAGGATTACCAGCTCCCACTGTTGAAGAACAGTTCCAAAACTCACCTTGGTATGCTGACATCTTGTATGTGCTTGTAAACCTTAATGCTCCTCCTGATTTATCAAAGACAAAGGCAAGGTTTTTAAAGTTGAAAGCTAGAAATTATTGCATTTTAAATGAATGTTTATATTGGAAAAATGCCAATGGTTTATTGCTTAAATGTTTGCCTGAAGTTGATGAAGATAGGATCAAGCATGAGTTCCATGAAGGAGAGTGTGGAGGCCATCTCTACTGGAAAACCACTGCCAATAAAATCCTTAGAGCTGGATATTACTGGCCCACCCTCTTCCAAGATGTCCACAAAATGATAGTTGCCTGCCACAAGTGCCAAATATTTGAGGGCAAAAGAAAACTCCTTCCTCTACCTTTACAACCAATCACTGTTGAAGCTCCTTTTCAACAGTCGGGCCTAGACTTCATAGGGGAAATCCATCCTGCTTCATCTGCCCAACATAGATGGATACTCACAGCCACTGAATATTTCACCAAATGGATAGAGGTCGTCCCTTCTAGGAATGCCACAGACTCTGTTATTATAAAATTCCTTGAAGACCATTTCCTATCTACATTTGGATGTCCTAGGAAAATTATCACTGACAATGTTGCTGCATTTGGTTCCAAGAAGATGATTGATTTTTGTCACTGGTATCAGATTTCTCTTGGTCATTCTACTGCTTATTATCCTCAAGGTAATGGTCTAGCAGAATCATCAAATAAAATTTTGGTGACCATCATCAAGAAGCTGCTGGAAGAAAATAAAAAATCATGGCATAATAAGCTGGTGCATGCTTTATGGGCAGACAGGTTGACAACAAAGAAATCCATTGGAGTGTCTCCCTATCAGCTATTTTATGGAGCAGATGCAGTATTCCCTACCAGTTTTGGAGTACCAGTGATAAAATTGGTCCAAGAAATACAGTCAGAAGAAGATAGCATGGTAAGGAGGATCAATCAGACCATACATCTCCAGCAAACAAGGGAAGAAGTCTACAACAGAGCTAAAAAACTGAAAGAGAACATCAAAAAGTTGTTTGATAAGAGAACAAAGGCCTGTGATTTCAAAATTGGGGACAAGGTACTCAAATGGGACTCTAGGAGAGAGGATAAGGGTAAGCATGGCAAGTTTGACAATTTATGGCAAGGCCCTTACATCATTCAATCTGCCATTGGTCCCAATGCATTTTTTCTGCAAGAATTGGATGGTATAGATCTGTTTGGGGGTCCTGTCAATGGCAGGATGCTCAAGCATTATTACTGTTGAAGTTCAGATTAAAGTTTTCACTTCCATTGTAAATATCATTGCTTTGTTTTGTTTGGAAAAAGAAAAATAAAAAATATAAGAAGAAAGGTTCAGACAAGCTCAAATATTGAACCTATGAAGTTCCAAAATAATGGTTCAAATCAGATCAAAACCTGAGCCAGAGAAAGTGAAAGGTTGGTTCTAACATGCTCAAAAATTGAACCAGCAAAGAAAGAAAGAAGAAACAACTCTAACAAGATCAAAACCAAAGCTAGAATGAAGAAAGAAAGGTGACTCTAACAAGCTCAAAATCTGAGTCACAAGAAGAAGGAAGGATGCTCTTAAGTTTCAGAATTTCAAGCCTTCACAATTTTGTTTCAATTTTCTACAAAGTTCAGTTCATGTGTAGCTTGTCTTTATGCCATGGACTCACAGCAAATCAAACAGTCTAATCATGGTTTTTCTATATTTAAATTTCTGTTTTAGAATATAGATAATGAAAATCTATCAGACATTTTAATCCTGGCAGATATTAGTTTAGGTAGAGAAGCTATGAGTCCAACTATTTAATCTGGTCTCATGGAGGAATAAGGGTAGAATTAGATTAGTTTTTTCTTTCAATAAAAAATAATGATGAAGAAGGTCTGCTAGTCTAAATGCACCTTGAAGAAAAAATGTTAGGACAGTAGGATGGGTAGGTAGATTGTTTGGGGAAGTATTGCTGCTGATATAATGTCCATCATGTTTATAACAGTTGATCAAAGAAGAAAAAGATGGTCAACGCACCAGGCATTTGGCCTATTTCCAAAGATTATTTCTGATATTCTTGACATCTTCAAGAAGATGCCATCCCCATGTGGAGCCACTGTTAGCCACCTATAATAATTTGTCAAAGCAAACAGGTGGCTAAATCTATGTTCAAGACTTCAAGTGAAAATTTCCCTTGAAAATTTATCATCATTGAAGCCTTGTGATGTCCTTATCCTTCAAAGTCATCTTCACTATTGTTTCCATTTATGACCCCTACTGTTTTGTGAGAGAAACAACTTTCAAAAGGCCTACATTTTCTCCATCTCACTCCCACAAATTTCTCCATTTTCATCCTTATTCCCTTCACAAAAACTCCTAAAAACCCTTCATTAAACCTCTAAATCATCAAAACCCCCTTTTTAAACCTTATAGTTCCCTTTATTTGGTTTTAAAGTCCTCCTTTGTACCTATCGGAAACCTTCATTTGGCTTAAAAATCCTTGTTTTTTGGCCTAAAACACCCCTTTCTCCATTATAAGTTTCTTAGCCCCCGAGGGCTTATAGCTTTAGCCCCTTTCTTCATATATCCATGACCCCGCAACCGGGCACTAAAAGGCCAAAGAAACCCCCAAAATCCCTTCAAAAAACCTAAAAAACAGTCTTTCGCTCCATTAAAGTATTAAGCCCCCAAGGGCCTAAAGTCACCCGCTAGCTCCGGTCCTTTTCCCTCCATGGGACCGCACCCGAGCGCTTATCCCTAAGCCCCCTTCTCCTCATATTTCTTGGCAAAATACACTTTTCCCTTTGTTTTTATCATTCCCAGACGATTATGGTTTGAGTTGACGTGAACCATTGATCTCCACAGATCAACGGCCTTCGGGCAATCATTCCTCCATTTATTTTTCCTGTCCCCGATGTTAATATTTTAAACGAATCTAGACCGTTGAATCCACAAGAACCAACGGCCCAGATTTTGTCGCATTCCGCCCATCCATCTAACCTTTCTTTCCCGTTTAAAACACTTCCAATCCATCTTTAATCTCAACTGTCCATCTGAGAAATCCAACGGTCGGGATTTAACCCGATAGCCCGATGCCTCCCATGACACACAACCTACATCGTCCGATCAAAACCAAAAGATCCGACGGCCGACGTGCGATTTCGCAAAAATTTTGCGCCCCGGGGTTAACGTTCTGAAATTATGCGAAATGGGCGGTTTTAGATTTCCACGTGTCAGGCGCTGAGTGGAATCGCGTTGTTTTGGATGATACCACTTACCCCTCATTTTATTTTGTGAAAACCACTCTTGTTTCTGCCATACCACCCTCCGCAACATCATTTCCATTTTAATCGCCACCATCAATTATTCCAATCCAACGACCCACATTATATCACATCTTCACTCATCCACCATTCGTCTAATCCTCCAAACAACTTCGTCAATGAATCTCCACCATAGATCACCATTGATTTTTCTAATCTAATGGTCCACAACCCACGACGCACCAAGCTTCCATCAGACCTATTTTCACCTTCCACCATGGTTTTTCAGCCATTTTTCCACTGCGTACACCTTTTCCATCACTGCTCCTCCATCCCCACGAGCCTCTGAAGCAGTTCCCCCTCACTCCCTCTGGTTTTTATGACATGTTTTTCATCTTTTGCAGGTTTTAAAGGTGATGATGCACACTGTCTCCACAGTCATAATCATGGCGATATACAATGCTGATAAATTGTCTCAGAGCCAAAAGAGAGCAGAGGAAGACACCGCTAAGAAGATTTAAAGGCATGTTTCATTAAAGATCAAGGCTATTAACATGACATAAACCCTCCGGCGCCTCTGTAACCTGTGCATTCACTCAAACAGGTCAGCAGAAGTTTAAAAGTGTATCAGAAAGAGATTACAGGGTTAAAAGCCTGATATTGAAGACTAAGAGGCCTAATCCACAGCTACAGACACAAAGGACACAAATGCAGACCCGAAGATGATCAAGGAGGCTTAATGAAGCCTAAAGCACACATCAAGCCATGTTAGTGATTTAATATCAGCAGAATGTTCTTTTCTTAAGAAGGACAAGTTCCCACAGCATTCTCCATTCCTCATCGAGCCCATAACAGTTATTATTTTGACAGAAAGCTCCTAAAACTGTCAGTGCATTAGTTACAAAGCATGGAAGACCTGAAAGGAAAATCTTCATCCTTTCTTGTCTTAGAGTAAAAACAGAGTACTACAACCAGAGATTACTTCATGGAACATACCCTTGGATTTATTATCAAACTGACAAAGACCCCCAATTCATCTAAAGAGTACTGAAAGTCAATGTTAAGATATTAAAACAGAATGGGCTTCAAAAACACTTCTCCCTCTATTTTAATGAATCATTTAAATCCTATCTACCACTACTATCACTCTTCCACCTATAAGAATGCATGAGAAATACATTGTAAAGGTTGGTTGGTTGGATAATGTAAAAACACTGATTGTAAGTTGTTTTATCGAGTTAGAGTTCTGTGAGTAGTAGTTGTAAATAGGCTGGGAGATGATTTCTGGATGATATCAAGCTATTGGACAAGAATTTATGTGACTGGTTTTTCCCTTCTAATATGACAAGCATGTTCATTGGATCCTGATCTAAATCAGTGGTAATGTGTTCTATCTTTGTTATCGTTTTCCCTCTGTTATACATCATGTTTCATTTTCTCTGATAAGAATTAGTAATTTTAGCTTAGGATATACTGCTGCAAGTACCCTAATGCTTCCTGCACTTTCTTATCTTTATGTTTTCTGCTAATTGTGTATCTTAGAAAAAATTCAACATAATTTAACCAGTATAGAAGTTGGTTTGTCCATGCTTACTAATGTATGAATTTAGAATTTGTTTCTTAGATGTTCTTGTTTGGTTTCAGCTGAAAGAATTAGGAAACAGGGAGATTTAGAGTAAGCCCTGTCCCCTGGTCCCTTTTCCATCAGTTAGCCTTTCTAAGATCCCTTTGAGTTGAATGTCAAAGCAGAGAAGGTTAAAATTCTTTCTCTTATCTTAGGTTTCACTCTGTGTTAAAACTTAAATGTTTTCTATTGTCTGAAAGTAGTCAGGAGGACTACTGGATTGTTGTCTTCGGAGTTAGCCTCATTAGGAGTTTAGTTCATAGAGGTTAAGGCATACCCTGTCCCTATATCTGCTCTGAAGAGGTCACCTTGGAAGGTTTTCCTTGTCTTTCCCATTCATTTCCTTATTGTTTCATCCCATATTATCATCTTAAGATATCCTCTGTTTTAGATGACTAGCCCTTTGAAAGCCTTGGATATTTGAATTGCAAGTAAACCCTTTCATGACCCCATTGCCCAATGGACTTGTGTTCTCTTTGAATTATCTCCCCATTGCCAAAAAATCCTTCTCTACTCATTCCTTTACCTTACACTGAACCCTTCTTTCATGTTTCCCAACCAAACAAACAAAACAAAACAAAAACCCTTGTACTCCATAACTAGCCTAACACCTTAAATTGACCTTTATAGATACATTATTTCTTTACCTTATAGAGAGATCCCTCTTTGGATCCAGGAGGGCTAGATCCTAAGATCCCAAAGTGGTTTGATGTTTTCTTGTCATTTGGTATTACCAAATCTGCCAAATCACAGGAACCACAACACAACCCATACAAAAATTAGTATACCACCCTAACCAAAATTTCATTACACCAGCTTCAAATATTTAATATATGCTAGGTAGGATAAAATCCTTAAGCATGTATGCATCAATCATGACACTCAATCCAAGGGTCATCGCACTTTGTGTAAGAGAAAATTTCATTGATCATCGCACATTCCTTTGATGCAACCTGCACCATCGCACTTTCTAAACTATGAAAGTGCGATGGGGAATTAAATTATGCTTTTACCGACTATAATGTTGAATTTTTAAAACTTCTGGTGAAATAATTCTTTTGAATTTGTAAGGGATGATTTCAAGGTGTAAATGGATGATGATAGATCCAAGTTCAGGGCCACTTGTTTGAATGCAACAAAATGACCTGTAACACCCAATTCTCCCCACTGCTCTCCAGGGGACAAAAAGAAGTCAAGGTAGCACCGGAAATCTGTCCACACATACAAATATTCATTGAGCACATCTAGATTCTCCTCGAGCCAATAAAAGTACTCAAATATCATATGAATTTTTTTGTACCCCACCTCCCATCCTATACATTAACTCAATCCAACAATCCATTTTGGTTTTTGTCCTCCTTGGCCATGGTGTCAAGATCTATGGTCGCAATATTGGCACTTAATCGAAGAAGGGACTATGATGCTTCCATAAAAAAAAACATGTTATGTTTTCCAATCCTATATTTACTCAGATGCTCCTTTAAGTTTACCAACAGTCCCTCACACTAGCTAAATATTTTCGAGGCCATGCACCACACTGTAATTCCCACCTGGCTTTCAAATTCCAAGTGGGGACTAGATGAACCTGTGACTTTAGTCACAATAAATAACATAGTACAAAGAGTTAGGCCCATTATATCCTTGATTTGGATATTCCCACTTTCCTTTCATGCATTGATAATGTAGTACTTTGTCATCACATCCTCGACGGTCCTCTCCCCCACTAGTCTGTCTCTAGACACCCTAATAAGGGCTCCTCACCTCGACAAGCCATGAGAAAGCACATGTATATTTTCTCTATATTTAAATATAGTTCTTATACTTCAAAGTGATATTCTATAGGATCCCACTATTGGATGATCCTTTCCAATAGCCTCTAGGTTTTCCTCTCATATTTTTTGTCCAAAAAATATTGAGGAGACTACAGGGGTTCAAGGCTACTAATGTCCCAAGGTATACAATGGAAACTTATCATAAACCTCATTTTCTCTTTCCATCCACTCCAACATATTGCAATACCTACAAACTCATCATAGAAACCATCAAAATACATCCATCTACAATAAACTAGGCCCAACCCCTACTTTCCCTCTAGTAGATATGAGAAAACCCATGAGGGATTCATTCAGTGAACTTGTGCCATAGCACATTCATTCGTGGGATATCAAATAATTCCCCTAATTTTAGTATATATTAAAAAATACCAATAAAATTACATTTGTTGACCCCCCCTCCCCTTCCAATACATACTCAACTTTTTAAATCCCTATTTTACTAGATATCCTAGGTATCCATTTTTTCCATGGAATTTTTAATACCCCTTTTTATTTCTACCCCTAGATGAATAATTACTAATATAATCGTATATTCTAATATTTTTCATCTATACATAAAAAATGTTGATGTCCTTTATCGTTATAAATTATTATTTAAATGACATACATTTTATTATATCTTCAAGCGTAATTTAAAATGTGATACCCCACCTTATCTTATAATATAAATCAAACATAAATATATTTTGTTAAATTACATTTAATTATAACTAATATCATTAATCATGTTCTTGTATTTTGAAAGACTTATCTATTAATGGTATTAAAAACTAAAAAATGAAATCCAAGATTCGGTTTAAAGAGGTTATGAGATGTTTGATTATAAATGTAAGGTAGTCCGAAAAAATTATACAAAATTATAAACTCACAAGTAGTAATTACATTTTAAACAATAATTAAACAAATCTGTAATTACAAGATACGATCAATTATTTGTTATTTTATACCTATTTTAACAAATTAGTTATTTCAAACTTGATTCAAAATATATTAAACATGATTTAAAGTCTTAAACAAGATAAATAATTTAACACATTAACTTGCTATTAATTATTAATTCAAGATATAGTGTGGTGGACCCTAAAAAAATTAAATAAATACACACCATGGGAAAAAATAGGGTCATTTCACCCCACACTTAAAGTGGTTTGACCTCCCTTTGGAAGAATGAATCTAATTGGCGCATGCACACAAAACATGATTTTACATTTTAGCCCCCATTCATTGGTTAAAAATCGAGCAACTTACTGTGCTAAAATAGCTTATAGCCATAAATAATTTCAAACTTGATTAAAAGTATATTAAACATAATTAACAATCTTAAACAAGATAAATTAACCAAACAAATTAACACACTATTAATTATTAACTAAAGATGGTGTGTGGTGGACCCTAAAACAATAAATAAGTACAAACCATGGGAAATACTAGGGTGGTTTCACCTCACACTTGAAATGGTTTGATCTCCCTTCCAAAGCGGGTGAAATGAATCTAATTGGCCCAGGCACATAAAATATGGTTTTACCTTTTCACCCTCATTCATTGTGTTAAGTAAGTTATTGTGCTAAAATAACTTATAGCCATAGATCACAGTGATGTGTTAAAGTTGTGTTTAAGTGGAATCACTAATGATATCATGTTGAGTTTGAGTGCCACATTAGATGTCATGTTAATAGTATCCCTTCATCCACATTAGATTCCATGTTAGCCTGCACCAAAAACAGAAAACCACTTTCAGTAAAATATTGGTAACGCACTCCCACCCCCCCCCCTCCCCCCCTCCAACTCACCCTGCTAAAAATCAACCTTAGGGGGGAGGGGTCTGTGTTATACACACCATTAGATCTAGCATTCCCATGGATCAATGGTGATCTGATACTCTGAATTGTACTTTTTTATTTTCATTGTTTTTCTTAGTGTGTTCCACTATTTTAAATCTTTTATTAAAGTTTTGATATTTTTAAATTTTAAATCCCCACACATGCACTTTAACTTCATAACTTTGTGAATACAATGAGGATGAATAGGTTGTATAATCAAAATTAGAAAACCAATGAACTCTGCCCCACCCCCCACCCCAAAAAAAAAAAAAAACATATATTTCTATGTATAATAAAAAAACCTTTCTACCCCTAAATATTATGCAATATATTGCTTTTCATTTTGCTCTTTTTTTAACCCCCTATGTGAATGGACGTGTTAATATATTGTCCATCCACTGAAGTCCCTGTCAGAAAAGCATCCTTCAATTATTTTCCACTAGGAAAAAACATAGTTGAAGGGCCTAACAATACTTCGTCCTCCTTGTAGGGGAGAATTGAAGGGCCTAACAATTCTCCATTTCTTCCATGATGGTGTGTTGGAGCGCAACTTGGAAAAGGTGTTCACAGCACATAGTTTTCATAAAAAAAAAAGGGGGGGGGTAAATGTTATATCAAATGAAAGAGGAGGTTAATATATATAACCTAGTGGTGATAGAATCTCGTTTCAAGCCTTGATACTCTCGATATCTGAAAAACAAAATCTAACTACAAGAGGGTTGTTTAGTCAATTTAATGTCTTAAATTGCTTACATAAATTATCAACCAAGGTTTGTAAATTGATGAAGTGTGGTGCACTGTATGTGCTTAGTTAACCTTCTTCTTACTTTTTTGTTTGTATTTTATGTTGTTTTGGGGGTTTTGTTCATTGATGTCTAAGAATGTTTAATCTAAAACTATGAAAGAAATTAAATGAATCTAATGAATTGTTAAGAAGGAAGAAAAGGAAGTGTTCCTAAGTTAATCTAATTTACATAAAAATAAATCAAATATTGTTGGCTAGTTAGAATCTAATCTGAAAAACAGAGTATCTACCTTAATGATTTCTATCTTAACATTAGTCCTATTCCATAGATCTAATTCTTATAATTGAGATTGAAATTGCAGTGTTGTTCTAAGTGAAAGCAGAAAAAAACTAATGTATATTTAGTTACTCTAGCATTCAATATGAAGTGTTATCTTCTTGAGATGGTATGTAAGCAACTATCTATACCTTAACTTCTAATGTTCTAGAAAAGCAAGTAAAGTGTTCAAAAGAAAACAACTAATGTACATTTAGTTACTTCAGCATTCAATATGAAGTTTCACCTTCATGAGATGATGTTAAGTAACCAACTATACCTAATGATCTAGAAAAGCTAGTAAAGTATGCAGAAGATAACTCAGTAATTGCATTAATTAAACATTCAATCATTCAGTTTTGAAATATGATAGAATCAACTTCTTGGAATGACATTTAGGAATATCAGTGATGCAACTAAATGAGGATCTAAAAGCAGATGTAAAAGAATGTAAAGCTAACTGCGAAAAACTAATGTATGTTTGATTTACTCCAACATTCACTATGAAGTATTACCCTCTTAAAATGTTGTGTAAGAAATCAATTATACCTTAGCTTCTAAGTTCCTAGAAATCAAGTAAAATGTGCAGAGAAAAACTCAATAATTGTATGAATTAGACATTCAATCATTTAGTTCAGAATCATCTTCTTGAAATGACCTTTGAGAACATCCATTGACACAATTAATTGATAATTTTATTCTAAGAAAGTAAATGACATGACAGTAAGAACTAGATAACTGTGTACTTTTATTGCTTCAAACTTGATTTAATTTGAAAATAGAAAGATCTATCCTCACTAAATGTCTTAGAAGAATAATGATTACACAGTTATGTTTTAATTTTATGCTAATGAGTAAAACTGAAATGTAACATTAATCTAATCAGAAAACAGAATTAACAAAAATAAAGGAAAATTAAGCTAAAACAAATGAATGAAAAACCTCCTCCAGTGCAGGGGCCCTCTGCAACTGATTCGGCTGAAATCTTAGCTGGCTAAAGACGCACTTAAGCAATCATTGGCATGAACATGGTATTTGTATTATGATAAAATGAAGTCTTAATGCACAGTGTATCAGCAAAAGCTTAACTTAAACTTAAAACTTAAATGTTTTCGGTTCTGTACAACCGGTATTTAAAGAAAATAAACATAATTTTCTATGAGTTAATCCTGCTACATGTGGCTAATTCGACTTTTAGAATTGCAATTGGATTGTTTAACTCTTTATTTTCTACAATAGAGAAAATCAAGAGTCCTTCTATTCTCGGCTAATGTCCTTTGACCATGATCTTAGGCCTCCTTTTCTATCGATCTGGACCAAGTGAATAGGACAAAATCCATGTGGAGATGATTCTGGAAATACCCATGTGGCTCAATTCTCCATTGGATACTTGGAACCTGTCATACCATGAGAATAGCTATGGAATCCATGATTAGCTGTAAAATAGGATGCGTTCTTTATAGCCAAATTACAAAAATCTATTCGAATAGAAAGAAAATGAGAATATAACATGGAAGTCATTTAAATGCATTCCTTGAGGCAAAACATGGCATTTATCATTGATTGGAATATGTAATATTATGAGAAAGTAAGGGAAAAAGGTGAGAAAGGATGTCAGAGAGAGGATAATTATGAGGTTCAACAAGGGTTTCTCCATAATTTGTCTCATTTTGGGCAACAAATGAGCACAATTCCTCTTTCTGTTTGGGGGAATGGGTCAAAAATTTCTCCTTTCACATTGACCATACCTCTTTTTGTTAGATATTTCATTCTTGGGGGTCTTTTTCATGTCTGTTTCTTATTTTATCATGCTACTAATGATTCTATAAGGATTTTTTGGCTATCTCTTGCATAGGACATGGAGCTTGCACCACACTTACTGTCACCTTGAGATATACTAAAAAAAGGCATATAGGGTTAGGATACACATCAATCTTGCCACTTCATTTTTTACCTTTCCCACACCATTTTGATATGCCTTAGGGCCTACCCCATTAGCTTGTGGCATTAACCATTCCATTTTGCATGTTGTAACTTATGCGATAGAGGCTACCCTTCATGGGCACCCTAAAATAGCACTTGATTTCCATTTTGGTGCCCATGTTGTGTTCATTTGTAGGTCCGAGGGTCCTCTTTGGAGCCCACCATGACATCAAAATTAATCCTCATGTCTCTATTTTTCTATTATTTCTAGGCATCTACCACCCTTATAGGGGGTCCCACTCTTTTATTGTTTCTTTTTCGTCACCCATGCCTATGGTATTCATTTTATTTCCAAATGTTGTCATAATTTTTCTTGCCTTCATCTTGCTTTCCAACCTTACAACCATCCTTGACCTCTTTCCTTTGCATCAGTCCTGCCTCCCTCTTGCAACCCATATCACCCTTTTAGAGAGACTACTGCGATGAGTGGATTTAAGTTAACAAACATGTTTCCACTACCTCTTGCTTTGCTTAGGTCATTTTCGTCAGCCTCAAAACTAGATGCATTCTATTGTCCCAAACATATCTCTATAATGAGCTTTATTTTGGACTTCTTTCCATGCTCTTTAAACAATGAAAACCCTAAGTTTCTTTTTTTGTCTTCTAATGATCATTAAACTACTTGAAATTTTCTATTTCTTTCTATTCTTTCCTACTCACTAGTCTAGATGAAATTTTGCAAGCTAAATATTATCTATTCTCTCACTCATTAAACAATGAAAAATACACACATATTATTTTATCTATTTTTTAGGTTCACTAAAACTAAATGAAAAAGACACTATCAAACTCACTTTTCTTCTCTTTTGTGCTCACTAAACATTGAAGGGGATCACCTATACAAAAAGGTAAAGGGGGGAAGTCTATTGTTCTTGTTTTATTGTGGCAGTTATTAGTTTCCCTTGAATAAGGAATTTTTTTGAGTCATCCTCTTACAATTGGTCTTTGCCTAGCTTTAGAACCACATCATCGCATGAATTGAGCCACTTTGTTATTGAGTTTGTATCTCACCCAATTGGTGACCCTTCCAATCACTAAGTTGTGGTGATGCTTCCTATTTTTCCACTGTATTTGTATGGTATTTTTCAGTCCAAGCTACCAAGTTCACATTTGTGTCATGTTGTTCTATGTTCAAGTGAACTCCTAGTCAAATTCGTCCATCTACAGTATCAATCTACCTTTTATGTCACTCATCCCTATATAAATTGTGCATAAGTTCTTCATATGTTACCATCGTATGCCTCATCTTGGTGTCAGTTTCATGGCGAATGATAATAGATACATCAAGGTCCTACTTGAATAGATCTCTTCCCATCGACATCAACACCTTATCTAGGATGAAGATCTATAAATAGTTTAGTACCTTGGAGCTTGCAGTCCTCAGTGGAAGGATTCCTTGTGGTTGTTAGTGGGTTTTCCTCACTGTCCCATGTTGATCGATTCTATGAGTGCTTGACATCAGTTCATTCATTCATGCTCAATAGATTGTGTTAGGTAATATTAGGAACCAAGAAAATACTAAGAGGGGGGTGAATCAATATTTTGTACTTTTTACAATATTTGCAGTTATTTAAATTGTAATCAACAATAACATCACAGCACCATTCATAAAACTATAGATGCACATGAGACACAAATATTTATGTGGAAGCCCATAAAGGGAGAAAACCATAAATCTTATTTTTTTTATAATGCAAGCTTAAAATTGTTGTTACATCAAATGCATTGGAACCAACCATAAGGAAGCACCAACTCTCTGATTTGCGAGCACCCACTTGCAAGAGGAACCAACCCCCAATATCTTCACAAGCACCAACTTGTTTAAAGCTATGAATTCAATTATTTTTAGGCAATGACCTATAGAAAAAACCAACCTCCTTGATATTTACAAGCACCAACCTAAAAAAGGCTTCAACCCCTTGATCTGCAAACACGTGCTTGCATAAACCTTCAGATCCCTCTTTCATCAATTTTCAAAACCAATTATGTAACTATATGTTGAAATTTTGTTGATACATATTTTCAAATCTTTTATCTGTCTCTTAAAGCTTTATATTTAAGTGTTTCCTTTAATTCTTTGATTTAATTGAATCACATGGATCGCATAATTGTTCTTTTGCAACTTTCTTTTTTGTAACTTACCTCTCAAATTTTCAAATCCATGATAAATTTATTTGTAACTAACTATCATTTATTCAACGTATTGATTCAACAATGTATTTACAATTTAAACATTCCTTAAGATTCTTTTCGGCAACCTAAGTTTTACACTTCAGATCTACACTTGTTGTTCTCATTGTCACCTCATAACTTCGGTTATTCCTTTGTTACCTTCTTTAAAAAATAAAATATGACTTATGCTCTTTTGATCACCTTATCAATCTCTAAAAAATCTTCTCTAAACTAGTATTTTTCTCCTCTCTTTGACCTGCACAACACTACAATACCCGTATTCTCTTAACCTTTAAAACCATGCATGCCTAGATCACATCAATTATTAATTCTTATATAGACAGAGACTATTGCCTTGCTAAATTCCTAAATCCATTTTTTTAGGATGTATTAACTGACATTTATTTTTCAACCATCAAGTCTCAAATGCTTACAATTATTCCTTAACTGGTTTTTGGAAATATGAGGCTAAACTTGATGATTTAACTCCCTTGACTTCCTCTTGGCATGAGTACCTTTAACATATCATCATCCATAACTTACTACCACATTTCAAGCCATATCATCACTCCTACTCTACCATGATTCATCACTTGAAATTTCCAAGTAACCGTTCAAACAATGTCACTACTATCTGATGCCTTGAGAGTTTCTCCATCACCATTAGAATTCCATATCCAATGAATTTTGCCTATTGATATTTGAGCATGTAGAAGGATCAACATTGATTAGATCCATATGATCAACCATTTACACTTTTCAAATCACTTTGTGTGTTGGTGTACACATTAACTCATGTGCTTGTTGACATCTGACATCATATCTAGACCATTGATTTGAATTATTCTCTATCATCGGATCACATCAAGTGTTGGTTTGAATTTTAATTCATGTGCTTATTTGTGCCCGATGTCAAATATGGACCGCTAAATTGAACCCATCTCCATTGTCAAATTATATTGGGTTCTAGATGATCCCTTATCCTTCGAGCATGTTGAGGTACGATATCAAATATGGACCATCGATGCAAAACAATCTTGATCACCGAATTCTATAGTGTTTTGGACGAGGGGTTAAATTCTAGGTAGATAAATTTTTGATATTGATCTTGGGTTTTTTATCTAATTCTTCCTTTGTCGTTGGACCACAACATGTTATGGGTTGTGCATTAACCTTTGTGCACATTGAAATCCAATACTACTCCTTAACTGTTGGATCAAACTAACACCCATTATGGGATCCTATCATGCACAATACCCCCAATAACCTATGTGTGTGTTATGTACCTGAAATAGATCATAATCATCAATCTAGACTATGAATGTCGTTATTGACCATTGATCTCCCTGCTCTAATTGCTTTTCTAAAACCTTGTGATCTTAATTATGCTTAGCCTACATGTGTTAATCGATGGAAGTTATGATGAAACACATATATCATTGGACTTCTCTCAAAGAATGATTTCCAACCAAATATGGAGTTGTCCTATTTATAATGAGAAACGAAACCAGAATTGCCCGCAGCGAATTTTCTACAATATTGATTGTGGTTTTTCATCAAACACCTTAATACGAATAAATTGATGATAACTTCGACAACCGTATGTACACCAACTTATGCCAACTTTATACTACTCTCTTTGAACTTGATATTGCTTGTCGCCCGTCACTTAAAATGATAGTTACTGCTCGAAAATATCACTTCAATTATCATCAATGACATGACTTGATCTCAATGATTTAGCTTGACATCAATGACAACGACTACTCAATAGGTACCTTGGGATCCATTCTCATCATTAGTGGCCTCCCTCACAATTTTTTAATAAGATCCCTGAATTTCTAGTAATCAGATGATCTCACTGCATTCTTGACATTAGTTTATTCATTCACATGGAGTCGAGTCATACCATTGAGATGAGTCAAAGACCTTGGGGCATGAGGCTACTTCACTCAAACATGTTGCCTCCCCCAAGTTGTGTTGGATAATTTTTTTATATACTTTGAGGTCCATCACTGAGCACTCATATTGGTGTCTAAAACCTTGGTGATATCTATTGTGATAGAGATCTACCTTGTATCATGACTAGTCTTGTCACTTGATGACCAAATTCTGCATTATGTTAGGTGGGAGACCATTCTCTATTCTTTTAGTACTTAGTATGGGTATTCCTACCTCAAGGATGTATTTTCTATGTATCATACTATGAATTTTGTAGCCTTTTGCAGGCTTCACGTCCTTGGTTCCCTCCCTCTGCTTGGCTCACTAAGATTATTGTAATGTATTTCTACCATCAAATTTCCTTATAACATCATACATTAGGGGGCATATGTTACATCTTAAAATGTCACCATTTAAGTCTGCCATAGCTCAAAGTGACACCCCCTTGGTTCTACTAGGGAAGGACATCAATATGAAGACTGGAATATAGAAAATAGTCCATGGAAACTCCACAAACACTAAGGTTTTTCTCCTTCAATGCACCTATAACACTAGCAGAGAGCATTGTTAGGCCTAACAACACACCTGACGATTTGTCAAAGAGAGTTTAAAGGCTCAACAACTCTCTAGTTAATCAACAAAAGAGAGATGAAGTGGTAGTGTGAATGGATAAGAGCATAAAAGGTCAAATATTATCACTTCTAGAAGATAAGGATGAAAATAAAATATCAAACATGGTCAAAAAAGTGTTTAGATACATTGTGATCACTCCTCCAAGCCATCTATAAAAGCAATGCCCTCCATGGAACAAAATAGAGAAGATTGAATATAATGAAATGTTGGTGAATTGAGGACTTATGTTCCCTTTCCAATATGTTGAAAAATACTATGTGCCTTGAATGGAATTGTGAAAGGAGAAACCTCCATACTTGATCATGGTAACAAGTGCAAGGAGCTTAGGAGCGAAAATCTCTAGAGTAACCATCACTAGCTTCACCAAACATTCACTTTCTGGAATAAGGTGCATAATATAATCTTCTTCTCTTGTATATTTCTCACAATACATGTGTGTGATATAGGGTTAAGTAGGTTGGGAACTTGTTGTTTGTGATACACCCTAGGAAATCTTGGGGGTTTAATATGTGTTGTCACTACAAGGGAAATTCCGTAAAATATCCATCATATCCTCCTTGGGATTGAGAGTTAGTATAGTCGACATCCCAAATTTAAGTCTCATATATGATTCCTGTCCATGTTTAAAACCTTACATTTTGTACTCCCACATCATCGATTGGTATCTTATCTGTTGGATTATCACATACCATAATCCCTCCACTTCATCCATATTATGACAATTTTTTATATTTGTACTACAATTCACCAACCCTAAAGGAGATTACCACTCATGTCCCTATCTCTAAGCACCTCCATTTGTATTTTTCACCTCCAACATTATATCTATATGGGTTTCTTACTATGAAATTTATCGCATCCCACTCCCCTTATTTTCTACTTGGTTTCCCTCTTGGGATTCCCTTTGGATGTGTCACTTGACACATTTTATATTTTCCTTGATGTGACTATTGTCCCTTCATGGTGATATTTTTCACACCCCCTTGTCACCTATTTGGAAATACTAGGAGGGTATTATGATTCTCTAACACATGTTTCATTTATGGTAGTATATATTTGTTTCCCTCATTTAGAGAAACTACGATAAGTCACCCTTGTGTCCCATGGCGTCTATTTAGTTCCTCTTCTATCCTCCTATAATTCATCTTTTTTTCCATGGGTTTCTCAAATCCAGTGTTGTCATGTTTTGGCCTCCAGTTGTTCACCCTTATTGTTATTTTTCATTGGACAACCTTTTAACCAATAATTCACCATTCCATGTGGAATTTTTTGTCAAAAATACGTTAGCCTTACCTTTATGCTTTGAATAAGAGAAGTCACGAGTCCACCTCTCTTTACCTTCCCAACATACCTTGGTGTTAATATTTGTTATCCAATTTATGCTTTCTACCTCATGTTGTCTTTGAATGATCCCCTTGTCCCTTCTGGTCCAATGGGCCTTCCCCTATTAACTTTAGCACCTATATTCTAGGGTAATGGTTTAGTTGGTATTTTACCTTGGGCTCATCTTACTCATTGGTGGGTTACCTTCACTACAAGTAAAATACCCTCTAGCGGATGTTTTTGAGGAACCCCTTATAAAAATACCCCAAATATCCGTTTCTAGTGGAGGTTACTAGAGGAGGTTGGTGGGTGGAGGTTTTTGCGGATGTTTTTCGTCTAGTGCGCTTATCATTCTAAACCGCACCGGTGCGTTCAACAAGAGAAAGCACAGGTGCACACAAAACATTGGCACACCGGACACTATGTGCTCCATACATACCCGCCTGGTGCGTATTATTACTGTAGCACACATGTGCTTTACAATTCTTTCGCACCAATGCGTCATAAAACCCTGCGTCAAAACAAAAATTGCCCTGGTGTGGTCTTAAGAAACCGCACCGGTGCGCCTATAAAACCCCGCACACCGGAACAGGGTTAAATAAAAAAATAAATTACGGCCAAAAAACCACCACTTTTCACTTTTCTCAATGCTCCAGAGCTCTCAAGCACCGGTGAAATTTATCCTTGTCTGAGCCGCCCTGACATCGGTGCTCCCATTGCACCCATTGCACGCACTGCTACTGTGCATTGCCCACCAATCTCCAACTTGAATTTTGCAAAACGGTGGGAAATTTTTCTTTTGCAAATTCTACAACCAATATGCCTCCTCGACGGCCAAATGTACAGGTATTTTTCTTATTTTTCCATAATTAAGCCTTTTAGCGGATCAGAATTTCAAATTACCTTAAAATTAACCATTTAAAAGAAAATTAAAAAAAAATTGTCGCGCGATGCGCTCAGGCCATTCGACTCGCACCGATTCGTGGTGCTGCTTGTAAATTTACAGGTCGCATCGCAACCGGTGCGAACGGTATCCGCACCGGCTCCAGGGCGGTACCGAAGGTGCTCCATGTTATTTTAAAATTTTAAAAAAAGTGCGGTGCGGGCAGTTACCCGGTCGTACCATTGACCATGTGGAATAGCGGAAATCTGGTGTGCTGACTTAAATATCTGCCGCGGGACGGGTATTTTTGTCAACGCATCGCATTCCGCATTTCGACAAGGTCAACAATGCAGCCTGGTAAAAGACCACACCATTGAATATGTAATGATTTCAGGAGGTCGGTGCGTTGACCGAACTATACACCCTGGGGCGTAGAGTTTAGTCAGTGCACCGCACTCCCAACACCGTCCGTAGTCAAAGGTGCGCTGAAAATTTTCAGGTGCACCGTGGCCAGTGCGCTAAAAATTTTCTGGTGTACCGCCGCCAATGCGCGATAAAAAAAAAAAAAAAAAAAAAAAAAAAAGACGCACCAGTACCGGTGCATGCCTATTTTTTGTGGCACACCAGCTGTTTTTTTTTCCTAAAAAAATTATATATGTATATTCCTAAATACATGTCTCATTTAATAAAAAAATTGCATTTAATATGTGAATAATTCAGAGACGTGAAAGGAGAGAAGAGGGGGAACAACAGCAACAACAGGCGAACCAGTATAACATGGTTCGCCTGTGGGAGGCATGAGAGAGGGAGAGAGATGTGTACCCTCGCCCTATTACAGCAGCTACTCAGGGGCTCCTAAGGCAGGTAGGCCTCCTCAAGTTCTATGAGAAGGCTACTTCCCTAAAGGGCCATGGCATGTTTTTGAGACATCTTATCCGCAAGTGGAATTCCCACCTACAGGCTTTCCGGGTTGGTCCTAACCAGTGGTATGCACCCACTAAGGAGGACATATATTTCATTACAGGGATGTCGAGGAGAGGGGTGGATTTTCCCTTGTTCCCAGAGGTTCCAATTAGCTATGCAGTAGGGAGTCAGTTGGTGTACTCCCAGAGATACATTAGCACAGATATACTATCTCCTTCAGATTTTCAGCTCTCTGGAGGTCAGTTACGTATTGGTGCATTTGGTAGTGATGAGGTGAAGTTCCTCTCACTTTTGATTTCGACCATTTCACACAACACCAGTGACGGGCAATGCATTAGTTGCTTGCTTCTATATTATGTTGATTCTTTAGTACAGGAGCCAAGACTTTTGAAGTGGTCTGCCATTTTTTTGCGGCAGTTCTGTACAACCTTAGATAGATGTCGTGCTCATGCACAAGGGAGGGTCAACTTCCCTTTTTCTTCAGAGATTTTTTGTTTATTTTTTGAGAGGTTTCTAGAGACGAGGCCTACTTTTTTTCGGCAGCCTCGTAGGCCGATGTTCGAGGCACGGATGCACATGTGGGGGCAGATGATGCCCAAGAGGGGCGAGACTGTGTTTCTAGTGAGGATATCGCATGATTCACTATATTTTCTAGCCAATGTTGACAAGCATCCCTTCATAATGGTCCCATGTCCTTATGCTGGTTTGAATTGGCGAGGGTGTGCCAACATCCTCTTCACAGATGATGAGCCGCCGAATGATAGAGGTAATATTACTGTTTTATTTAAATTTATTCTAACATGTTCTTTAACTTGTTTTTATTAAATTGTGTAATGAAATTGTTTAATTATTGTTGTACATGTATATATTTTGCAGACATTGGGTCTTTTGATGGCGAGGACATGCCAGCACCACCACATGATCTAGGTGTGGATCACGATGATGATCAGGGTATGCCAGATGCCGAGGATCATCAGGAGGCCGATGCAGAGAAACCTGCTCCTGCTAGTGCGCCGGTACCGCCTTTTGCTAGGCGCGGTAGGCTTCATAGCAGATACAGGATGGAGTTGGGCGACCAACTCACTGCATTGATTGTTGAGGCGGGCATCAGGCCCACTACTATGAGAGACATATAGGTTGATGGTAGGTTGTTACATATGTGGAGAGGCATTATGCATGACATGTACAGCCTGATGCGGCATGTCGTAGGAGATACGACCTTAGTTACGCGGTTGAGGAGGACCGTTGCACGTTATAGGCGTGGTCAAGACGTAGCACGTGATCAACATTCCGCGAGAAACGACGCATCATCTGATGATTTTTCACCTTACGTTGTGCTAGATGAGCAGCCTCCACTACCATCGAGCAGCAGTCATCAAGGAGAGCAGGCTGGACCATCGGCCACGTCCAGTCAGCAGTCTGCAGCATCCAGCAGTACTTATGATCATGAGAAATTTGGACCATTGACCATGTCGAGTCATCACGATGAGCAGTTGACAGTTGATCCATATCAGCAGGCACGTGATGATCAACATGTATCTGAGCTTGTTGAGGCTGCACCATTGACTGAGCAGGCCTCGACTAATACTTTTATTGATGATGTACCTCTAGCTGATCTATGACATTTATATTACAGTTGTATATTTTTGACATTATTCAATTATATATATATATATAGTCCATGTATTTTATGTTCATGTTGTAGTTATACTTAATTTACATGTTGGTGATCATCATGATGTGTATATTATTAGGTAATGTTAGATATGTTCATTTCATGTGCAGCTTGCAGATAGATGTGTATGTGATCGCAATTATTTCACATGGGATGTATATTTGATGTTTGTGTTGTGATGATGTTATACAACGCTAATTGTGTTTTGTTATATAATCATGATCACGATGATGTTAGCGAATTTGAATGTGTTTTTTAGTTGAATATGATGTTTGTACGATGGTTATCATGATCGTGATGTTTATTAATTAATTTAATATTAAATGACCATGATATTTATTAATTATTATGTCATGATTGTAATTGAATTTTTAATTTTAATTATATGTAAAATTGTAAAATTGTATTTGTATTTGTAATTGTAATTTTAACTGTAACTGTACGTAAAATATTTGTAAAATTTTAATTGTAATTGTAATATTTAATTCATTGTGAAATGATTGTAATTGTAAATTTAATTGTAATTGTATATATGAAAAACTGTAAATTCTAATTCTAATTCTAATTGTATGTAAAATTCTAAAATTGTAATTGTATTTGTAATTGTAACTTTAATTGTAATTGTATATATGTAAAATTGTAAAATTGTAATTCTAATTCTAATTGTATGTAAAATTCTAAAATTGTAATTGTATGTAAAATTCTAAAATTATAATTGTAATTGTAATGGTATATATGTAAAATTGTAAAATTGTAATTGTAATTGTAAATTTTATGTAAAATTCTAAAATTGTAATTGTAATTGTATGTAAAATTCTAAAATTGTAATTGTAACACACAACTTTTAATTGTAAAATGTTTGTAAAATTTTAATTGTATTACTGTTAAATGATTGTAATTGTAATTGTATGTAAAATTCTAAAATTGTAATTCTAATTCTAATTCTAATTGTATGTAAAATTGCAAAATTGTAATTCTAATTCTAATTCTAATTTTAATTCTAATTGTATGTAAAATTGCAAAATTGTAATTCTAATTCTAATTCTAATTTTAATTCTAATTGTATGTAGAATATTTGTAAAATTTTAATTGTTTTAATGTGAAATAATTTTATTAAAATTTCTAAATTTGTAAATTTATAAAATTGTAAATAATTGTAAAATAAGAAATCTAGAATAATATGAATTTTTGTAACATAATAAAGTTTAGAAAATAATGCAAATAAATTCATGTACTTTAAAATTATCATTATTTTATTATGATCTTACATACAAAAAAAAGAACTTTATACAGTACGTCATTTTTATTGAGATCAACATAATTGCAAATTATCAACTGAAATATTGATTTTAACATTAATTCAAAATACATATTATAATGTTTCGAAAAAAAGATTCTTATAAGGTACAAGGTAATTAAGTCCTCTTCTTTATAGAAACCCATCTTAAAAAGTATAAATATTGATGAAATAATACATTTACCATTTCACATGTACTAATTCCATTGAACAGATTTTAGAAGAATTCGAGTATATTACCATTGTGTTGCCTCTTATGGATGTTAATTCCATGAGCAGATTTTAGAAGAATTCGAGTGTCAAGAATGCAATACAAACAAAAAAAAAACTTTTTTGGACTATTTTGCATTTTATTAAAAGGTTTTTGAGATTTTTTGTGGGGTTTATGGGTTCATGGGAAGTAGACAGTACCGACCCTGTCGTATTGGTATTTCAGTTGTATTTTTCCTAACAGCGATATGACCGAATCTTGTAGCTATGAATTTAACAAAGAACCCATATATTTTGAGAAAATGATTGAAGACTGTTGTCATATACTTGAGCACTATTCCATTTCTTCACCATATTAGCACAAAATAGAAAAAAATAATTTCTTTCACCATAATAACACAAAACTTTCAAAAAATAAAACACTCCATTCTATGTTTCAAGGCATTTTACGCAAATGATAGGCATTTCTATGGAGTTTTATCCATATTTTACAATTTAATGAGGGTTGGAGGGAGCTTACAATCATGTATCTGTTAGTAACTGCACCCTTCGGTAGAACCAAAGAAAATTCAGGCAGATTCCTCAGCGAAGTAGACTGGCCATAATCAATTCCTTCGAGACCTCAACAGAAGAAATAGATATGCATGTCAGAGGCTCCTGTTGGCACCTTTTCTTGTTGCAGGTTGTGGAAAGGTTCAAGTTTCTTTTTCTGAAAGAAGAAGAGGTGTAGTTTTGAAAAGAAATGGCCCAAAGATTTTCACAGCAAAATGTACATTTCCAACATGTCTAAAAACCAAAATATCTCCAACTTCAATAATCTGCTCAGAAACATAACTTTCCCAACCATTTGTGAAAACTGCCCACATCTTAGCATAGCACAGGTTCACATGCCACAATTGCCCACTTGTGCCCTGTGGTATTTCATCTTCACACGCCCCACATTGCATTCTCTCCACATAATCAGTGGGGACCTCTTGCAATAAACAAAATGCATTGGAAGAATAGTTATTTCCATCAAGAATTTATCCAATTCTAATTCTAATTTCATATTTCCATCAAGAATAAACAAAATTCTAATTCTCAATTTCTATGGTTGGAGTTCACTAAATTTTGGTGTACATACCTAAAAGTAATTTCAGTGCCTTAACCGCAAATCGGTGCTACTTTACATATAACTACACTGGTGCATTTTAGTTATTGTGCACTGGTGTCATGTTACCAATGGACGCACCGATACGGTGCTATTAAGTGACGCACCAGTGACGAATAACCATAAATAAAAAAATGTGCAACTCTATTTTCTTTAAGTGAAAAAAAAAGGCGGTAAATTGAAAAATGGGCGGCAAAATATTTTCGAAAATATAATTTCATAAAGCAATTCTTTAAATACGAAACACCTTTCATTATTTCACTATTTTTGCAAAAAAATTCAGCCAGAGATTCGCAGGAGACAGACTTAGAGTAAGAGAGCACGAGAGCACTATGGAGCAGCGAAATACGTTTGAACATAAGTATTCAGATAATCAAAATTCCAAACCTCTAGTGATTGAAACCCTGTAGCATAGAATTTCAAACGATGTGATTAAATTTGATTATTTTTTTTACTTTTTCTGCAGTTTTTTTACGAAGTAAGAAAAAAATTTCATTTTTTTTTCATTTTCAGAAACAAAACAAAACAAAAAATCATTTTTTTCCATAAACCCTTCATTCTTTTTGTTTCTTCCCTTTCTTCTCCCTGTTTCTGTGATTTCATAATTAGGGCTTTTCATTTTAGATTGACATCCAACCCACGGGACGACTTGCATAGTCGGATCCCAATCCATGTCAGTCATTGCGTGATTTTTTCAAAAAAATATTTTTCTATCGGTGCGCCCTGTGTAACCTAACACACCGGTGCTTTGTATTATCCAAGTGCACCATGAAAGTACTGTGTAATAAAAAATTTAAAAAAAAAACAATTTTTTTTTTAATCAGTGCACCATATGTAAAATAGGGCACCAGTGCGTTATTTCAATATGGTGCACCGTGAACGTGCAGTTTCCCAAAAATTTATTTTATTATGTTAATCGGTGCACCATGTAACATATAACGCACCACACCAGGTCTCCTAGTTGACAAAGAGCACCATATGGTGGTCCTTTTTTTGCGCGGGGCGTTTATGCCACAAAAACTAACACTAGACGATTTTTATTATTTTCTTTGTGTTGATCGGTGCGGTGGTTAACATGTAATGCTCCGGTGCTCCTTGTTGACATAGAGCATTGTACATTCTATTATATTGTTTGTGTGGTGTGTTTATAAGACCCCCACGCACCGACATCGGTGCGTACACCATGAATGGCATACCGGTTTCTTCAGATTTTTTTTTTACCTGAAAATTTGACAATTTATTTATAAATATATTAATGAATGACATGGTATAGGTTTCAGATTGATAAAGAAATTCCTGACAATAGATCAAGTAACAAAATTATTGATAACACATCAAGAAAACCAAAAAAGGCAAGTTCTTTGTAAATTCTTTACAAAAAATATTATTTTTGAACTATATGTAAGTTTAACTAATATGTATTGTTTACTATGTATTATGGAGAGCCACAAAATGACGAATTTCGATAAAATTATTTCTGATCTAAGACCAGAAGAGCATAAAATCTTAATGGAAAAATTGCAAAATGATGAATGAGGTGAATGAAAAAATTCTATCGATCCAATATGAGTTTCTTTTTTTAATTTTCATTCATAATATACTTAAAATTATTAGATAACATGTGTCAAAAAATCTATTAATTCACATCATTTTAATGTTCTACAAGGACCAACAACTCAAAAAAAAGAATGTTGTTCTAAGAAAAGAAAAGAAAAATGGAACATGCAAATGAAAATGAATTGCTCCTTAGCTCATCTAGAGTGGTGTTGGAGGTTAAGGAAAGGGGGAAAAAATTTTACAAAAGTTCGAGGGATCTAGTGGAACGAATGTATAGACGTTCTTTCCACTTACAATACAAAAATCAATCCAATGATTCCAAGAACCAAATTTTATCTAAACTACAATAAGAGTTTCCAGAGAATTGTTCAATGAGACATGTCAAACTTTTAATAGATAATACTTACAACAACAAAAAAGAATGAATGAAAAAGTAATATTCCTTTAAATGTTTGTCTATAATTATTTATAAATATCACTTTTGTTATATTTACTTTTCATATATCAATATAAAAATTAAATAGTTTATTGTCATGTTACATTTTCAGGAAGATTATGAAAATCTCAAAATATGAACGACTTGATATCAGAAATATGCCAGTATGAATGTCCAAAAAGGTATACAAGGAGATGGTCAAAGAAATGGATAAAATTTCATCGCGGGAGGAGCCATTTCAACAACAACGTGCTTCAAATGTAATATGTAATCATTGAATTTTTCGATCATTAAGTACAATAAATAAACAATTTAGCTTTAAATGTTAATTTTCAAGTATTTTCTTGCAGAAAAGAAAAGAAAATGGAACTCATTCAGCACATAAAACAGGATGACAAGGAAGAAAGGGGTTGATATAAGTTTGTGAGTAATTGTTACTTCCTTATTGTTATCACTCAGTAATTTCTCAAGGTTAAAGAAATAATTCACCGAGGTAACCACAAACTTACTTTTAAGCTTTAGGATCTAGCATTTCTAAGGCTCAGAGAGGGCTCTCTCTATAAGATTTAACTTTGTTGATTATATATAATTTTAGGCTAGTTATATGGGGCAAATTGGTTTTGGGGTTTTGATTTTATTTGGTGGGAAAATCACTTAATGAAATGGATAGTTGTGAATCTGTAATCCAATGGGCAGACGGAGTCAATGTGTCAAGCAGAAAGATTAGGATCAAGCTCTAAAGTCAAATTTTCACAGGCAAGATAGCAGAGTCACTAAAGATCTTCAAAGGCGGATTGGTGAAGTGGATTTAATCGGGATAAAAATCAATTAATAATTCTTTGATCTGGATAGGGAGTGAAGAGGGAGATTTCAATCAAAATTAGGGAGCAATTAAGGGTTCCCTAGTCTGGATATCAGCAGAAAACATTAAAATGAAAACCAGTCAATAACAAAGTGCTTTTAACAAATTCTGATATAACAATTCCTGATTTCACATTAAAATTTAGAACACATTTATTAATGAATGTAAAACATAATAAAATTGACAAATGACATAAGAGAATACTTCACTTCAGTGGCCCAACACATGAATCCAGTAATATGATGCTTTATTCCTTGAAATCCAGTCTTCTGACTTGAGCTTGATACAAAAAACCCTTAAGTTCAGAATGCTACAGCTATAGAAATCTTCAGCAATTATCCACACTCAATACTTCAAATGATGAAGTATTTATACAAATTCTAAACTAGAATATCTTGAAAAAAATATCAAGATTGGTTTACAAATATCTCAAACGGTATTACATAAATATAACTTAAATAAAAGACACTCAAAACTAATGAATATATTTGGCACAATATTTATGGATTAATCGTGACAAATAAGAGAAATTTTAATTTGATAGCAACTCTTAGTTGATGATGAGGCTTCTAAGTCACTAACTACCTCCTTCCTTTGTGTATTTTGCTCCAAATATTATGCAAAATTGGGGTCCAGTGATACCTTTGTATATCTCAATCCAAGATAGATATGTAAAAATTGAAAGAATTTATTGTATATAAATGTTATTGAGATAAACCTCTCTCAGTTTCCTAAAATTCCACTCCAGTTGTTCACAATAGGCTCTACAAAAATATGTGTAAAACAGAATTTTGCATAATCTGAAAAATAGGTTGTGAAGATGTGCATGTATCCCTCATTATTTAATACCTGTGTAAAAAGTGAGATATGTTTTTATAGATTGGCCTCTTAGGAACATAAACCTCCTCTATTTTTTCAAAATTCATCTTGTATTGGCCACAATAGTTTCTGCAAAATTATGAATTAAACAGGAAATTTCTGGAAAATGTCCCTTCCTGCTATGTTTTCATCTTTTAACCTTTGTGTTCTTTTAATTGTTTTTTCTTTTACTTTGGATAAAATTCATTGTTATTGGTGAAAGTGTTTTCATCTCTTTTTAACCATTAATGCCTCTGTATTTACTTTTACTGTTTTACCTTGACTGCTTTGTTTTCTCTGATTTGACTTTCATTCTGACTTTTATCTGATACACTTTAACTCTGATGCTCTTTGATTGTTTTTTTTTCACTGTTATTGTGAATTCTTATTTCACTTTTACTATTCACTGTGCAAATTTATCTCTCTCTGCATAAATGACTTCTTTTTGTTCTACTTCCTGGAATATTTTGTTAAGGAATATCATTTAAAATTTATTTCTTTGTAAGTTTTTTAGGAGTAAACAGCTTTAGGTAGTATTAAACTGTTTATCCCAATTCTCCTTTTGCTACTAACCTGCAAAACAAAACATTTAATTAATGAGACAGAGGTCTGCAAGGAGGGATTATGGATTTGATGATGGGAAAAGACTATAAAAAGTGGTTTGAACTGCAGTGGGGTTTTTTGGGTTAGCGGAAAGCTTTCTGAGGCTATTCTAGTCCTTATAGTACTCGGAGGTCTCCCTTAACGTTCATAGCAGTCGAAATAGGTTGGTTCTGTTCAATTTAGGCTTAAACTGGAGTCGACAGCGTTTTCTTAGGCTGGAAATGACTCTTTTTGTGCGAAATTCTAACAAACAGGAGGAAAAACAGTGTAGGCGAGTGTTTTTATTGGTTTTTATTAAACATTAAAATTCATTAATGCACAGTCTTATCACATGGATGGAAGGTTTGGTGTGCAAGAGGGAAAAACTGTCGGTGGTTTTCACAACGTTGGAGGGTGGTTTATGGTTTTACTCGGAAGGATGTGATCCAATGTTCAATGGATGTGTGGAAGAGAGAGAGCGGGCGAAAACCACTCATAACGCAAATCCAAAATGGATTAACAAATGCGCCATTTAATTTGCGATATGGATGATGGGTCGTTGGATCTGTTGGGCGGATGCGAACGGTCACAATTTATCGATGAATTTAAAGGGTAATGGGCATGGGGCCTAGGGTTCTTTATGCGGCGGGGTTTAAGTTTTATACGTTTAAAACATAGTTTAAACGTAAAATCTTATGTTTAACGAGATAGGCGGAATAATCACTGTACAAGGCAAATAGGCTATATACAGATGTAAAGTAACCTTTGGGTGGGTTAATATAAAATGTATGTCTTAAACCTATGGGGGAATGGTGAATATGTCACGTGGAGTATTTAAACCATAGGATAACATAAAAATGTGGATTTGGGATATTTATATAAATGAATTAATATAATACAGAATAAGGGAATATATGGGAATTAATACATTAAGTTAAATGTTAATAGGAAATGTATTTGCGGAAAGACCAAATACACTGAGCATAGTGTAAAACATATGTTTTTAAGCGGGATTTCATCATTGTGAGGCCCAACATAACATTTAACACTTATACTTAGGCAAAAAGCATTTTTGTGGGTTTTTTGGGTATTTTTGTATGAAAGGGGAATTAGTCAAGGGGGTTTTACTTTTCCTAGATAAAAAGTGTTTTAAACTCAGGAAAAGGAATTTTAGTGGGGTAAAATGAATGATGAAGGGGTAGTGTTTTCAGTGAGGTGAAATCCAATACCTTGGTGCCAGTTAGTCATTAAGTCGTGGGTCCGGTCCCACCAAAAGTCAGAGAAATGCTCTAAGCCTTTATGACTGAAGCTTTTAATACTAGAACACTTTGCGGGGAAGGAAATTAGTAATATGCCAAATGATTTTTATCCATGCCTTGTGAAACTGCTTTCTTCCTACCAATCATTTATTCTACCATTTTTTCCTTTATTTGCAAGGGTGCATTTGAGCTTGCAAACCCTTATTTATTTTTCTTTTAAAACAGGAAACTATCTAACTCTAACCTTATTTCATCCAAGAGCTCAGATTAAACTGTTGAGCTCCTTATTATTCTCTATTTTAGCTATTGATCTTCCAAGCTTAGACTATTTGGCTAGATCTTTATTCTCTATCTAACAACATGAAAGTTAAAGCATGAAAAGTCAAGATTAAGCAATTTGACCTTCATGGATTGTGGCATTTAGGACAAGCTGCAAACAATCTTATTTGCAAAAGTAAACTAATAGTAGTGGCATTTAAACTTGCAACACTTTCATGATCTATTTTTGATGGGGTTCATATTTAATATTTTTTTATCATTGTTTCTTTTTTTTCCTTTGATTTTTTTTTTAGGACATACCCTCTTTTCATTTTTTTAATTTGGGAATACATTTGCAAAAATTAAAGGTGTACAATATTTCAATATTTTAACAGAGCCAATTCAAAATTATGAATCCTATTGTTATAGGACCCTAACAATTATAACAACTTAACTAGATTTCATTTTTGTATTTTTTAAGTTGTTTTCCAAAAATCATCATTGAATGTCTTCAAACAGGTGCTAACATGCAAAGAAGAACCATCAGACGAATTGATTAAAATTGGGTTAAATATGGGTTGTGAGTATATGTTGGCATATCAGAAATTAATTGTGGAATTTGTAAGCATCTATCGATATTGTTTTACTTAACTCCATCTATAATTAATAAAACAAAAAAATATTTTATATTAAATATATAATTTGTTATGGGGTATAAAAATTGCAGAAAACAAAGTATGGAACTGCGCCAACAGATGAAACCTTGAAATATGGCATGGTACATGGTTTTGAAAGAATGTGTATAGTTTATGATTCAATTGTTGCTATGGTATTTACATTGATGTATATTATTTAATAATGCAATTTTCATTATTCTCACCAATGTATATACAATCATTACAATTTATTTTTATGTTTGTAGATGGATGGTGAAGAAAAAGAAAAAAATCAACACCGTGAAAAAAACATTCCTAAAAATAACCCCAAGTCATGGAAGTAGCTCTAGCAGTGACATCAGTTCAAGCGAAGAATAATGATCACTATGTTTGGATATCAAAGCAAGGCATTGTATTTTTTGAAATATTTGTCTATGAAATCAGACATTTTGTTTTAATGTAATGGACATAGTGTCCCAATTGAAAGAAAAATGGATACCAATAATTGTCCCATTTTGTATGACAAAGACTGCCATATATATATATATATATATGTGTGTGTGTGTGTGTGTGTGTGTGTGTGTATGTGTGTGTGTTTTAATTTATTCTGTTGTGTTCTCCATTGTCGCTGTGAAATGTAAGTCCACTGATTAAATTTATGGATGATTAAATATTATAATGAAGAGATGTGAAATTTGATGATATGATATAACAAATTAATCCAAACATCACATTCAAATGCACTAATAAAAATTTAATTCATATGAAAACTGTTATAAGATATATATGTGTCGACTTTTGATGAATAATGAATTTTAAAAAATCACAATAATTATGATATGATATAAAAAATTAAGCCAAACATCACATTCAAATGCATCAATGAAAATTTAATTAATATGAATATTGATATAAGATGTGTCGACTTTTGATGAATAATGAATTTTAAAAAATCACAATAATTGCACTGTCACAGGTCGATGTTTCTAAAAAGTACAAAATGAACACCGGTGTGTGTCAGTTACTGTACACTAGTGCGTTTGTATGCTGCAGCACCCCGGTGCATTTGTATGTTGCAGCCCACCAGTGTGTTTGTATGCTGCAACGCATCGGTGCGTTTCTACGACCTATGGGCACTGCACAAATACCAAAACCAATTAAAAATCTTAGTGCGCTTGTGTGATACTGCGCACTAGTGCATTTATGTGAGACTACACACTGGTGCATTTGTATAACCTATGGGCACCGCACAAATACCAATACCAATTATAAATCTCGGTGCGTTTGTCTGATACGGCGCACCGGTGCGTTTATGTGAGACTACACACCGGTGCGTTGAGACGACCTATGGGCACTGCACAAATACCAAGACCAATTAGAACGGCCTCGTGTGTTGTATCACCAACACTGCGCCAGGTGTGGTTTTATACCTTGACGGCCCGGTGCATGCACCTTCAACCGCCTCGAGCCACCTTCTAGATGACACGCACCGATGCATTGAAACCTTAGTAGCGCACCGATGAAAAAAACATCTGTAATAACCTCCGACCACCCAGGTTTTTTTGTTCTGTTGAATTTCCATTAAAATCTCCTCCAAAACCTCTGTAACCATAAACGGATGTCATAGAAAATGTTTTTTTAACAATTTTGGCCAATTTTATAACACTAAAAACCTCCTTTATAACCTCCGCTAGAGGATATTTTCCTTGTAGTGCTTGGACCAAGTATGGGGGATTTTCATTTCTCTTTGACTTGGTTGTTTCTCACATGCATGGCACTTACCTATTATCGTACCCTTGAGATTCCTGCACTTGATGGTTTAGTGATCCAATTGAATATACCTAATTCCCAAACATGTGTGATTTTTATAAACCTTTAAGAAGGAGTTTCCCTTTAGGTTTCTACCCGCATGTTTCAACCACCACATTTTCTTCCATATATGCAACTCCATTTGCAATAATTTGGGTCTTGGTCATTAAGGGTTAGCCTTACTTCATCATGTACCTTTGTCTTGTTTTCCTCATCATTGGGTTACCTCGAAACATGCTGAAAGAGTCCCCATTGCTCTCAAACTTGATAGGATATCACATGCTCACCTTTAGTTCATTCTCACACCATTGATATTTATGCTTATATTTTTTTCATTTAGCCCCAATTATACTTCCTTAGATTTGACAAGATCTATACAATAGTTTCTAGAGCAATTAGGTTAAACTTCCCTCCTAACAACTCACTTTAGATCTTGGGATCCCATTTCCTTTTCAGCAAATCCCTTGTGGTTATTTCCTCCACCTCAAGGGATCATCAATTCCTATGTATTTAGATCAATTGTAGCCTTCATTATGTTTCTATGTTTATATTGGTCCCTCGATTCTAGGCATGTATATGGGATTATTGATATCATTATGTTATATGGCACCTATTCAGTATGCTCACATTTGTATTGTATTATGACATTGTCTCGTCTCATTGTGATAACCCATTTATGACATGACCCACCATTATATCATCATTTGGAGATATCTTAATGAGCATGGGTATGCCAACCTTATCCCTATTGAGATCTTGTATATGCATCACCTTTTTGGGTTTATTATTGACAGGTGGATCTCCTTTTCCCTTATGTGGTTTTCCTCGTTCCTTGTACACCCAAACCTCTCCTTAGCTATTCCTATAATTGGGTAAATAAATTTGATGTATTTTGATCATACAATTCGATCATAACCACCTCATTACCACCTCAAAATTTCTCTTTTCCACCATTTTCAATAGTTAAACATGAATACATAACTACTAGCATACATAACCCTCATTTCCAACTCTTTCCCAACATTATATGACCTCAAACTTGTTGGAATTATCCTAGTCAAAACTTGAAATTGACTAAAAGTGGCCATCATAGATAGTGCATTGATTAGGTGCATGCAAACAATGTAAAGATACTCCCCAATGCTACATTGGCCCTTAAAAATATTAATTCTGATTATTTCCCACCTGCATCAATGCACTTGAATTGTTGAGATGAGATGTTAATTACATGTGACCATAACAAACCCTAGTTATTAATTTTAACTATGATCTAGTCATCTTTAACCACAATAAGGAAGACCATATCAAATTTTATATCCACTAAAAAAATATAAATAAAGCACTTCAAGTCACTTTGACCATATGTCCTTATAAATAATGTTATGATGCCATAATGTCTTTAAAATCTTGAGGATCCCTTCCTCTTAATCTCATCTTTCTACCAAGGAAAATTTTAGGGGCTAATATTCGCAAGTGGGGTAATTTTGCATGCTTTTTCCAAAAAGAAGATTCGCCAATTTTCCATTTTTTCTAGAACTAATTCACCCTAATTTTATAGTACAAAATTATTTTACCTCAAAAATTGCCAAAATTTTATATAGACTAATATAAAGTCATTAGAGATCTAAATATTTATACAAAAATATTACCAAACATTTTATAATTTCCATATTATGGACTAGGAATATTCACCAAAGTTTCTAAACTTTAATATAAAATTCCATCCTCAAAATTTTCCCTACAAGTCTCTACCGTAATTGCTTATTCATCAGGCAAGATTAGAGTTTCAAGCACACCAAAGAAGTAAATGGCCTAACCCGGGTTGTGAAGTCAATTTGACATCAACAAATCCATCCACCAAATACTTATTCTTTATTTTCTCATTGAAATAATAAAAAAACTTACATTTTTCAATTTATTTTAATTTAGTAAATATTTATTATTATAATTTTCATTTATATTAAGTAAATATTTATTAGGATGATTTTCAGCTTTAATTTTACACTTGCAAATAGAATCAAAATTTTATTTAAATCTTTCATTATTTATTCATAGCTCAATCTATTATCATTGAATTTAAGGGAGTTTTCTTCATCTTTATAACAATATTCATCAACATTATTAACGTCGAAGGCGTTCTATTGTGAGCGTTTAGCTCACGACACTGTAGAGATTCGTCGTCTTCGACAGAATCTCTGACACGTGTCCACCGCCGCCTTATTGCCCGTTGATGATGCGACCGCCGCTGCCGCGGACAACCCTCTTGGCGGCTTCTCTGCTGCACAGAAAATCCGGTCCGTCACTCCACATCGTGCTTCCTTCGGCGTTTTCTTTTGCAGATCCATCTGCAAAATGCTAGTATATGAAATTGATAAAAAAAGGTTAAGTGAAGAGAAAAATTACAAATACAAATATTCAACCAAAATGTTCCAAAAAGATGAAGGAGGAGAAATATACAAATACAATGTTGAACTCATCCACATATTTATACGAAGTTGTAAATAATTATTTTTACTCTCTTATTCTTTGTTTATTACATTAAAAAACGCACTTAGTTGTGTTTTGTACTTAGCTTGGTTTCTTTAACTTTAAGTTACTGCGCTTTATTCATGACAAGTGTAACTTTGCGCATTCACTTTCTTGTCACTGGTCAATGAAATCATTCCTACCTCACATTCAATTAAAAGCTTATTATTATTATTATTATGCATATGATGCCCATTATTAAATTTATATAATTATATAATGCATTATGTAATGATTTTAAATTTATATTGGATGAAATCATGCTTTTTAAATGTTGAAATTGCATGATATTGATGTTTTGTTTTTCTCTATCAAATCAGTGACAACAACTTAAACTAATTTAATTTAATATATCTAATTAAATTTAAATAATCAAACTTCATTTAAATATAATAAAATATCCACCGAATCATTAACTTGACTATGGAGTTTCTATTGGAAATGTTAAAACTCAACCCAAGTGAGTAGTCCAACATTGAACATCAAAAGGTCCGGGGACAACTAAAGTGCCAATAGCACTGCCACATTGGGAAACTCTACCTTTTAGAGTGTAAGAGATAAAAGTGAATATTTGGAAAGGGACACAATGAAAAGAAAGTCAGTGCCCATCACATTGAATCAATCACTTTGTGATTGTTTAGTAGTATGGCTTATTCAAACACATGGACATGAAGATATCATCACTAATGATGATGTGATATATGGATTGTACTATTAAAAGTTTAATTATATCACATTTATTATTAAAAAGGAGTGCAAATTGCAAAGTGGGCTTACCGTCCAAAATCTATGTTTCTAGAAATGTCCATACCACCACATGGCATGTAAATTGTCAAATAAGCACCTTTCCAAGTCACCTTCTTCGGTGCATCAAATGTCTTAGTCAGTGGGCATATTAATTTTCACAAGTCACCAATGGGATGGAAAATTTATATAAAATGAAAAATATAAGTGGCATATTAATTTCAGAAGTCACCATTCAACACGTATAAAATGAAAGATATATTATTTTAATTATTAATTTAAAAAATTAAGATAAAAGGTATTAAAAAAAAAAATTATATATAGAAATGGAAAAAATAATAAAAAGATTTGATGTTAGTTGCTTTATAAAAATAAACAAAAAAGTATATACGTTTCCCTATCAATATGAATATAAATCATAAAGGAGTAAAGCAAGAAACTAGATGAAGTTAAATTGGAAGATATATAACATTTTTTTCACCACACATTAATTTTCATAATAAATTAAAGGTTTAAAAACATGATGATTATGGTCTTTATATAGATAATAATATTTGCTATGGATTAGCATTTTAACTCTATGCTACATAATTTATCACAATGTATGTTATGATTGATATTCATTTTTTTAACTCTATGCTATATAATTTATCACAATGTATGTGATGATTTATATTCATTTTTAACGAGCAAGAATACTCTTAATAACTTAAAATGGATGTAAATATTATAGGAAATTTTATGCTTAAAATAGTTTTGATTAATTATATAATATTTTTAATGTGAAAATAAGTATAATAATAATTAAAAAAAATTTAAAAAAAATGTTAAGTCATGAAGGTAATTCCCAATTGTGTATTTCTATTAATGTAAACATCATTATATACATTAAATTGGTGACTTTTGGGATTTAAATTTCAAAGTTTTTCTAACAGTTCAAAATACTTTATTTATATATTTTCGCTTAATTTCCGAGGATATAGTGTCTAACAATTCTCTGTTTATCTAAATGGGTGTGTGTGAGCCCAAGCGTCATTCTAAATCTTTCAAATTTGGTGAAGATGTATGAAATTTGTTCATTTCTGGAACAATGTCGTAGGTGAATAGTCTTGGCCTCTACATGATGTTGAATCAAATGATACTTTTGTGTTGATATGTTTGGTTTAATCATGGAATTTGGGATCCTTGGCCAATTTAATTGCAGAAGTATTTTAAATCAAAAAAGGAGTAGAATTCACTCATTTCTCCTGCAGATCTTCAAGAATTTTCCAGAGCTACACAATCTCCTTGGTTTATTTTGCAACTACCACATATTTTGTGTCTGTTGTAAATTCTACTAGAACTAATTGCTTGTCTGGCCTCCAGGAGATAACTCCTGATCCAAGACTCATAAATACCCTGAAGTAGAATCTCCATTTTCCTTATCTCCATCAAAGCCTAAATCAGGATATCAATCAAGCTTAAGTCATCCACCTGTGAATATTGGAGTCCAAAGTCTTGAATTCCTTTAAAGTATTTTAGAACTCTTTTTATAGCAGAACAATGTCTCTCACAAGGCTTTTGCATAAAATTGGAAAGGATTCCAACAAAAAATGAAATAACTGGTCCGGTAGTGTGAGGTAGATAAGACTTCCCACAAGTTGTATATACTTAGTTGTGTCCTCGAATTCATCTCATTCTTTAGATGTGAACCTCAAATTTTATTCCATCAGAGTGGACAAGGGATTGCATTCATCCATGAGAAACTTGTTCAACAATTCTCAATTGTACTTCTTTTTTAGAGAGGAATATATATCTTAGATGTTGGGTCACTTCAATTCTCAAATAGTAATGAAGGTGTCCCAAATCTTCCATCTCCAATCCTTTGTTCAATTATTTCTTTATGGATGCATTATAGTTTTCATTGTTCTTTGTTATCAACAGATCATCTACATATACCACAAGCTAGACAATAGCTTTTCTAACTTTCTTGAAAAATAAAGTTGCGTCATCAAGATTAAAGTGTTTAAAATTTAATTTCAGAAGATTCTTAGTCAATTTTTCATACCAGGGTCGCAATGCTTATTTTAGGCCATACACGGATTTTATGAGATTGCTTACTTTTTGTTCTTGTCTCTTCACAACAAAACCAACATAAAAAAAAAATTCTTTCAAGTCCCCATTCAAGAAAGCAGTATTTACATCCATTTGATGAAATTTCCATCCATTCTAAGCTGTCAAGGAAAAGAGAGTTTAAATGATGGCCCATTTTATTGTGGGGGAAAGGTCTCTTCATAATCAATGCATTATTTTTGTGCATATCCCTTTTACATGAGCATTTCTTTGTGTTTGTCAAGTGAGTCATCTAATTTATAATTGTTCTTGAAGACCCATTTGCATCCAATTGGTTTGGTTCTAAATGGAGGGTCCACCAGCTTCCATGTACCATTCTTTATGAAAGAATCATACTCCTTATGCATTGCTTCTCTCCATTCATCATGAGAAGAAACTTCTTTAAATGAAGTTGGTTCTAAATTAGTAGAAAATTTTAATTCGCAATCATAAGAAACATCCATATCATCAATTAAATCAGAATCATCTACATCACTTGCATTTTGTCTGGTGGGACTTCTAGTTCTTGTATTTCTAACCTCATTAGGATGAACACTTTTAATTGTTTAATGAGCCATTTTGGAAGACCTTTCTAAGATGGTCCAAGTTTTTCTGATGATTGAGATGGGTGTTGAAATATGTAACTAGGTTCGGTCTTCATAATGACATGTGTAATCATGATTTTATGTAATTAATGTAAAGAAGAAAAATAAAATTATTTCATGTTTGATACATGGGTTTCATGCTCAAGGAATTTTATTTTTATAGATAAAGCTCCCATTGTGAGCTATTAGGATTGGTCATTAAGTCATAAAGTCAAATGAGTCTTTGGCATGTATGAGAGACCCTTCTTTGGCATGTTACATATTTATATGAGTCATTTTAATAGCCAAAAGACCCTACAAGGCCAATTCCAAGTGCTACTAGCAAATCAGCGTCCAAATGAAGCAATCAACCTACACCAAGATAACATGTTGGCTTAATATCATGACAATTCGGCCTACAAGCATGAGGAGAAGCCTATATATAGGGTGCTCAGCCTCATTCAAGGGATAACATCATACATACAACAAGTTTGATAAGAAGGACGAAAATAGAAGCCTTACATCCAAGCGAAGAGGAGAAGATAAAATTCGAAGGAAGAGCGAAGGTATTGCAAGACTTCTTTTTGTGTAATTTTGTTCACACATGCAAGGGCAACTAGGGTTTCTGTCTTCAAAACGTGTATATCATAGTCATCTCAAGAAGGCTAAAACAAAGCAAGAAGGAGAGCTATATTGAAGGTCGAAATCATAAATAAGTCAACCCTAGTCAAGCAAAGAAAAAGGAAGGCTTAAGTAGCCCTAATTTGGTCACACGTGGGAAATTTCAGTCACCTCCAAGCAGCCAAAAATTGCAGAGATAGAGGCCAAGAATTTTAGACTTGAGTTGTAGGATCGAAGGTGAAGAAAGAAGGAGAAATAGCTACATCTTTAAGCAAGGGTTGACTTGGTTTGGAATTCATCAATTGAAGATTCTATAAGAAGAAGAATTCAATGGGTTTTCCTCTCAAGATTGGAGAGGTTTTCAACCTGGCTGATAGCCTACATCTAGTGTCATTTGTGTCATTGTTCTTTATAGTTTGGTAATTGTTTGATGAAGAAGAACACATAATAATTATTAAGTAAAGAAGAACATAATTAATAAAAATAAAAATCCCTCACAAGCAATTATCATTGTTGGATAAATCATCTCATCGCTCTGCCCTAGATTTCTCAATATGGTATCAGAACTAAGGTGACAATTCAAGGAAGGGAAACTCAATAAGGGACACTCAAGCACTCAAAAACCGAAGTTGTAGAAACACATCAAGGGCATCGAAGATTCAAGAAGATCCTCTCATCTCCAAGAATATAAGGGCTACATTATCATCTTAAAGAAAATTTTCAAAACCCTAGATCAATCAAAGAAGAAGCCTACACTAGAAGCATTCTTGGATCCTCACCCAAACCATCATCACAAGGAAGGAGATCACAAAAGACCCTATCTCCAATTGAATTGATAAAAAATCATCTTAAATTATAATCATCCAAGGGAAGCAAGAAGAAAGGAGTTGTTGGCATCATCAAAATATTCAAGGTGATCTCCATCTATTTGGAGTCAAGGATCACTTTTGAAGAAAACCATCTTCATCAAGAAGAAGTTTTCTATTATCTATATCATCATCAAATTCAAGAAGGAAACAAGTTGAAGGAGCATCTTCACAAGTAAGTATATTTATGTCTACATGTGAATCTTTTAAAGTGCCTTTTTTCAAGGAAAGCAACAAGTTGGTTGGGGCTTCAAAATTTCTTGCATGGAAGAAAAGAACATATCTGAACCTCATAGAAAATGAGTTCAGGGAACATGTTAAGGGCTCAATCACCAAGCCTCCAAAGGAATATTCTCAAGCACTTGCAAAGTATATGAAAGGTATAAGGGCCCAAAGGATTTGCATAGGATCCATCAAGGTTCCCCTCATTCCCTATGTATCAAAATTAGAAACATCAAAATAAATATATGACAAACTTGTAGAGTTGTTCTCTGTAAGCACTACAAGTGAAGCAATCTCGTTAAGGAAATACCTATACAATATGAATATATGAACAAAAGAAGGAATAACCTCATAATTTATAAGGATATCTTAAATAAGATATCAACTACAAGAGTTGGAAGAAATAATGTCTAACAGAGAAATGACTACCATAGTGCTCAATGCACTACCGGAAGAATGGAACCAACTTCACATAAATTACCTATGGGAAAAATGAAGCTAGTCCATTCAATGAACTATGGTCACTATGAAAAATTGAAGAAACCAGGTTGAAGGAAAAAAGTTATGTAGGATCAAACGAGCAAACTCAAGCATATGCTGCAATGGAAAAGAGAAAAGGGAATTTTGGAAAGTTTGGTCCTCATAAAAGGAATAAAAACATGGAAAATATTCAATGTTATGGATGTAAATAATATGAGAACTACAAAATAGATTGTCCCAAACTTAAGAAGGACAATAAAAAAAGAGGAAGATAAGAATCCATATCATTAAATAAGTAGAAGAAGCTGAAAACACGAAATCCAAGGGGGGGGGGGAGTAAAAGATCTCTACTATGATTAAGGTAGTCTTCCTCACCTAGTTCTTCTCAAGTTTATGTTCCAAGTTTTTTGTTGTAAATTATAACTATCATGGTAGGAATCATTAGAAACATGATAGGATGCATCATGTTAGGATATGGCATCATAAAAGCATACAATTGAAGGCAAGAGCTCATGACATCATCATAAAGAAGCAAGAAAGATAGTTGAAATAGAAGTCTATGGTTGTCACCTATAAAAGGATGTAGCTCTTGGTAACCTCATTAGAAGTATAAGTAGTACTTATGGGAAAAATAAATTCATATAGTATAAATATCCTTATACATCATTCAAAACGAGCATTTACAAGATGAGGATGATCAAAATCCTCTATTGGAATCTTTATTGGAAGTTTCACCTTCTGGAAGAAGAAAGTGTCTTGCTGGGAATTCCAACTTGTATGGGATTCATGGGATGATGGTATGATGTCAAAAGAAGTAAATCTGGTCAAGGGATTGAAGTTTTTTCAATCAAGGAAGTTGTTGAAGCAAGTCTAGATTAAAAAAAGAAAGAGATGAGGTATCTATGCTTGTACTTGATAAAATAGAGTCATGTCATATGGTTGCAGATATCATGAATGAGTGCTCTACCTCAAGATCATGATCAAAATAAAGCATATCCTCATATAAAATGATGCATGAAGGCATGGTTCACACAATGACTTGATGAAATCAACATAATATGTCCTCACATGAAATATGAGGTGGTTGACAAAGTCAAAGGAACTATGATTGGGAGTTCCTGAGAGGAAATGTGTGAATACAGAAAGGAAGAGATCGTGGAAAATGAAACTATGGAAAAGGAAATCAACATCCAAGGACTAAAATATTTGACCATGATATATCCATGGGAAAGATATGAAGATCCTAATAAAGTCTGAAAATGAAAGAGACCCTTGGCATTCTATATCTTTTTGGAGATGTGTCAATATATGTGTAAGATGTTGATGCAAGCAAGGAGATGTCATGATGAAAATACCATCACCAAGGTAATTTTGATTCATTCCTGATTTTTAAATAATATCTAGATGTGATAATGCAGGGCTACCAAGGAAAGAGTTGTAGATGTCATCTACAACCGATAGGATAAAATATCCTGAAGGAATCATGATATGAAGAAGGTAGCAAGACATGAAGGAAGGCCAGATATGGACTAATGAATCACTTTCTGATAAAAAGAAGGATGACATGACTAACACAATTCATGAATGAAAGAGATGGATGGTTTGTTCCCTACGAATAAATACCACAAAGATGAAGAATCATGTATGATGAGAAAGAAGTCCATGACATCGAAAGGAAGATCTCTTCAAGCAGTTGATTAACCCATATTCCCCACCAAAGAAGAAAGAGTTGCTACTAGAAATAGGTCCCTAATTAAGAGGGAGATTGGAAGCAAGTTTCTAACTTGGTAGAAACTTGGAAGAAAGTCCCTAAGATAAGAGGTAGCTTGATTACATTCCTTATATAAGAATGGGTGCATTCCTTCATTGGAATGGCTACATCCTCCCTAGTTGAGAGGGAGAGATAGACACATCATTCTTGACTTCACTTGGGAAGATAGAATGGATTATTTGGTAAGCATATGGATATGATACTCTTTGAGGATGTAATAGGGAATTCAAGATAAGAGTAGTCGTAAAGGACCAATATTCTTTGAGGAATGGGAATCTAAGATAAGAATAGTCCTGGTGGAACACACCCTACGTGAACCAGGGTGTATTATGTTCCGAGGGAGACAATGATAAGGTGTCTATAAATCATTGGTCTCTCCAAAATTTTGTTGTGATATTGTGGAGAGATATAGTTGTTAGTCAAGGCCTTTCTATATGAAAATGTTGGATGATACGATGCTAAACATATGGGTTTCCAATCTGTCTCTTCTTATGAGAATTCTTCAGATTGAGAATGCCCAAGTACTTTGTATGGATTATGAATACCTCCATAGTTAAGAGGGAGCGTTGAAATATGTAACTAGGTTCGGTCTTTATAATGACATGTGTAATTACGATTTTATGTAATTAATGTAAAGAAGAAACATTAAATTATTTTATGCTTGAGACATGGGTTTCATGCTTAAGGAATTTTATTTTTATAGATCAAGCTCAAATTGTGAGCTATTAGGATTGGTCATTAAGTCATAAAGTCAATTGAGTCGTTTTCATGTATGAGAGACCCTTCTTGGGTATGTTACATATTTATATGAGTCATTGTAAGATTCAAAAGACCCTCCAAGACCAAGTCCAAGTGCTACTAGAAATTCATCCTCCAAATGAACCAATCAACCTACACCAAGATAACATGTCTCCCTAGGATCATGAGAAGTTGACCTACAAGCATGAGGAGAAGCCTATATATAGAGTGCTCGGCCTCATTCAAGGGATATCATCATACATACAAAAATTTGATAAGAAGGATGAAAATGGAAGCCTTACATCCAAGCGAAGAGAATAAGATCAAGGTCAAAGGAAGAGAGAAGGTATTACAAGACTGTTTTTTTGGGTAATTTTGTTCACACGTGCGAGGGAAACTAGGGGTTCTATCTGCAACAAGTTCATATCACAGTCATGTCAAGAAGGCTAAAATAAAGCAAGAAGGAGAGCTATATTGAAGGTCAAAGTCATAAAGTATCTAGCCCTAGTCAAGCAAAGAAGAAGGAAGGCTTAAGTAGCCCTAATTCGGTCACACATGAGAAATTTTAGTCACCTCCAGGCATCCGAAAATTGCAGAGATAGAGGCCGAGAATTTCAAACTTGAGTTGCAGGATATAAGGTGAATAAAGAAGGAGGAGCTGCTACATATTTAAGCAAGGGTGTTGAGGAGGTAAATCCCCTCTGCGGACAGAGGCGATCCCTACTAGCCCAGCAGGGGTCTAGCAACAAACAAACAATGCTATGACGCAAGCTCCTAGTTACGAATGAAAAGACTAGGAATAGAAGCCTACCTGGATTCCAACGCTGTAATCTGAAGAAGAAATGTCCCCGTCCTTCAGCCCTGGCAGATCACAATCCTTCCGCGATCTCCGCGGATGAACACCTGCACATAGAAGAAACGAACAGATACAAGCATAGGAACCAGCATACGTAACTAAACATCGGTCAGAAAAGATATTACTCGCATTAACATAATGGAAAACGGAGTGGAACCATAATCATAGTCATCTATTAAGTAATAAACGAATAGAAGTTACAACCAAGTTCTGACGTCGCAGCTTCCTTCGAACGGGTCTCCGGCCGTCCACGTCTCGCAAAGCTCGCCAAGGAAAGGGAAAACCTCTCCAGAGTCTCGTAACAATGGTCTCCTCGCTTGAATGGGCCTTAAGGGAAAGAAGGGATTCTTTACAACACAAAGGCACTTGGGAATAGGGAGATGCAAAGCTTCAGCACTTCAAGACTATCAGCCTTTCAACCTTTCAGCCCCTTCATCAATGGATGAAGGCTATATTTATAGAGGAGAGGAGGAGGTTGGGATCCCTACAATAGTGGAAGGGAGGTCTTATCCTTTGGGAGGTTCCCCATATGGTGGAAACAAGAGGCCAAAGGAGGAAGGCCGTGGTTATTCAGGCGAAACCACTCCTGATGACTCATCCACGAAGTTGTTGTAATCGAAACTTCGCCTCCTTTTTTAAAAAACTTTCCATAAACAGAGTGGCGCGGGTGCAACACTGGGACAGAGCACCAATTGGCGCGGGCTTAGTGTTAATTTTCCCCCATTGGCGCGGGTACATAACGGGCTACCAGCGCCAAGGCAAAAACAGGTGTTTTTAGGGGTTTGCTCAGGAAATGATCAACAGGAGAAATGTTGTCCTCATGGAAAGGGATGCAATGAAGGTATTTGAAAGGCATGACATTGCTTATTGGTCACAGAAACGACCCTCCAATGGGCGAGATGGGAATTGCAGGGACGGTGACAAATTACTGTGTAACAGATGCCCCCTAAAGCATGAGGCCCGAGAGAGAGAGAGAGGGGTGAAATGCTTTACGAGAACATGTTCTCAAGTACATGATGTGTATATATGGTATGGACGCAGCCATCCGAACAGAGTATGCTATAATCCGGATCCAGGGTATGGGCGCAGCCATCCAACTAAGATCAAACAAATAGACTCAGGTATGGTCGCAGCCATCCAATCAGTGAGTCATGTACATAATGATAATAATCCACAATCGCAGCCTGGATTACAACAGACACAATTCAGGGTCTTGCGCTCCATCTCGACCCAACAGAGTACAAGTTCAAGCATGTGAATATGTGAGCTGAAGTCGAACATGCAAGAACATCGTCTGATTACCAGCCAATGATGAAAGTTGTTAACAGACGCGAGAGAAACCACCAATAATGACAATGGTCCTCAAGGTACTAAGGTACAATCTACGGCGTGCGAATAAATGAGTTGACGTCGAACACCCGCAGAATCACTCGATCGGAGGTCGATGATGTAAACCTCACGTTGAATGCGACGAACCTGCCATTGAGGCATGCAGGCTCCAAGGTACCATAAAGGAGTCTCTAGATCAGCTTCCTGGATAGTGAGTTGAAGTCGACAGGAAGTGACCTTGATCGAAGGTGGGCCATAATATTTCCCACATCATCGACACGAGACAGAGGAACATGATGTTTTTGTTGTGAATCAGGATCGTATGAGAATCAGAGGAAGGTTGATATTTGCAGAGGCCAACTTCTCTTGAACATATTGGCGACACGGCCAATTAGATTTAGCCGAGAGTATTTGACATCCAACGGATCAGAGGGTCATGTTGACAAACGATGAGCGGAGGAGGGTCAAAAGTAAGCCCCAAACCGCAGGCAAAGTGGGAAATGAGATGAGATGTCCCAACCCAGGCACGGTGCGGACAAGTGCCATGTTCAAGAGCGACATCTGTAGAAACGACAACGATATGGGTTCCATTTTTCCCACCATTTCGGTGAGTACCTCTTTATTTTACAGCTTGAAGGGGATAACATATGCTTGTAATATAAGTCCTTCCTTCAGACGAATCCATCCTAGTACATTTAACGAGCCCTAGGAAGGAGGAACTGGAATATCATCATTGCGACTGAATCCGATGTCATCAAGGTTTAACGAGTCTGAAAAAGGGAGAAATCAACGTCTTTTCATGTTTAGAGAGTTTGAAAAGACAGCAGAAAAGTAAACTCCAACAATCCCTTTTCGTAAATAGTTCCTCGGATCCGAAAGGATACAAAACTATGTCTGAGAAAACCTCCTAGTCGCGATAGGCTAGGGTATTCCTTTTCGTAATCAATCTATCCCGACAGAAGAAGGGTTAAGCGATATCTTTTGGGTAGATGTCGATTCGTGTCCATTTTAACGAGATCGAAAACGACGGGGCCTCGCGATCTTTTCATGTTTAGAGAGTCGAAAGAAAGTGAAAGTTGACTCCTCCTGAGCGAGAGTGGTATAAAGGGTAGCAAGCGGTTCATTAATGGTGGAACTACTCGAGAACATGATAAAATTCAAGGAAAATTTGGCTAACAAGACCACTCATCGCGACGGTTCCTCGGGGAGCGGGTAAAACAACCAGAGTGAAGGCATATGATCGACGAAACGGATAGTGACGATGGAGTGAGAAAACCAAGGCTCATGCAGCAAAAGCAGTGAAATAAAATGGCCATCCATGAGGTAAAAATGGGAAAGGTTTCATTTTTACACAAGCTTGAAATCGGAAACTCTGCGGAGTTGGTTTCATTTTTACACAAGCTTGAAACAAAGGTAAACTATGCTTGAAACCGGTTTCATTTTTACACAAGCTTGAAACGGAAAAAAACTATGCTTGAAAAAGTAAGCATGCCCCCAGCATGGTGACTCAATTCGAGGTACATGCCCCCCAAGCTTCAATCCATATGAAATTCAAATGGAGTGAAGGTTCAAATTACGAGATCAAGAGAAAGACTCGACTGGGATTTGACGAGATCTCATCAAAGACTCGAATTGAACAGGAATGTGTTTCATTGTTTTAACGAGGTTGACACATTAAAAGAACTATCCTCAGGACACCTTGTTTCATGGTTTAAGGAGCTTGACACAAGACAAGAACCATGCTCCGAACACTCTTGTTTCATTTTTTAAGGAGCTTGACACAAGAAGACAAACTATGCTCCGTCGACCTTGTTTCATTTTTTAAGGAGCTTGACACAGGAAAAGAACCATGCTCCGCCCGACTTCATCATAATGAACAAGAAGTCGTCGCTTCCAAGAGTTCCACTCCCGATGGAAGAAAAACATCTTGGAAGTCAGGACCCAATGCCCCCAGCACACTATGTACAACGATGTCATCGCTGAGCACAGGCATGGGGTAGGTAGCCACATAGTTGACCTGCGGTGGGGCAGATACAACGGGTGGATAAAAACCAGGAGGGGGTGATGGCGGACCAGATGCCACATTGGGACCAAAGAACGAAAGCTGATCAATGGTCACGATCCGTCCTTCATGTGGAAAGCACATCACACGAAAGAGGGAGGAGACAAGTACTCCCATGGCATAGGTGTAATCGCGCCCCAGGAGCAGATTGAAACCCAAAGGGCCTGGAATGACCATCACGTCTATATGGACGGTTTTACCTCCCAAAGTAACAGGTAACCTTGGAAGGATCCCCAACGGTTGACTGGTTCTTCTATTGAATGTCAACAGATTCTGCGTAACAGGCGCAAGCGGCGGCGAACCGAAAGCTTGCCAGGTAGTTGAAGACAGAATACTAACAGAGGCACCTTCGTCTATAATGGTGTTGGGTACAACCAGACCAAGAGCCTGTACTGTGATCTCGAAAGGCACATAAGACGGAAGGCGGAATCCTGTAAATCGACTCCAATCAAAGGAGGCGATCAGACTACTCGGAGGGGCTACCATCGAAATACGAAGGTCTTCCCCTGATTTTACTGAAGAAGGAGCATCCTCCATAACCTCCATCTCGAAGGTGGGAGGGGTATCCTCCGGAGCCTCCATCATGGGAGGCGGAGGAGGAGTTTCCTGAAGTACAGGGACAGGAGAATATTTCTCCAAGTCCGAAGAATCTGAAGAAACCAGAAGCACATGAGGGTTATGAGATCCACTCTCGATAGAAAAGACCTGGTGCACCGCAGACGGGGCCAGTTCAACCGATCCCACGACCAACGGTTGGTCAGGGATGGATTCCTGAATTTGAATTTCTGAGGGAGTGGGATTGACCAAGGATGACTCTTGACCAATCATGGGATCAGCTGGTGGAGGACTCAAAGAAAGCTGTTTATAACCAGCCGGGAGGCATGGTGTAGAAACAGTCGGGTTGTCCAACACTCTCTTGGCTTCATCCATATAAGGACAAAGGTGAATGGCATGGTTCCCTTCACACAACTTACAGGGATTGGTAATCTTACCCTGCTTCTTAGGAGTCTTACCAGTAGCCGAAGACGTGCCCCCAACCTGACTCCCAGAAGCCAAAGGCAATGGTGGACAACCACTGGACCATTCTTCAAGCACCTTGGGAATGCCAGGGCAGTCTCGAAGAAGATGGTCTCCCGTACACAACAGGCAAGGGAACTTGACTTTCCGTGGAGGGTTGGAAGGTTTATCAAGAGGAGATATTTCGAGACGTGGCGCACATTTAACCTCTCGACATGGACTTCTTCTTCTTTGTCTTCTTCTTCTTCTTCTTAGCCACTGAGTTTTTCGAATCCGGACTTTCACCCGGCGAAGTAGAAGAGGAGGGGCCTTCGAAATGAGCGAAGAAGGGAGAGGTCCACCTTAGAATCAACATGATGTTGTTCGGTGGAGGAGCGATTGAAACAGTGGTGTTGGAGACACCTGGGACTACGAGGAGGTTGAGAACAACCTGACGTTATTCTCATTAACCCAGGAAGGGACAACGTTGCCATGTAAGGAGCACCAACATTCCCAAAAGGAGGAAAATGACCAGGATTCCCTTCCGAGGGGATTCCTTGGTTGGTAAACTCTGAAAAAGTTGCCATCAAAACTCAAAACCACAGACGGGCTGAAAAAGGGTCAAGACACACGATCAAACGGTCAACAAACAATATCTAACAGGGTGTTTTAATCGTGGGTGATTAATTTTTTACCACATTGGAAAATAAGGAGCTTCACCGTTTCATGTTTTAAGAGTCGAGAAACGATAAAAGGTGAGTCTATCTCTTTCAGATTTGACACAAGCGTGAAAGGACAAGCGCTTGACGGTCTTTTCAAGTTTAGGGAGTCAGAAAAGATCAAATGATTGCTCAGGAATACTAGGCACAAAGGGTGTACCAAATAACCGTGAACTGCAATATACACCTTGGTTTCAATAATGAAATAGAAATCGACCAAGGACTTTCCGTACGTGCAGGCAATCTCCCCGAATGCTGTGTTCGATGTATCACGGGTATAGGGCGGAAGACTCGGCTTCCTATGGATAAAGGATTGAAAACCTAGAGGGGGTCTCCCTTTATATACGCGACGGTATGGGGAGCACAAGTCCGTACTAGTGCTGTCTAAAGCCAAAAGGCGAACGACAGCTGCTAGGTTTAAAGACGCCGGAACACGTCTCTAGCCTAGACCACTAAATATGTTTCGTTAGATTTCAATGCTGCCTTAGGTTAATTGAATAAATTTTATGGTTGATCTTCAATTAAGTTTCAGTTTTCAGGCCCTATCGTATGTAATGTCTTAAAAGACTCTTAAATGCAAAGCTACATGAGAAAAACTTTTCAATTCGATGAATGTTATCTAGTTAAGGGAAGAGCTTCAAACAATGATGCAACAAACAACAAAACTGAAAACGAAATTTTTTCCAAACTAGATGAGTTTCACTATCCAAAAGTAATTTCAAACACTCAATGATGTGAATAATGCAATGTAACCTATGCAAAATCCTCTTTTTAGAAAACTATGCAATTGTAATCTATGCACAATTTCCTTTTTCCTTTTCAAATAACAAGAATGCACTCAATGCATTTTTCGATGAAATGAGAATCTACTTAATGCACGCTTTCAATGAAAGAGAATGCACCCAAAGCGATTTCTAGTTTTCAATCATTAAACAATGTAATCTAAGTTCAATGACAAATCTCAAAAAACACTTTTCAATGCAATGTGATCTAATGCATGAAAAGAAAACTATGAGACGAAAACTAAAAAACGCAAATCTTCTTAATGAAGGATGAACGCAAAAGAGATGTAAACAAACACTAAGAATGCGATCGTTGTTTCAAAATACTTTGTGACAAAATCCCTCGAAAGTTGACAAAGCACAAAGAGGACTTCCAAAGAATGAGATCAAAACAAGGCATTCATTCCCTTTCACATCAAGCAATCATGGAAAGAAGACATCCCAAACAATGAGCAATGTAATCTATGCTCATACAGAGGAAAGACCCGAAGGGAAAG